>VMBQ01000043.1:422846-463379 GCA_007657795.1 Dreissena rostriformis
TATATATATATTAAAATGCCTTACTTAGTATAGGCGGAGTAATACAAATCTGTTTCAATATGTAATCCACTATATTGTAAACTGCCTATAGGCATTCAACAATGGAGAAGACTATGTCAGACAACCTTTATCTCGGTACGCTGTGATGCTGATACAATTGATTTCCTTGTTAACCGTTGACGCGTGTTTAAACATTCATATTCACGAAGCCAAATCGAAACATTGTTTAAAACTGAAGCTTACCAACTATGTAATGTGTATGTTCATTTCATAAATAACTTGCAGGTTATGACAGATTCTTAAATATTTCGAATTGGTATTTAATGATCTTTCATAACCTGCAAGTTCAAACTCATATCTCATATCCTACGAACAAAGTCGATATTAACCGATACTCTCTGTTACTACCTTAAATGTAGCAACGAAGTACTATAGAGGGGCAATTCTGATTCTGATAAGGATGGTATGGAAAGCATAAAAAACATGATATAAAAAAGATGATATTTGCGGATATCAAGAAAGACGGGATGAAAGTACAATCAAACGAACTGAGGCAATTGCTGAAAGTTGAAACGTGCACGAGTTAACAACATGGAAAGCCCGTACTTACTTGGAACACTAACCAAGGACGCATATGGATAAATATCCAAACAGGGTTGTGTAGCTGTTGTTGTTTTACTTTTGACGAAATAAATAAGCTATTTATAAGTATTTCATACACGCATATATGACGGTCGTTATTTGTCCCTTTAAAAAACGTGAATGGTTGGAGATATCCACGGTACAAACTTTATATTCACTTGCGTATTACTGCCATTAGTATTATGTATGTATTACTCGCGTGTTCGTTATTTAGAACTTACCCTACTACATATATCTGTAATATATATTTAATAAAACTTGTTAATTAATGTGGTTCACACATTGATTTTGTTTTTTTTAAATTCAAAAGTTTAATTATGTATACCGCCGAGACATTTACACGACTGTACGTAATGGGAGTAAGTATTACTGAAAGACAACACGTGTCAGTTTTGCATTATATCGCTGAAAACCAGATGGTTTAAGTTATTTACATTTATGACTGTTTTATTACATTTATGCGCAGATATTTGTTGATTATATCTTATTGCGTATGAAAGTATCTGTGGCAGATGAAACAACCATTAAACACAAAACCACATGCTCAGAATTAGCACACTACTCAACTTGAAATATTGATTGCAGATGTCGTTTTTGTAAAACGTCTGATCAAACAATTTCTCTAAAGTAATTAATCTATTTTAATGTTAAAATATTCTTATGTGCAGTTATAATTTATTTGTTCGTAAAACGTGGTCTTGCGATAACATAAAAGCGCACTTAAAACATTTATTACTCAATAGGTATGATCTGATTAGGAACATACTTTGATCAAATGTACTGAAAAACTAATGAGGATACATATTTACAATTATAGAAATAATAGTAGCCTACATCTTCATAACTAATCTATTATATACTACATTAATGTTATGATTAAGTAATACAAAATACGCACATCATGCTAAGACACCGTTAAGTCGTTGTTCCCGATGGAGTTTCAGTATAATATGTTCCCTAAAATATTGACTCCATCCATGATATGTTTACAATATATAATAACTAAAATTTAGTCTGATCTTGAAATACTTGTTTAATGAAAAGGTCCCGTAAATAAACTATACACTCAACCATAATACATTTTCGGAAAAAAAGGTATAGCTAAACAAAAATATTTTCGTTTCCGAAAACTTATCATTTAAAAACTTTACATTTTGGTACAAAGGATTGATGAATTTGTCGAGCTGGATATTTGCCAACTGATGACAATAAAATGACATTCAAAAAAATAAAATTCGGTTGACTTGATTTCAACATGGAAAGTTCTACTTAAAAAATTTAGACACAATACATTCGTTCGTAGTTATTGTAGCACACACTTTTTTGACGATGAATTGAGTCTGAATTGTCTTGCTTGGTCACGATTTATATGTACGTTATCTTTTGAGCGCATTTGTATGGGTGTGAATGCACTCATCAAACTAATTGTGTAATATGGTTTACAATCTATGATGTAACAATACAAATGTTACAATTCGGCTTTAATGTTTATGCATTAATAGTACAGTATCGATTGTGTTTGGTCGAAATCACAAAAGAACCAACTATGGCCGATTCCTTTATACAAGTGAAACTTTTTGCAATGGATTACTTGGTTATGGCTTTGTAACCACGTTGTATGGCTTTAAGAGATTGTTAAAACACAAATGTAACGTTAGAATAGGACTGGGGCACAATGATGGCACAACACTTATTTAATGCAGTATTCCCTTCAAGCATAGTGAACATCTATAATTGATAGTCCATTTCGTCTACCAACTTACTGATCTTCTTTTATACTGAGCTACAAGAGTCTTAGCTACAATCTCAATAACAAAAACATTTGTGTTTCTCATATCATACTCAGTTTTGCGAAAACAAAACACTGTAGACATTTTCTTAATAAACAATGTATAAACAACAATTATTCCAAGTACAATGGGTTTAAATATTATATTAATAATTAAATAATATATAATAAAATTGCGAAATTTTATATTAAACTTGACATTTTAAAGATGATTAAAGTTGCTGCGTGTTCAGTTTATATAATATGATTTTATATTGTTTTCCAGTCAATAACTGTTTTGTACATGATTTACTACATACAAGTACTATTTGCCTGGTGGTCAATTTGTGTTAAGGCGATTAAATGTATGCTAAACATTGTTATTTGCAAATAACGTCACTACCGCGACATCAATTGATGCCTTGCAGTGTTTGAAAAAAAGTTAGTTTGAGTGTCTTGAAACGAGTATTAAAACCAGCTATTTTGATACCAAAATATAACGCTTGGAAAACCGAGAATATCATAATTTCATATTGTCCTGCGTCTACCTCATTCTCAACCAATGTAATTGCGATTATTTTTAGATCACTATAATATTTCCTTGTAATCAGAGGATATGCGTGTGATGCCGGAGTAATACCATAGACGTTTTTCCTGCGAAAAGGTGATCATTCATATTTTCACGAGCGCCTCGGTCAATTTTCCTTTAAACCAGTCAATATCAGACTATGTTCAGTGACACTCCTGTCAATATGTGTATAATCATAAAATATTACGCCCTAATAATTATGTGATGAAACGCGATGCAAATATGACACACATACTCGTTATAATGCCGTCAATATACACACGACATTAGGAAGAGATTTAAGTTACAGTGTGTTGAACCATATATATAGCTCGCCATTAATTGCACCATCACTTGTTTTACTGACCTTTATTAACGTCATTTTTAAAATTCGATGTCGAAGCATGCATTCATATACATGTATGTTCTTATACACTTTTATACACATAGTTCTTCTATTATACAGTGATGCATTCTTTATATAAAAATCATAACGGTTAGATATAAGGGTCAAGTGCATGTTTAAAGTATGACGTACAATGATTCATATTTAAATCATTTTTTGTCCTATAATTCAGTTCACACTATATTTAGCGGCAATTTCTTTATTACGATGGAGCTGTACAAGTTACACTATTAATTGTTACATTTTGAAACCGGTGTTCGAATATTTGTTAGAATAATTGGCTATTGTAGTTCATATTTACGCAAAATAGTTTGGTGCAGTTTGAATTTATATTTCTTTTTAAATGAACATGCTAATCTGCATAATATTTTTAATCATTATTCATACATTCACCTTTATGCATAGTCTTTTAATTACTACTATCCTTATACATATTTAAGGGGCATTTTTCTCTCAAAAAGCAAAATAAAAAAGACAGAACCCATTGTAAGTATGTATTTTCCTCCAAGTGCGAATATTTAAATAAATCACATTGGTAGGCAGATTGCGAATAATCAAATTAATGCCAATCATGTCGATAACACATGATAGGCTTTTCAGTGTTAACAGTTTGCAGAGAAAAATCAAGTACACAATTAGTAGCACATGCATTGAGGCAAAGAATGTTCATTCGTCAATGAGTGCGATTACGCCAATAATACACAGACCTACGCTTATTTAACGCCAAAAAGGGTTTAAATACTTGCTCAACTCTTATCATTATACATTTGTGTATCACATTTTTTAGTTGACTAGACATTTGGGAGCTAGTGCGTCAAAATGTTTCATTTTGAGTGCTTATCAACCGTACGTACCATGTCAATCAGTATAACCTCTAGGGACGGATACAAAGTATTTCCAGCCAAATCAGACACACCATATATGTCTCCGTGATATATTTCAACATACAATCTGCCTTACATCTATATCGTTTGTATTTAATAAACAATAATAAATTCGAAGATAAAAACACGTTTTTCAGACTTTGATATTTATTATTGCATAAACCCTATCTATAATGCCCTCTGGCGGGGTGTAGAAACTTCGCAAAAGGAGGGCTTGAACGGGAGAAATCGTGTATTAACAAGGCGATTAACGTGCCGTTCAAGCCCTGTGATGGGTTTTTCATATCCATAAACCGGTCCAAGCGCAGTTACTTCCCTTAGTTATGGCTTACCGGGAAGCGTGTCCAGGTTATTGGCCACAACCTGGCTATTTTTGCAATATATTGTTCGAAAAAGATGGTGACACATATAAAGTTATTGCTATAGTTAAACATTTTAAATCGAACACTGCCTGTCCGAAGGTAAAGCCTCGTCTTTTCTGATGATGACCGAGTGAGGCATATGTAAAACACAACCTTCAACTGTATGACGTCATACGAAATAATCGAATTATTTTGTCGATGTCGAATGAACAAGACATATTGTTTTCAATGTTATTTTAATTTATTTTGGTATGTGTGATTTGTTTATTCAATAATAGCGACAAAAACACATTTTCTCGGACATGATCATCTGCGGGCGCTCTTAAAATGGGTTTTTCGAGCGCCCGCAGATGATCATGCCCTCGAAAACGTGTATTATCCCTATATTAATAAACTTATCTTTAAAAATGCACTGCTTATGGTAAAATATTACAAATTATAAAAAATAAAGTAGCGGGCATTGAAAGCAAACACCGTAGAGCTCTAATGTGTACCAGTAACATACATATATTCAAAACATCATTTTTCGCATGTTTTGATTATATGTGTATGTACGATTTAACTTAAACACAAAGTCTGCATTCAATCATAAAGAATGTTAACATGAACATGAGACAGACAATTGTTTTTCTTTTCAACTAACAACAGATCGTATATGTATTATTGACATAATTGAAGTAATAATGCGACCCCTATCTCAACCGTTTGCTTGTGTTCAAACACAATACTACTACTACTACTACTACTACTACTACTACTACTACTACTACTACTACTACTACTACTACTACTACTACTACTACTACTACTAATACTAATACTAATACTAATACTAATAATAATAATAATAATAATAATAATTATAAGTAAAACTACTTACGGATTTGAACATTTTTTTTTTACGATTAATCGATATTGTAAATACATTTGTATATACTTATAATTTACTATTTTGTAAAACTAATCCATAGCAAATACAACTCCAGTGGTATTGCAAAATATGATGCTCTTTTTTCATTTTATCGCCTTGATAAAGGGAGGCCCGAGTTAGAGTGCAGACTGGCTACGCACTTTTCACCATAAGCCGACAAAGGCGCCCAACGTGGGACCGTGACACTTGCAGTTCTCTAAAGAACCTCTCCGCTGTGAAAGCGACCCGGTTAGCTCACTGAGTAGAACACTCGCCTTTAAAGCGGGAGGTCCCGGGTTCGAGTCCCGGACTTAGTACCTACTTTAACCATCCGGCGACATATTTGTCTGAATGGACCAGGATTTTGGAAATACATTTTTAATTGCTTGGTGTTTAATGTATGAACACTCAACAATACACGCATGTGGATTTTGAATTATATGGGACATGTATTGACACATTTATAAAATGTGTAGAATAATGCCAATAATTATTACCAATGTTAGAAATCACAGCAAGCGTATGTCTTTACATATTATAAAATATGTAATTCTGTTTAAAAGTGTTGTTGATAATGGATTTCGTCAGAGTTTTGCTGTGCGTGGTATAAATATTGTGTGTGCATCGGGCACTAGTTTCCAAACAGGCTGGTGCCTGTTGTTGCCTGATAACAAAGAAGGCTCTTTAGCTCTGTCCGGAACTTCGAGCCACTGAACACGTAGATGGCAAAGTTGAAGGTGGCGTTGAAGAAGCTGACCATGCTGACAACGGTGTGTTTGAACATCAAGTACTGGTAGTCGTACCAGGCAGTGTACGGATCCAGGGGCTGGGCGCCCGGATCTTCTATAATTCGTAGGGGACGTATACCAGAAAGGCAGTCACCGGAGTCTTCGTTAGGAGGAACAGCGCGCAAAGGACAATCATGAGCATCGACACGGGACGCGTGTCGCGCACGTGACCGAAAATGTTCATCCGCTCTCGTGTGGAACGGGAGCGCGCGAGCTGCAAAACGATGATGATGTTGTCAATAAGCATCAATGGGAACGGCGCGCCGAAAGACAACATGAAGTCAATCCAATTGTAAACGTATTCATGCAGGTAGAGGTATCCGTTGCTAGAGGGATGGCACTTCACTCCTTCGTATCCTTTCAGATCAAATATCACGGGAACTATGATATTAATTCCGAACACGGCTAGCACAATGGTGGCGATGATCAGCCCCGCGTTTCGTTGGGAACAACCCAGTCTCATTTTAAGCGTAAATAGCACGCAAGCTGTTCTCTCGAGCGTGACAGCCACGACCAGCCACGAGGAGATGTGGATGCTGCTGTTGGTAAGGTAGACGTTCGCTTTACACATGGCGTAACTCAGCGACCGAATGTCAAGGTCCTTGATAATATTCACCCAGCCTGTCAATAGTCCGCTGAACGAAATGAGCGTATCTGAAAGCGCTAAAGCATCCGAAGCAAAGCCGTTGACGTCATCTTCTTTTGACGAAGCAGCACGAACATAGTCATCGAATTTCCTATTGTTCCAACGGAAATAAGAATCGGCGGGATCACCCGTATTCGCAGAAAACTCGTGTCTATATAGTAACCTAGCGGCAACAACTTCTTATCGGCATACTGTGATGGAATCGTGTTGAACGTCTTCTGTTCTGTAACGTTGATCAATGTCAAATTACTAGCAAGCTTTCCATTGTTTCTTAAGTATTGATTTTTGCTTCGGTAAACACTCCGTATCCGTCTAATCCGCACCTTTACTTAATAACCGTGAAAGCAGATATCACTAGAGGGAACTTGACTACAAAGCCACGTTTTAGCAATAGCAATAGCAATAGCATCAAATGTATTTAAACACGAGTATAGAAGATCCGTTTTGTTGGCAATACTTTGGACGTTGTAATGAACAAAGGAAAAACATATTTTTAAAAGCATGTATATAACTATCTTCAATGTATTTTATGTGTTACCGTATATATACGCAAATGCAATAAATCACGTTTTTAACACGACATTGTTTTGTTCAAGTTTAATGCCAATAATTTCGATAACACCTCATAAGCAATTGTTAACGATACACAGAAGAAATCAAATGCTTTATAAATCCAATCAGGTCATTATTAAATGTTGGCACTTTACATATACTCTAAGTGTATGTTATATATCTGAAAGTAGTCCTGTACAACACGAATAGTTTATATGATGCAACTTACTTCCAGCTACACCCATATTATAAAAGTGTATTTAAAAAGATTTATGCTAAAACAAAATGTCCTTAACGAAATGTGTACTTGATTAATACCTTCGGTTTAGACTTTTGGCATAAACGAGAGAATATTGTTCAAGGACTAGACATCTGGGCTTTTCTTTCAAACATATCTCTCACCAATTACATTCTACAATATTCACGAAATTCAACATATGTTCAATTATTCATAAATCTAGAGAACTTCGGATATAATATTTTTCCATAAGTATTTAAAGATGTGTTTGTTTAAGACTACAACGTAAACTCGTTCTAAAAATAGATACGAGACGTGTAAACATATACCTACAATTGACGTTTTCCGGACAGTGTTAGACTGGAAAATAATCACTAATCACTCGATGCAAAAAAAGCTGGCCCATTTTTTACCAATGGTGGTTTCATACAAATAATAACGGTTGACATCTGTGATATGTGATTTGAAAGGAATATAAATTGTAAGCGTTGTTTTTGCCAGCAGATTAGTTTGATTTATCTAAGGTTAGATCTTTTCCTGAAACATATTTTACACCGTGATACAAACTGGCCTTACATCACCTAAATCTCGTATAGTAATTCCGAACGTGAATTCATGTGCGTAAACTATGATTACGGATGGCTAAAATAGGCATAAGTGAACCAAACATGACAAACGAATAATTTGTTCTTCGAATGACTTTGTTCCGCTGATATTATGGATGTACTACAGGTCTGTAAATACAAACATTGTGAACAGTAAGTTCGACACTTTCGCTCACACAGGTGCTTATAACAAATTTAATTGTTGTATAATGTAAAACCCTATGAAATAATTTGTGATTCAATTAGCACACGCTTTACATTATTCATAAAATTATACACATACGTACATCATTCCAATGTTGTATCATTATATGATGTGCTCATCAGATTATAAAAGTCATGTACAGTATTTTCACCCATATACCAGTTTTATAGAAACAATTTAATATAACAAATAAACACATAAAGACTAAGAGCACATGTTAAAATACATCACTATACCTTAACCACATAACATTCATACACGCTCAATGCTACAGTCTTGAGAAAAGCACGAGTCGAAGTTTGATAATACGTGCAAATGTCCACTCATATTACAATCAGCAATTAATCAAACTGGTATTAACGGTCTATAAATGAGGAGGAATGGTCTAAACATGTTTTATCTCCCAAACTTCTAAATAATTGACGTCAATATCTGAAGTGATGAACGAGTATGACGTGCAGATATATGATTGTACAGATAAACGACCACTTTTTTTTAAATAGCGAATGTTTAATACCAAAACACGGCGTATTGTATTAATATCATATATTAACTTTAACTAGTTTTAAATAGTTCAGATTTGTGAATAGTTTTTAGTAGTCTTTTTAAACCAGTACTTTAATTAATAATGCAGACATATTTTGTACACAACGCTTTATTTTTTTAAGATACGTTGCCATTATCATTTGGAAACAGTCTATTGTTGTTTTTAACATTTACAATCATATAATTGTAATGAGGTTTAACCAACTGTGTGCCTTTCAAATACTCCATGATATATTTCACTATAAATATTATTTATGAAAGTAGCGTATAGTGTTACACAAAACAACAACAATCGTACACTAAAGCAAACACAATTGAGGCCAATTTCAGGGTTTACAGAGACGCGCATCTGATCAGTATCAGACGTGTAGTAAGCCAACAAACAAGACACTATAAACAAATTTGTGAAACAAGTCAGTTTTCCTGCACCGTTTTATTTTGTGAAGATAATGTAGTCCCAATGGAGCTTATTTAATGCAAACCATAAACCAGTAATTCCATTACATACTTGTAATATATAATACAATCAATCATCAGCAATATCTCTTGGTTTGAAATGCATGTAGACATTGATGAAAAGTTCCTGAAACATTCGATAGCAATAATCACTCTATACGATGGTTCATTGTATACCGTACATGCATGTAGCACTGTGTTTATACATATCCAACAAACTCCAGTAAATAAGCTATTCCTTTGCAATTAATCATCCTCGAATAACTTTTATGAGTACACTGATGATGCCGAAAACGATAGACTCGTGCAAAAGCAAGATATAAGTAAAACATCAAGAGCTGCGATGGAGGAATAACAACAAATACAAGGCACGTTGTCATTGAAGTCATGTGTATGATTAGCTGAGATTGTATTGTGGACTGCAATGACGTTCATTTTGATTCATATGTAAAGGTTTTGTGAATAAATATGGATCAGGCCTGAGGTTTTGAGGTCCTTAAAACCGGTTTAAACAACACATTATGTGCGTCGACCGTCTATAGCAGTTGTATTAACGTTGGTGGGGTTGTTTTGTGTTTTGTGTCCAGTGTTTATGTGTTATGTAATACCGTTTGGCAATATGTCCTTAATAGAACACTGAGTGCTATAATAAGGTTGTTGAAGTTTCAATTTGTTCATAGGTGTAAGTGTTTTGTCATTTATATCAGACGTTGCTATTGTTGTTGTTTTTTTGTCTCCCGTTTAAAATATAAACGATTTTACTTATTGTCTAAATATACGACAATGCATGTTTTTCGAATCGTTCTCCAACGTATGCAAAAGAAACGAAATACCAACGTTTATTTGCTTCATGTTTGTTCAGCGTGGAAATGCAATAAGCGACGTACACAAGCAGTTCTGGTACACAGACACATCTTGCGTTCCTTGTTCAAAGTAAGTGATTTAATGCAGCACAAAATAAATGTTTCACGTGGTTACATTTGGGAGCATAAAACGGATACACCTGATATTGTACATCATCGGCTTTTTGAGCTCAACCTGTTCTAGTTTCAGTGTGTATCAACCTTACGAACCATGTCCATCAATATAACCTCTTAGAAGTGATAAAGTGTATAACCAGCCAAATCTGACACACCACGTATGTCCCAGAAATATTTCAACATACAAATTGCCTTACATCTCTTTTATTTGTATTTGATCAGCAATAACAAATTCGAAGATAAAAATAAATTGTCTTTCAGATTGTGAATGTTTATTAATCAGAAACAAGATATTTTATACACACATTTCTTAGGGTAAACAATTATGTAATATACAAAATACATTCGTCAATATATTTAAATGATAACATAGTGGACATTATAAACGAAAACCGTACAACTCAAATGTATTGATCATAAAAAAAGGATCATACATATTTTCACAACAACATGTTTACGAATGTTTAGAAATGAAGCTTAAACAGGATTAAACCTAACCACACCGTCTGCCCTTAATTATGATCAATATAATTTAGCATAAATATGAGACAGACAGGTGTAATTTCAATTTACGCATTGAACAAATAAAAAAGTAATTCATTTCTGACACTGCCCGTACATTTATAACGATACAATAACAAATATAAACAAAACAAATTTCTTAGTGAAAAGTAATAAGTACTGAAAAGTCTATTCTTTTAGTAAAACAAATAGCAAGATACCTCGGAAATCATTGCGTTATTGAAGCGCTTGATATTGTTTATAGGCAGTTACGGCTGAAAATAACGCTGTTTTTCGTATCTTCTTGTTTATTGCTTTTGGGATTTTTTTGTAAGATAATGGACCACATAATACGACAGAGATGCAGAAGTGGAGTCCTTTTACACGAAAAACTATTTTTCGGCCAAAACAGTCTTACCATTTTGTCATAGCCGCATGGATTATTACTCTCCACAATTAGTTAACAAAGATCCAAATATTGCATAACTCCGGTTTATTCAGTTTGAAATCACGGAGCAAAATACAAATTGCCCTAAACAGTTATATGTAGGTATGTGCATGTGTTCTTATCCTCAACCTGTTTATCGCATGATCAAACTCTGCGAGCACCTACGGAATGTACCAACCGTTCCTTCTGTCGCATTAAATATGGCGGGTTGTAATGTGACACCAATAAGTATAATACGCAATAAAACTATATGTGTTTGTAAATTAAATTCAAACTTTGAATTTAAAATACATTATATAAAATGTCCAGTTATTACGATATTATATTTTATCTTAAATTCGTGTATTTGATGTTCATGTTGAAGCAGTCCCCAATATATATCAAGGGTACAAACGAATGATATTATTATATAAATAATTAAACTATTGTCGAAACAACTACATATTTGTTCATTGTCAATCAACCATGCCTAGACTTGTTGATGCAATAACTGTTTGACACAAGTTTTTGCAGTTGAAATGACAGCACATAGTGAAGCTAGGACATTTAAATAATACTACTGCGGATCAAAAAAAGTTTACAGATGCACAGTCTAACGCATTGAGAACGTAAATCTGTATGGGTACACATACACAGCTATACAACTACACCAAGTTGGTATATACAGCAAGCCTAAAACCATGCTGTATTATTAACAAATATTTCATGGACATACTTCAACAAATATTTTCTATCGAATATGAGAAAAGTTCGAAGTATTGAAAAGAACCAAATAGATTACTATTATTGTATGAAATAATAAATGTAGAATACATGTTGCATATGATAAAACACTTCTACATAAAAAACCTAATAAACATGCACTTAAACTGCATACTCAAACATCTCTAAGGCGTATGCAAACTTATTGATGCATACGTTTACTAATGGTCTTCGTCCCATATGTAAACATAGAATAATGACCCTGTTTTTCAGAATAAATATAAAGATGATTAGTACATTAACTTGTATTTCTAATCTATCAGACGCATGGCAGTAATCAATACATAACAAATATTTCAAGTTGAAAGACTTGCATGTGATACAATGTTAATCGTCTCTGATGTAATACAAGTAATATATGACCGTGTCTTATAATTAGTTTTCCTTTTAACTTGCCAAGTGCAGTTAATTTTGTTTAATTAAATATACCATAATGTTAAGTCAATAGAAGGCAGAACATAGTTTTGTGAAATTTAAGGGACTTGTTTTAAGTTCGCTTTAATGCATACTTTTTATTTATTTGTTTAAATATAACACAAATATTTTGTATTTTGAAAACAAGAAAATAAAACTCATGAAAAAGTAAATTTATAAAACATAGCGGTTAGGATTTGGATGCGCAACAATCGATATATGTGCAAAATTTAAGAGTTAGTAAAAAACGATATTGACAATTTGACATATACTATTTCATGTACACTTCTCAAAAACGTATGTGTTTCATTAAATATAGTTGTTTCGACACTTCGTATGTATTTTATTTAAGTATAATCATTATATTGTTATCAGATTAAATAATTGTGGCGTTAACACAGATTGAAGACACAAACAAATGTGATTGCGAAAACAAGCAGAACACTTTTGTTGATTGGTCTTCCTCTGTTAGTAAAATACCATTAAGCAGTCATATTGAATTGAACTGAGTTCCCGTTTGTTTCATATCAAATCAGTATGAAATAAAAAAGAAACATGTTTTATACATCGTCAGACCAGATGATTCTACACTTATTGTCTTTGTTTTTGCCAGAATTTTCACATCATACATTATACAATGTATTTGAAAAGGATACAATAGCAGTTGTGATTTATACTTCTTTGCCTGGACAATTACACATATAGGCACATACATTATGTATTTCTTTCAACGCGGTATTTTTTCCTTGAAAGAAATAGATTTCATTTGAAAGTCCATGTCCAGATTTTAACACTTCCCAGTATATTTCAAAAAACTAGTTAATCTTGTTTTATATTAAATATCAAACTTCCTTCTTCGTTTAAATCATTTATCTCCTCATATAATCAAAGATTGTTATTTATCACGTTCGGAATTGCATAATCATGCAACGGTATATTCCAAATATCGATAAACTGTGCTGATTGTGTACATTTGTTTCACGTTAAAATATTGCTAAATAAACAACACCAAGTCAGGCTCTTATAAATGTTAGAAATACAATAACTTTTGTTTTATTTACTGGTTATCAAATACGGATGAAAATGCTGTTTACATTTAAACATTATTTCTATTACATCACAAATCCTCATCTTAATCATTGCATGAGTTAACATAGGAAGATGAATTGTTTCATATTAAATACAAATGCGCGGCAACTGGCTTAGTGTGAAGTGGAATTCGACAAAATTAATTCGACACTAAGATGTACGTTTATTTTTAGTATCTTGCAGAAAGATAAATTCGTCTTTTCTCCCTTGTTGATACAAACAGTTTTTAAATTATCAAATGCCTATTAATTTTGCTTATTTGAATTTTCTTATATTGGAGTAATCATAGCACCATATTTGATAATATTTAAACTTTTCTTTGCTTTACTTTATGTTTTCAAATATAATATTCAACATGTTTATTATGCATTTTAAAACCTTTAATTACAGCATTAAAACCAAAATATACAAGCAACGTCCATTAATCCGTAAAGAGAAATAGGGTATGATAACACTCGCATATAGAAAAGTTCAGACTTTACTTATTCATCACAAAACGTACATAGAAATGGTTTACAATTCTAGTAACCAGTATGACTTATTCCAATACGGTTTTTAACAAGCAGCTTCGACGAAACAAATATACCTTTAACCGTCAATCATATGCCTTTATCGGCCTCTAATTGAATGTAATTAGAACATATAGCTCACTAAGTACCTGTAGTAAGAACAGAGAGCACACCTGTGGAATCTATCATACCGACATGATAACAAGCTCAACGGTGCGAAGATGGTAAACAATGGAACTCGTGTCTGTTACTATCGTTATCAACCCTGCTATTGGAAACTATATTTTGTACGAAGACTTTATTTATTGCAAGGGAATTAATTCATGTGTGTCTCTTTGTTATTAACATTGTTCGCAACTTTGTCTCGGAACCATACATACAACTTACATGCAAATGTTCACAAATCGAGAATTAATATAGAAAAAACTGAGCCATTTTACTCAATTTGTGTATTTTTAACATAATATGTTATTATTATGCAAAATACACTGATTTAAACATATTGTATTCACACCAACAATAGTCTTCATTGATGTTATTTACCCTAATTAATATCGAAAAAAGTTAAACATATTTAACCAAATTGTGTATATTAGACATATTATGTTATAAGCAAAATATTGTATTTATACAATGGAAATAAAAAATGGCTTGACAACGTTTTTCACAAGTCAACAACGGAATGGTTTATCCTCAGTCTACGGACTGAACAACATAAGCAACGTAGACAGTTTATGCGAACGTAGTTAGCCCGGATTCTCTATGATACGTCTCATATTAAACAAACTGGTACGTCGACATGTGCTTCAGAAAGTTCGCAATGCAGATGTTATAATAATGTGTTAAAGATCGAGCAAATGGTTCGTGTATTTTCAATACCAGAAAACGGGAAAGTTAAGCAGCAGCAATCAGAAATGCAAAATTCTGAATGAAGTGTTTGGCTCTTAGTTTTACAGGATACCACATGATTTTCTTATAGACAAACAACATAATTAGTGTTTTCAAACTTCCAATTAACGATACAAAATGTCCAGAACCTGGGCGCATCATAGCAACTTATAATAAAAAATGTTTCATATACACAATTATGATTAAGAACATATGGGAATCGAAAACAAATGTGTCGCATTATCGTTTTTCACCATAACGACTTCACAAGTTAGTGTAGTTCACATAAGTAGTTATTTAACTACGTGATTTAATTATAAAACGTAAGACGTTATTGACCGATAAAGACCGATCAATCCATTATTATTTCTTAAATTATGTTTGTCTTTTATATGTCATGAAACATCACAAAATATGAAATTGTATAATATGCAAGTTGACGTACAAAAATACATTTAAAAAATAATAATTAAATATAATTGCACATGTTTGGGGTATTGGGGTTGGTTTAAAGTTCCTCAATTTTGAAATGTATTATTTATGTTTCATAAACATACTTTATGTGATCTAAACAATCGTGGAGAAGGTGGTGTATGTCATCACATTTACAATGTGACCACAGTAAACATATGTTCTTTACCTTCAGCTTTGCTATATCACAGGTTAGCACAGCTATCAACATGTATTTTTGTCATAATTATAGTTTAATGCATTATATCATATTTTACAGCTTTTTGTAAATTCAGTGTAATATATTTGTATGTCCCCCAGTTTATATATGTTTTTGCCCTGTCTGTTTGTTTGTTTGTTGGTTTGTTAGTTTGTTTGCACAAACTTTAACATTCGCCATAACTTGTTTACTATTGAAGATAGCAACTTGATATTTTTTAACATGCATGTGTATCTCATGGAGCTGCACATTTTGAGTGCTGAAAGGTCAAGGTGAAGGTCATCCTTCAAGGTCAAAGGTCAAATATATGGGTCAAAATCGCTCAAAAGGGGACATAGTGTTTCAAAACACACCACTTGTTTTAACATGAAAACAATGCATATGGTTAGTGGTGGTGCTGTGAGTATAGTTCGCACAATTCCCGAATTTTCAGTCGAACATCATTTCATTTTCAATACACCCATAATTAATATATGTATACACTATTATAGCTGTCTCCGTGTAAGCTTAGAAGATACATAGTATTTCAAAACGTGTATATCTGATATATTGATTCGAGCGAATCTTCTGTGTAGTGTATATTATAAACGAAGCCTGGTGTATTTCGATCTCAAACCTAAATACAATCTAATATGCATATCTTCAAATGTAAGGTCACTTATATAATACATTCAATATTTAATAAACTGACTGCGATTGTTCGATTTTTATCCGTCATTAAACAACGTTTTGGAAAGTGTATGCGTAAAATTTAACCGCGATCATGGTTTAAATCCGAGTTGGAAAACGTAACTATCCATAACTAGATCTGATAGCTAATAGTCGTTGACCGATTCAAGATAATGCAACATTTATTTCGTTTTGTTTTCTACGCTATTTGATGCACATTTAAGAAAAAATGATATATAATAAAAGCAAATAATACTAATAGTACGAATGATACGTATACTTCTTATAAAACCAATTATACTAATAATACTTATAATATTAATTATGCTAATAATACTACTACCACTACCAATAATAATAGTATTATTATTATTACTACCACTACTACTACTACTACTACTACTACTACTACTACTACTACTACTACTACTACTACTACTACTACTACTACTACTACTACTACTACTACTACTACTACTACTACTACTACTAATAATAATAATAATAATAATAATAATAATAATAATAATAATAATAATAATAATAATAATAATAATAATAATAATAATAATAATAAAAATAATAATAATAATAATAACAATATGGTTTCATGCTTGGGACCTGTGTATTTTAACATCAAACAGGAATTTAAATGGATATTCAAAGCGTCATAAGATTGCTTTTTATCCTTAATTTGATTTAAAACATACGAACATTATACACATTATCGTTGAATGTTGCCGGATCAAAAACGCATATTGAGTTACTCAATTTGTGATTTCCCAAAGTACTTTGATCATCATAACGTTTTAAATCATTCACGAATATGATAGCTTGAGATAAGACAGCTGGGCGAAAATATTAACCTGATTGTAATTTGGGTCGAAGAACTTTAAACAGGTGTGTGTAAATTAGCATGTGAATTATTCATAACGCTTGAATGACAATACAGATTAGCAATTATACTAAAAGGCGTTAATGCTTATAGTTAAATATAATAATAAGTGCGCCGCAAAGAAACAGAAACACAAGATAACAAAGGACTTTGCTTGTTTGAGGTAACATATACGTTATGGCATTATATGAACTGTAAAAGTAGCCTAACCAAATCGATATAAAACATATTAACCATTATTAAAAACAATTAAACGCGCACAGGTAACGATGTTTTAGTTAATGATAACTTCTGGTAGTGGATAACAATGTATCATTTTTTCACATATACTCTTAACGTTTCCTGTACAATTATGCCCTAAAAGAAACAACAACTGTCGTACACCAGATTGGATAAAATCGTCATAACGAGCTAGTATAGCATGATTATCATTAAATACTGGATATTGTGGTATACATATTCACTACGCATGTGTTTACCATCTGCATATACATGTACGACAAAAATGTCGGAGCTCCCAGAAAACATTTAGAATGTACATGCATTTGCCGCGCAATGTAGTTAGTAAATCCAAATAATACTAGCATACTTAACCCCCACGAAAGAACATACTATTTCCATAATGATAAACCAGTTGAATTGCAAGACAATGCCAAAATATGCATATAGTCAATGGTTTCAATTCACTTGTGCGTGTAAATACGCATGTGTGTATGTGTTGCATATGTTGCACGACCAAGTTTACGTTTAGAAGAAATACATGTAAATGCATTTTTTTTACCGAAACTGTGACTTTCGCTGGCACAAACTACGCAAGTATCAGAGGTAATTTACTGCAATCAGCCCAGTCCTGCATCATTCTTTATTTGAAAGGTGTGAAACCATCAATTATAAATACAATTAAGTATAAAACGTCAGTCAGAGCATTACGAATATGGACATATATTGTGCATTGTGAAAATGCTACACGATTACATTTATTAAATACGAGTTTGCCAACACCTCTTGATATGCGTATGATTTAATACAAATCATACTTCTATTCATCAACAAAACAATGTAGTTAACAAATGTTCCTTGTTATTTTTATTTTTATTCCATAGTCATTGTTTGATAAAGGCACGTATCTATCACTTATAATTCAAGCTCGTTTGTAATTGTCCATTATTTCAAATAAGGTATCTGCATAAAATGAAGACTCGTAGAGAACAATTCAAAATGTTTGTTTTTATAAATAACATTACTACACAATTATGTGGTAGAGTCGCTGTCGAATTCGGTGTATAATTATGTATTTTGTATGACTTCTTGGATCCATATTTTTATGACAGCATTATTTCATTTTGTTATACGCAGCTGTTTTTAGTTCATTACTCTATTATTATGTTCGTTCCTTATTTTGTGAATCATATGTGTAAACGTTAGAACGTTTGCTTTGTTTCGAGAACTGATGTAAATATATCGCTACCTTTGACCACGACGTTTCATTTTATATACCTTGCCCGTAAAACTTCTATATACAATCAAATAATTTTAATAAATATAAAAAGAATATACGTGCATGTCCGGCCTTACTTGTATGTACTTTTCAATATTTGGATCATGACATCATATAATTCTATTGCCAATAATCACTAATGCGGAAAAGCCTGACAGTATGCGCGTGTCAATCCTATAAAAAACGCTTACAAATTGTCATACCTGAAAAATCAGTGTGCGCATGTCCTCCCTATTTAGATGCCCTGTATATAAGGTTTCATTAAATTCGGATAATTATTGTTAGAGAAAGGAGATAAAAGAAATTATCATTCACTTGGGATTAACTCTATGAACAATCTCTCTTTGCAAAATCAACAAAGCAGACCTACTTGCCATATAAAGTTTCATTAAATTAAGATCATTGGTTCATGAAATCGTGCACGGAAATGAAAATCGATTTTGAACATAACATATTTACAATCAAAGGGAAACAACTTTCAAACAATGCAATGGACCTGAACGACCTGTCAAAGGTACGCAATCCACCCGATGGGGATGTTGCATATCAATTTTCATCAAGTTTGTATCATTAAGTCTGAGATATCGCGCGCAAACCTAAATTGTGGACGGAAGGAGGAAAAGACAGCGAGGAATTTCAATTCCATTGAAATTTGAATTCGAAAAAACGACCGACTGTATGCTCTTCACCAACCTCCCCACCTTTTTTTGGTTGCATGCAAAGGATAAAAATTCATTAAACAAAGGAAATTCTAGGTGAAACAGCAAGCTATTATTCATTTAGTGTTTTATCATATTGTTAGATTATCAATTGTTTGATTAATGTTCAGATGAAAGAAGTTACAGATTTTAAATCGATTCACATATAGCTAAATTGTCAATCAAATTGTATGTATCGTTGATGTAAAGAAATTATATTTGCCGTAAAATGGAGTTTGGGAGATATTCTATCTATGTAAATGAGATAATATTTTGTGTTTGTTTCAAATAATAACACACTTATCATTTGTAAAACACAATTATGTTCGGAAGATGTTAAAACAAATGTGAAAACACAACTGGAAACCCGCCAACCAAGCATTTTCAAAAGTACAATTAAGTGAGATATTCCATTCCGTATATAATACATTTCATAAAGCCAACAATTAGGTGTATATATAGATTGCTCGACAAATGTTACGGAAATACATTATCGACTTTGCATAAGTGGAAGGACATGGATCACGATTTATATGAAATGCGGATATTTACTGGCATAGTGTCTATACAATCAGTAGAATAATGTAACACTTGTTTAACATAGCTATTATTTAAAAATTAAGTGGGACAAATTATTGTAAACCCGTAATGTAAATGGTTCAAGTCACTAATAATACATAAAAATCCACGCAGTAATCCATGATACAAAATGCGTAGCACATGAAACAGGTTTATTAATTCAGACATAACCTAGTCATGCCTCTTGTCATAACTCAAGAGATAGGACCTGCAAAACAAATAGAAGCAACGCTGTTTCCAAGTGAGTACTGTGGTGGTTACAAAACACGGTATGTGTCCGCCCAATAATAAATACCTAAAATAAGTACATGATGTTTGATAGAGATACACGTTTGTTATAACTGTTCCAACACATTAATGAAGAATATAATAATGTAAACACGGACAAACATTATTTTTAATAACATTAATTTTACTTAGCATTAAGGAATAAAATAAACAGAATAGCTTCATTGCAATCAGATGTCTACGGCATCAACGTCAACGTGTTGACTAACCATCACCAGCATAGTAAATGCCTTATTAACGTAACAATTAGTTTTTAATATCTGAAGTTGTAAAGTTATAACAGTGCGGACATGTATTGATGCATGTATATTTTGTGATATAAAGACATGTTGAAATAGCGTCTGATAAAACTCATTTATCATAATACAAAGCACAAATAGTCATTTTCATGATTTTCATAGCGCTAAATAGATTTATTTTATAACATACACAATGTTTATTTCACGAAAGCATATGATACAAGCCATAACGAGAGTTTATTAGTAATACATGCAGACAGGTTATCAACTCATAACATCGATATAGCATACATTTTATCCCACTTAATATAACGTTATATTTGAACAAAATTATTAATATGTATGCATGTTAACACACAAATACTTAAACAAAATGAAAAAAAAAATGAATACTTTGCTTATGAAAACTATAGTCAAACAAAAGAAAAAAAGCTCTCTCAACATTGTGACTGGGTGGGAAATTTGCGAATAGACCAAGGCTTTCCTATTATAAGTAAGTACATAAAGATTTAATACGGAAAAAGGATGTGCATGCCGTACCCAAATGATTGAAATTGAAAAATTAAAGAAACTTAAAAAAACACACGAGTTTCCGATTTTTTGGCAAATCTAAGTATAAAGCAAACAGTCATAATGTTTTATTGGAAGATTTTAAATTATTTTTTGAAAACTTTAACAACACTTATTTTAATTGCAATAATACCCAGGCAAAACAATGTTGTTCTAGTTATGATTTGGGTGATGATAATGATGTATTTCCAGTGTTAGATCAGCCTATTAGTGTTACACAACCCAAGATAAATACGTTGCTGTTGAATTTATATTAAACGAATATTTAATATAATGTAGCAATAAATTGTGTAACCATTTATGTGATAGTTTTAATTGTATAACACAATATGTTGTTGTTTTCGCTTTATAACAATAATTATCTACGTTCGTAAGACATGAACCGGAATTAGTCTCGAGATAGTATAGTCAAGTTAAAAATACGAATAGCGTTATTATTTTGATATTAAACAGAAATAAAATGTTGGCATCCAAACCAATGCACTATGCATATACTTCATGTTTCTAATAACATTTGCACATCAGATACTTAGGCATATGGCTTTATTAACGTGTTTCAGAAAAATTGAAACTGCAAGAAAGAAATGTGGTTCACGTGCAAAGGCGTCGGTTCTGATAACGAGGGTCCAATGTTTTTCAACATTTATTCGAAACATTCGTATGTTTACTGTTTTGAGTTAAGTAATTGTACGCGCAAGTCTCACATATTTAAATTATTGTTAAACTATATTTAACCTTAAACATCAAGAGCAGTCTTTCTGATAAGAGGCTTCCATTTATTTCCGATATATATAACATGTAATTGAAATGGCCTTTTAAGTAAAGCTGAGTAATACAAATATGTTTCAATATGTCAAACGCTATATTGTTAACTGCTTATAGGCATTCAAAAATGGAGTGGCTGACGTTAGACTGCCTTTATGTATGTACGCTGTTGTGCTGAAATTTAAATGTACAAGAGTAAATACAATGGAAAGCACATACTTACCTTAAACACAAATAAAGGACGCATCTGAATAAATATCCACACAGGGTTTTGCTGCTGCTGTTGTTGTTGATGTTTTGCTTCTAGAACAAAAAGAAATTATTGATTTTTTTTCCAGTTTAGACACATGTGTTTATATTTATTACTCGCGTATTCATTCTTTTTAAATTACCTTACTATATCTAATTGATAGATTACAAAACTTGTGAACTAGTAATAAGCTAAAAAATGTACTTTTAAATTAATTATTGTTTGTTTAAATCGTTTAAATCGAAATTAGAATGATGTATACCGCCTAGACATTAACACGACTAAACTTATTGGAAGTAAATATTACTGAAAGCAAACACGTGTCAGTATTGCATGATATCGCTGGAAACCAGATGGCTTAAATTATTTGCATGTATTAATGTTTTATTACAGGTAAGCCATAACAACATTTATGCGCAGATATTCATTGATTATAACGTATTGTGTAAGGCAGGTGATATAACCGTTAAACACCAAACCACATGTTAAGAATGTGCATACTACTAAACTTGAACTATTAATTAATCAGGTTTATTTCAGAATGCCGTTTTTGTAGAAAGTCTGATCAAAGACTTGAAAATGTGTTATTAATCTATTTTAATGTCATTATATTCTTATGTGCAGTAATAATTAATTTGTGCGTAAAACGTGGTCTTGCAATTTCATAAAGACGCACTTAAAACATATATTACTCAATAGGTATAGTCTGATGTGTAACCTACTTTGATCAAATGTACTAAAAAACCAATGAAGATAAATATTTACAATTATAGAAACAATAATACAAATCATATTACTCACCAATGAGTTATATGCTAAGTTAATGGTATTATGTATTAATATATTGTATGCAAATCATGCCTACAAATAGTAAAATCGATGATGCCTCCGGAGAATAATATATTACATGTATGCATCATTGATATGTTAACAATATGAAACAATGAAAATATGTGTTACAAAAGTTTAGTATGATAGTTACTTGTCCAATGAATCATGTTTCGTAAATTTACAATATATCTCAACCATAATGCATTTTCGGAAAAGGAGGTCTAGCAAAAACAATGTTTCGTTTCGGAAAACTCATCATTCAAAAATTCAATAATTACAAGTATGTTGACATGTAACGCACTTCTTTGAATGTAAGAAACAATTGTGTATCAATTTTTAGCGCTTACATTTACTTACTTAATGTCGTATATTTCTATTCTGTCCAGGTAATCTAAAATATCAAGACGCCAGCATGTTGTCTACAGAGGATCTTAGGTTCGGGTCTCTGCTGTGGCAAATTGTTATTGGTTTCTGTAGTTTTCACCGTTCAATGCATCGTTTTCCGTTAATGTCCGTTAATTTTTACTTCTGTGTTTAGAGTTAAAATGATGGTCCGAAATTGCCATATAAAAACATTATTATCTATTAATAATAAACTAGCTATGAGCTTGTTTGATGCCTCTGAAGAAAATCGAGTCAAAACAATACATCAGTACCAGCATTTTGTTAGGTATATATTCCATTTACGTCTCGCGCTTTCGAAAAGGAACATAAATGGATGTGATTCTTATAACTGAAATTATGTTTAGAGAAATACGCGCCATGTCTTTAATAAAACTTCGTAAGAGTTCAGCATTCATTTATGTAGTTTATGTATCTATGCTCTTCAACGTTGTTTCTTTAAAATATCAATAATTTTGTCAAAACAATTCATGAGCACGTATTTTTGTCTAAACGTTTTTATATTTTTTATTCTGTTGAACTTCCCGTAATGAAATGAACTGAAAACATAATGTGTGTTAAACAAATTAAAGACATGAAGGTTAACATAAATAAGATATAGACACTTTTGTAGCGAAATATTCATACTAACGTGAATGTTCATTGTGGTTGCTTTATAAGATACAATACAGCTGTGAAAAAAATCGAAATAACGTTAAAAAGGAATGCGTTATTTTACGCTTATGACATTTATGTGCGTAGTATCATACTATCCTAAGCACTGTTTTCGTGTTGTTTGGAAACAGAACAAAATCTGGTGTCGACCTTGTTTCGGCCCGGGGTTTTAAATAGGTTGGGCGTCAGGGGGGCGTACATACATACGATGTGCGTTTTTACAGTACATTGTTATGCACATTTGAATGCGCCTTGCTGACAAACAAGAGTAGTTATCCCACGGTCGAGACCTTGTGCACTCAGACCTTCCTTCGGCCGACTGTCGGGCTCACCTCGTTTTGGACCGGGTTTTTTAATATGGTGTGGCGCCAGGGATCGTACACAAATGCCTCTTGCCTTATTTCCTGTAAATAAGTATGCACCTCTTATTGCCCACTTCTGTCAAACAAGAGTTATCCTCCGGTAGCGACCAATTGCACTTCGACTTCTTATCTGCTTCCTGGCTGAATGACCAAGTTTCGTGCCGGGATTTTATAAGGTTTGGTGTCAGGTGGACGAACATAGATGCCGTGTATGTTTTTTCCTGTAAATGTGTGTGCATATTAAATGGCCCCTGTTTGTCAAAAAATCGTTATTTTCCGGTTGCGACCTGGTGCACGCATACCTCAAGTCGGCTGCCTGTCAGATAGACCAGTTTCAGGCTGGGGTTTCAATTAGGATGGGATCAAGGGGACGTTTACACAGGCCGTGAAGTTTTTTTCCAGTGAAGGGGCATGCACTTAAATTGCCCCTTTTTAAAGCATGTGTAATCACCCGGTAGTGACCTTTTGCACGCGGACCTCGTGTCGGGTGCCTGTCGTGCTGTCATTGTTTCGTTTCAAAATAAAATGGAACTATATTATACTAATATATGTTTCCTGATTACATTTGCATATGAAATGAATATAAACAGATATCCAGCGAAATTATCAAAAGTACAATAAACAGACTAAAATAATAAAATAAAACCTACAAATAAAGTAAAAAGTATGGCTGTAACTGTCGATCTGGATACTTACTAATTAATTGCAATAAAATGACATTCAAATTCATCAAATTCGGTTCACTTTATTTGCAAATTAAAAGTTAGATTCAAAGTTGTATTTAAAACATCACAACATTGCGACACAATACCGGCAGTTGTAGTTAGTTGTTCTTATCATTCTAGTTAATGCAGTGTCTTTTAATTTATCTTGGTAGCTCACCATGAAAAGGTACGTTATCTTTAAAACGCATATATGTATGGCATGAATGCAACAAGCAAAGCTAATCATTTCTTTACTAAGGGTTTGTGTTATTGACGTTGTGCGGGCATTTATTGTTAAAGCGATGGAATGTGCGCGAAACGGTGTTATTTATAAATTATGTTATTAACGTCAATTGATGTGTCTCTGCCACGTTTGCACAAAAGTTATAGTAAGCGCCTTGAAACGGGTATTTAAACCAGCTCTGTTTAGACCTTAATCATAACGGCGTGATAACCAAGGATTTAATAGTGCCATAGTCGATTTTGTATGCATTGGTATATGTTCTTATACACTGTTGTATATATAGTTGTGCTACAATACAGCAATGCATTTAAATATAAACATGTGATTCTTGCTCGTGATAACGTATAGATACGAGGGTTAAACGCATTTTTCAAGTATGACGTACAATGAATCATATTTAAATAATTGTTCGTCCTTTAATATGTTGCACACTATGTTAATCTACAAATTAGTGTAACATTTTGAAACCAGTGTTCGAATATTGATTAGAAGAATAAGTTATTGTCATTCATATTAACGCCAACATAGATTGATTGAGATTGCGTTTATATATTTCGTTTTTAAATGAAATTGCTAATCTGCATCGAAGAAGACCAAAGCGAAGAAATAATAAATACTAATCAGACATCTCAGTCAATAAATAATTTGTTTACGTTAATAATAATATGAAAAATCCCCTCTTGTAATCCTATTTTAAATAATTTTTCATACATTCAGCTACATGTATAGTATATATTTCCACTATCCTAATACATATTTTAAGGACATTTTGTTCTCAAAAAGGAAATTGGAAAAAAAAAAACAATTTAATTATGTTTTTGCTTCAACTTTAGCATATTTAAATACATACCATTGATAGGCTGATAGCGAACACTTATATCCGAAAATCGCAAGTGTGTTCCCGGAAAAGCCACATTAGTTGTGTGGCGATTGGTCAAAAAGTGTTTCTTTGGCCAGTCGCTCTCTTTCATCCATCCCCAACCCATCACCCAACCACCCCCTACTATGGTTCAAGTCAAGCAGTTGTCAGTAACTGGTACCAGGTAAACTTAATATGCACATATGAGTAGTAAACAAGAATTCCCAGGAAATATGTGATATTATTAGCTTACCACCGTAATACGACTGAAAGAGTGATGCGATCGGCGAAACATCCAAATAATGTCATCAATGAAAATCATTTCATACAATACAACGTGACATTTAAAGACTATTTTGGATTTGTATAAGGGTAATGAGCATTTAATTACACTGTAAATAGAATGCAGTAAACGGTGAATATAAATTGACGTTTTATGTTTTGTAAATTAACAGAAGAATTCAGAATAAACATTAACCGAACGATGATTTGTGTTGGGGTTTTTTTAATGAATGCAGTAACTTGTTTTTAAGCCACATGCACACATACTAAAGGTTTTTCCCCATTTACATCTATGCTCTTGGTTCTTTTATTGGTACGTTTGTACATTGAGGATAATCGGCACTGTGTGTACCGATTAAAAGTTGTGTCGAACGAGAGGCTTTGTCAAATACATGAACTAATCATCAATTAGTTGTTATCATAGTTCTTCGGCCAAATTGATCAGAAAACAAACATAGTAAGCTTTTTATATAATCGTTTTTTTACCACACATTAATACGATCTGTATTTTAAGAAATCTTAGTCATTAATGCAATTTCATATTAAGAAAAACAAACAGTGCTGAAAGGGGAATACAAAGTTTTTGTTTTGCTTTTTGTACGAGTAAGAAGGATTCTTGACGAAGGAATAAGTTTTTCATTCTCGACAAGCCTGACACTTATCTGTTTCTAATATACACAAAGTAAACATTTAGCTGCACCAGAAAAGATAACCCTTTTGAAAAATTGGGGCACTTAAGGTATTGCAAGGAAATAATTTCCAAACAAAAAACCTAATGTAGACAAGACACACTCGTTCCAATAAAACACACATATACGACACAAAACTGGGACCATCGCCTTTGACACGGTCAATAACAACGCATTTTGGATTAAACCGGTTTTAACGAGCTCTTAACCTCACATTAGGCCCATAATTATTCATAATATATGTAAGTGTAAATCAAAATTAATCCCATAGCATCACAATTCAAGCCTCCAAAATAAACTTTATCTAATACTCACCTAATATTCTCTGAATGTCACATACGCTAGATCTATCTAAGTGCAGTATTTATGATGAAGTGATGGAGTCCTTGGCATTGCAAGGCTCCAGTAAATACTTGTTCTGTGATAAGTATTATCAGTGTCTTTGGTTGATGTATGATAAATTGCACACGATTCACAACAACCACTTTTACTGGGCTGGATTAATCAGTGCGAATTTGACTAATGATGTCTGATTGTGATATTTCAGTAACAGACATTTGTGGTTTGTTCCGGATTTGTTGCAAGTTGCCGAAAAATGCTCTGTAGCAAAATCACCTGCTGCAAACCAGCGGAACACCACAGCCATAAACTATTTCATTTATAATATATATTTTCTTATTATTAAAAGGCAATACTACACATGACCCATGCAACAAAGGATGCATACATTCCAAACTTAAACATTAATTCAAATTAAAATTTATCAGATATGTACATGCCGTGATAACGTAATTATGTAATGATTACGTTAATGACGTCATTAAAAACTCGGTTTTCCAGCCTTTTAAGATGAAAACAGATTAAGACCTGACTGTGAGATACGGAATGTTTTGATGTGAGACGAACTGTTTTAATGAGTGCTTCTGTATTTGAAGCCGCAAATACACCAGTCTTTCAATATTCACAATACACGCCTACGTAGTTATTGTAACCATCATATTCCTGTTGTCTGAGAATTTGTTATTGGCAGTTAAACATGAATATAAACGTTATCTTTAAAAACGCATGTATGGCAATGAAGAAACGTGCAAAACGATGCATTTCTCGAAAACTATTTAATATGTATTTCAATGTAAAATTTAAGGATGGTTAGTCTAAGATTTCAGTTTTAATACTAATATATATAATTTGTGTGTGTTCTATGGTCGAATTTGAGTATAATATTACCATGACCGATAACTGTTTGCCTTTTTACTTTTTGCAATGCTAATACCGACGTGTTGTTCATCTTTTGATGACCTTTACTCACCAGACATTGGAAGACCAGTCAGAAAAATCTGGCATATCAGATTTATGATTACGCAGCTTTATAATGCTCGGTGCTTCGTCTCATAAAACATGATAATTTAAACTCGCAAATAAAGAGTGTTTGAGGTGCCATATAAACATGAGAAAGACGAGGAAGATCCGTTTTTAGTATGATCGCCTTTTTGTTTTAAGTTTTGTATTGGCAAGTAGAACACTCGCCTTTAAAGCGGGAGGTCCCGGGTTCGAGTCCCGGACGTAGTTCCTACTTAAACTATCCGGGGACATATTTGTCTGAATGGACCAGGATTTTGGAAATACATTTTAAATTGCACTTCTTTATATTGCATTTCACAACAGTTTGATGTGTGCTGCGTGGATGCAGTCGCGTGTATCCCCGTACATATCTTCGATGTTGTAATATTTTCAGCCTTCAGAGGCTGGTAGTGGTATTGTTATTTTATTATTTTTAGAAACCTTGTTTAAGACCTTTCTTAACTTGCCATAAATAAAGGACCAACTAATTGTTTGTAATAAGATTTCAATACTACTCCAGCAGCTGGAGTTTGACTTCTTTATATTGGTGTTAAATGTATGAAAACTCAACATTACACGCATGTGGATTTTGAATTATATGGGACATTTATCGACATGTCTAAGAACCATGTCCATTTACCGAGTAAGGAAATAAACTCATAAAACGCTTGAAATTATATGTGCATAGTTATATTAAAACATAGAGAATAGGCCTTACATAATGATAATAAGCCTGTATACTTACAGTACCGTGTCACCGTCTTTTCAAAATCACACATATATAAAATGTGTAGAATAATGCCAATAATTATTACCAATATTAAAATCACATCAAGCTTATGTCTTTACATATTATAAAATATGTAATTCTGTTTAATAGTGTTGTTGATAATGGATTTCGTCAGAGTTTTGATGTGCGTGGTATTAATATTGTGTGTGCATCGGGCACTAGTTTCCAAACAGGCTGGTGCCTGTTGTTGCCTGACAACAAAGAAGGCTCTTTAGCTCTGTCCGGAACTTCGAGCCACTAAACACGTTCATGGCAAACTTGAAGGTGGCGTTGAAGAAGCTGACCATGCTGACAACGGTGTGTTTGAACATCAAGTACTGGTAGTCGTACCTGGCAATGTACGGATCAACTGGCTGGAGCGCCCGGATCTTCTCTAATTCGTAGGGGACGTAAACCACAAAGGCAGTCACCGAAGTCATCGTTAGGAGGAACAGCGCGCCGCAAAGGGCAATCATAAGCATCGACACGGGACGCGTGTCGCGCACCTGACCAGAATTGTTCATCCGCTCTCGTCTGGAACGGGAGCGCGCGAGCTGTACTACCATGATGATGTTGCCAATGAGCAGCAATGGGAACGGCGCGCCGAAAGACAACATGAAGAGTCAATCCAATTGTTACGTATTTATGCAGGTAGAGGTATCCCTTGCTAGAGGAATGGCACTTCACGCCTTTGTATCCATTCAGATCAAATATCACGGGTACTATGATATTAATTCCGAACACGGCTAGCACAATGGTGGCGATGATCAGCCCCGCGTTTCGTTGGGAACAGCCCAGTCTCATTTTAAGCGGAAATAGCACGCAAGCTGTTCTCTCGAGCGTGACAGCCAAGACCAGCCACGAGGAGATGTGGGTGCTGCTGTAGGTAAGGTAGACGATTGCTTTAAACATGGCGTTACTCAGCGACCTGATGTTAAGGTCCCAGGTAATATTCACCAAGCCTGTCAATAGGCCGCTGAGCAAAATGAGCGTATCTGAAAGCGCTAGAGCAAACAGGAGCATAGCCGTTTACGTCATCTTCTTTTGACGAAGAAGCACGAACATAATCATCGAGTTCCTATTGGTCCAACGGAAATAAGAATCGGCGGGATCACTCTTATGAGCAGAAAACTCGTGTCTCCATAGTAACCTAGCGGCAACAATTTCAAATCGGCATACTGTGATGGAATCGTGTTGAACGTCTTCTGTTCTGTAACGTTGATCAATGTCAAATTACTAGCAAGCTTTTCCATAGTTTCCTTAGTTTTGATTTTTGCTTCGGTAAACACTCCGTATCCGTCATATCCGCACCTTCACTTGATAACCGTGAAAGCAGATATCACTAGAGAGAACTTTACTACAAAGCCACGTTTTAGCAATAGCAATAACATCAAATGTATTTAAACACGAGTATAGAAGATCCGTTTTGTTGGCAACACTTTGGACGTTGTAATTAACAAAGGAAACACATATTTGTAAAAGCATGTATATAACTATCTTCAATGTATTTTATGTGTTACCGTATATATACGCAAATGCAATAAATCACGTTTTGAACACGACATGGTTTTTTCAATTTAAAACCAATAATTTCGATAATAACTCATAAGCAATGGTGTAAACGATACACAGAAGAAATCAAATGCTTTATTAATCCAATCAGGTCATTATTAAATGTTTGCACTTTACATATACTCTAAGTGTATGTTATATATCTGAAAGTAGTCCTGTACAACACGAATAGTTCATATGATGCGACTTACTTCCAGCTACACCCATATTATAATAGTGTATTTAAAAAGATTTATGCTAAAACAAAATTTACTTAACGAAATGTGTACTTGATTACTACTTTCTTTTTAGACTTTTGGCATAAACGAGAGAAAATTGTTCAAGGACTAGACATCTGGGCTTTTCTTTCCAACATATCTCTCACCAATTACATTCTACAATATTCACGAAATTCAACATCTGTTTAAGTATTCATAAATCTATAGAACGTCGGATATAATATTTGTCCAGAAGTATTTAAAGATGTGTTTGTTTAAGACTACAACGTAAACTCGTTCTAAAAATAGATAAGAGACCTGTAAACATATACCTACAATTGACGTTTTCCGGACAGCGTTAGACTGGAAAAAAAACCTAATCACTCGGTGCAAAAAAAAAGGTGGCCCATTTTTTACCAACGGTTGTTTCATACAAATTATAACGGTTGACATCTGTGATATGTGATTTGAAAGGAACATGAATTGTGAGCGTTGTTTTTGACAGCAGATCAGTTTGATTTATCTAAGGTTAGATCTTTTCCTGAAACATATTTTACACCGTTATACAAACTGGCCTTACATAACCTATATCTCGTATAGTAATTCCGAACGTGAATGCATGTGCGTAAATTATGATTACGGATGGCTAAAATAGGCATAAGTGAACCAAACATGACAAACAAATAATTTTTTCTTCGAATGACTTTGTTCCGCTGATATTATGGATATATTACAGGTGTGTAAATACAAACATTGTGAACAGTAAGTTCGACACTTTCGCTCACACAGGTGCTTATAACAAAATTAATTGTTGTATAATGTAAAACCCTAAGAAATAATTTTGGATTCAATTAGCACACGCTTTACGTTATTCATAAAATTATACACATACGTACATAATTTCAATATTGTATCATTATATGATGTGCTCATCAGATTATAAAAGTCATGTACAGTATTTTCACCCATATACCAGTTTTATAGAAACAATTTAATATAACAAATAAACACATAAAGACTAAGAGCCCATGTTAAAATACATCAAGACACCTTAACCACATAACATTCATACACGCTCAATGCTAAAGTCTTCTGTTGAGAAAAGCACGAGTCGAAGTTTGATAATACGTGCAAATGTCCACTCATATTACAATCAGCAATTAATCAAACAGGTGTAAACGGTCTATAAATGAGGAGGAATGGTCTAAACACGTTTTATCTCCCAAACTTCTAAATAATTGACGTCACTATCTGAAGTGATGAACGAGTATGACGTGCAGATATATGATTGTACAAATAAACGCCCACTTTTTTTTAATAGCGAATGTTTAATACCAAAACACGGCGTATTATATTAACTTTAACTAGTTTTAAATAGTTCAGATTTGTGAATAGTTTTTAGTAGTCTTTTTATACCAGTACTTTAATTAATAATGTTTTGTAAACAACGTTTTAATTTTTTAAGATACGTTGCCATTATCATTTGGAAACAATCTATTGTTGTTTTTAACATTTACAATCATATAATTGGAACCAGGTTTAACCAACTGTGTGTCTTTCAAATACTCCATAAATATATTTCACTATAAATATTATTTATGAAATTAGCGTATAGTGTTACACAAAACAACAACAATCGTACACTAAAGCAAATACAATTGAGGCCAATTTCAGGGTTTACACAGACGCGCATCTGATCAGTATGAGACGTGTAGTAAGCAGACAAACAAGACACTATAAACACATTTGTGAAACAAGTCAGTTTTCCAGCACCGTTTTATTTTGTGACGATAATGTAGTCCCAATGGAGCTTATTTAATGCAAACCATAAACCAGTTATTCCATTACATACTTACGAGGTAATATAAATACAATCAATCATCAGCAATATCTCTTGTTTTGAAATGCATGTAGACATTGATGAAAAGTTTCTGAAACATTCGATAGCAATAATCACTCTATACGATGGTTCATTGTATACCGTACATGCATCTAGCACTGTGTTTATACATATCCAACAAACTCCAGTAAATAAGCTATTCCTTTGCAATTAATCATCGTCGAATAACTTTTATGAGTACACTGATGATGCCGAAGACAATAGACTCGTGCAAAAGCAAGATATAAGTAAAACATCAAGAGCTGCGATGGATGAATAACAACAAATAGAAGACACGTTGTCATTGAAGTCATGTGTATGATTAGCTGAGATTGTATTGTGGAATGCAATGACGTTCATTTTGATTCATATGTAAAGGTTTTGTGAATAAATATGGATCAGGCCTGAGGTTTTGAGGTCCTTAAAACCGGTTTAAACAACACATTATGTGCGTCGACCGTCTAAAGCAGTTGTATTCACGTTGGTGGGGTTGTTTTGTGTTTTGTGTCCAGTGTTTATGTGTAACACCGTTTGGCAATATGTCCTTAATAGAACACTGAGTGCAATAATAAGGTTTTTGAAGTTTCACTTTGTTCATAGGTGTACGTGTTTTGTCATTTATATCAGACGTTGCTATTGTTTTTTGTTCGCTCCCGTTTAAAATATAAACGATTTTACTTATTGTCTAAATATACGACAATGCATGTTTTTCGAATCGTTCTTCAACGTATGAATAAGAAACGAAATACCAACGTATATTTGCTTCCTGTTTGTTCAGCGTGGAAATGGAATAAGCGACGTACACAAGCAGTTCTGGTACACAGACACAACTTGCGTTCCTTGTTCAAAGTAAGTGATTTAATGCAGCACAAAATAAATGTTTCACGTGGTTACATTTGGGAGCATAAAACGGATACACCTGATATTGTACATCATCGGCTTTTTGAGCTCAACCTGTTCTAGTTTAAGTGTGTATTAACCTTACGAACCATGTCCATCAATATAACCTCTTATAAGTGATAAAGTGTATAAGCAGCCAAATCTGACACACCACGTATGTCCCAGAAATATTTCAACATACAAATTTCCTTACATCTCTTTTATTTGTATTTGATCAGCAATAACAAATTCGAAGATAAAAATAAATTGTCTTACAGATTGTGAATGTTTATTAATCAGAAACAGGATATTTTATACACACATTTCTTAGGGTAAACAATTATGTAATATACAAAATACAGTTCGCCAATATATTTAAATGATAACATAGTGGACATTATAAACGAAAACCGTACAACTCAAATGTATTGATCATAAAAAAGGATCATACATGTTTTCACAACAACATGTTTACGAATGTTTAGAAATGAAGCTTAAACAGGATTAAACCTAACCACACCGTCTGCCCTTAATAATGATCAATATAATTTAGCATAAATATGAGACAGACAGGTGTAATTTCAATTTACGCATTGAACTAATAAAAAAGTAATTTATTTCTGACACTGCCCGTACATTTATAACGATACATTTTAAACAAAACAATTTTCTTAGTGAAAAGTTATAAGTACTGAAAAGTCTACTCTTTTAGTTAAACAAATAGCAAGATACCTCGGAAACCATTGCGTTATTGAAGCGCTTGATATTGTTTATAGGCAGTTACGGCTGAAAATAACGCTGTTTTTCGTATCTTCTTGTTTATTGCTTTTGGGATTTTTTTGTAAGATAATGGACCACATACTACGACAGAGATGCAGAAGTGGAGTCCTTTTACACGAAAAACTATTTTTCGGCCAAAACAGTCTTACCATTTTGTCATAGCCGCATGGATTATTACTCTCCACAATTAGTTAACAAAGATCCAAATATTGCATAACTCCGGTTTATTCAGTTTGAAATCACGGAGCAAAATACAAATTGCCCTAAACAGTTATTTGTAGGTATGTGCATGTGTTCTTATCCTCAACCTGTTTATCGCATGATCAAACTCTGCGAGCACCTTAGGAATGTACCAACCGTTCCTTCTGTCGCATTAAATATGGCGGGTTGTAATAAGACACCAATACATATAATACGAAATAAAACGATATGTGTTTGTAAATTAAATTCAAACTTTGAATTTAAAATACATTATATAAAATGTCCAGTTATTACGATATAATATTTTATCTTAAATTTGTGTATTTGATGTTCATGTGGAAGCAGTCCCCAATATATATCAAGGGAACAAACGAATGATATTATTATATAAATAATTTAACTATTGCCGAAACAACTACATATGTGTTCATTGTCAATTAACCATGCCTAGACTTGTTGATGCAATAACTGTTTGACACAAGTTTTTGCAGTTGAAATGACAGCACATTGTGAAGCTAGGACATTTAAATAATACTACTGTCGATCAAAAAACGTTTACAGATGCACAGTCTAACCCATTGAGAACGTAAATCTGTATGCGTACAAATATGATATACACAGCTATACAACTACACCAAGTTGGTATATACAAAAAGCCTAAAACCATGCTGTATAATTAACAAATATTTCATGGACATACTTCAACAAATATTGTCTATCGAATATGAGAAAAGTTCGAAGTATTGAAAAGAACCAAATATATTACTATTATTGTATGAAATAATAAATGTAGAATACATGTTGCATATGTTAAAACACTTCTACATAAAAAACCTAATAAACATGCACTTAAACTGCATACTCAAACATCTCTAAGGCGTATGCAAACGTATTGATGCATACGTTTACTAATGGTCTTCGTCCCATATGTAAACATACAATAATGACCCTGTCTTTCAGAATAAATATGAAGATGATTAGTACAATAACTTGTATTTCTAATCTATCAGACGCATGGCAGTAATCAATACATAACAAATATTTCAAGTTGAAAGACTTGCATGTGATACCATGTTAATCGTCTCTGATGTAATACAAGTACAAATATATGACCGTGTCTTATAATTAGTTTAGTTTTCCTTTTAACTTGCCAAGTGCAGTTAATTTTGTTTAATTAAATATACCATAATGTTAAGTCAATAGAAGGCAGAACATAGTTTTGTGAAATTTAAGGGACTTGTTTTAAGTTCGCTTTAATGCATACTTTTTATTTATTTGTTTAAATATAACACAAATATTTTGTATTTTGAAAACAAGAAAATAAAACTCATGAAAAAGTAAATTTATAAAACATAGCGGTTAGGATTTGGATGCGCAACAATCGATATATGTGCAAAATTTAAGAGTTAGTAAAAAACGATATTGACAATTTGACATATACAATTTCATGTACACTTCTCAAAAACGTATGTGTTTCATTAAATATAGTTGTTTCGACACTTCGTATGTATTTTATTTAAGTATAATCATTATATTGTTATCAGATTAAATAATTGTGGCGTTAACACAGATTGAAGACACAAACAAATGTGATTGCGAAAACAAGCAGAACACTTTTGTTGATTGGTCTTCCTCTGTTAGTAAAATACCATTAAGCAGTCATATTGAATTGAACTGAGTTCCCGTTTGTTTCATATCAAATCAGTATGAAATAAAAAAGAAACATGTTTTATACATCGTCAGACCAGATGATTCTACACTTATTGTCTTTGTTTTTGCCAGAATTTTCACATCATACATTATACAATGTATTTAAAAAGGATACAATAGCAGTTGTGATTTATACTTCTTTGCCTGGACAATTACACATATAGGCACATACATTATGTATTTCTTTCAACGCGGTATTTTTTCCTTGAAAGAAATAGATTTCATTTGAAAGTCCATGTCCAGATTTTAACACTTCCCAGTATATTTCAAAAAACTAGTTAATCTTGTTTTATATTAAATATCAAACTTCCTTCTTCGTTTATATCATTTATCTCCTCATATAATCAAAGATTGTTATTTATCACGTTCGGAATTGCATAATCATGTAACGGTATATTCCAAATATCGATAAACTGTGCTGATTGTGTACATTTGTTTCACGTTAAAATATTGCTAAATAAACAACACCAAGTCAGGCTCTTATAAATGTTAGAAATACAATAACTTTTGTTTTATTTACTGGTTATCAAATACAGATGAAAATGCTGTTTATATTTAAACATTATTTCTATTACATCACAAATCATCATCTTAATCATTGCATGAGTTAACATAGGAAGATGAATTGTAATACTTTGTACATTTTTTTTTATCACCTTAACAATTTCATATTAAATACAAATGCGCGGCAACTGGCTTAGTGTGAAGTGGAAGTCGACAAAATTAATTCGACACTAAGATGTACGTTTGTTTTGAGTATCCTGCAGAAAGATAAATTCGTCTTTTCTCCTTTGTTGATACAAACAGTTTTTAAATTACCAAATGCCTATTAATTTTGCTTATTTGAATTTTCTTATATTGGAGTAATCATAGCACCATATTTAATAATATTTAAACTTTTCTTTGCTTTACTTTATGTTTTCAAATATAATGTTCAACATGTTAAGTATGCATTTTAAAACCTTCAATTACAGCATTAAAACCAAAATATACAAGCAACGTCCATTAATCCGTAAAAAGAAAAAGGGTATGATAACACTCGCATATAGAAAAGTTCAGACTTTGATTATTCATCACAAAACGTACATAGAAATGGTTTACAATTCTAGTAACCAGTATGACTTATTCCAATACGGTTTTTAACAAGCAGCTTCGACGAAACAAATATACCTTTAACCGTCAATCATATGCCTTTATCGGCCTCTAATTGAATGTAATTAGAAAAGATAGCTCACTTAGTACCTGTAGTAAGAACAGAGAGCACACCTGTGGAATCTATCATACCGACATGATAACAAGCTCAACGGTGAGAAGATGGTAAACAATGGAACTCGTGTCTGTTACTATCGTTATCAACCCTGCTATTGGAAACTATATTTTATACGAAGCCTTTATTTATTGCAAGGGAATTAATTCATGTGTGTCTCTTTGTTATTAACATTGTTCGATACTTTGCCTCGGAACCATACATACAACTTACATGCAAATGTTCACAAATCCAGAATTAATATCGAAAAAACTGAGCCATTTTACTCATTTGTGTATTTTAAACATAATATGTTATTATTATGCAAAATACACTGATTTAATCATATTGTATTCACACCAACCATAGTCTTCATTGATGTTATTTACCCTAATTAATATCGAAAAAAAATTACTCAAATTGTGTATATTGGACATATTATGTTGTATGCAAAATATTGTAATTATACAATGGAAATAAAAAAATGGCTTGACAACGTTTTTCACAAGTCAACAACGGAATGGTTTATCCTCAGTCTACGGACTGAACAACATAAGCAACGTAGACATTTAATGCCAACGTAGTTAGCCCGGATTCTCTAGGATACGTCTCATATTAAACAAACTGGTACGTCGACATGTGCTTCGGAAAGTTCGCAATGCAGATGTTATAATAATGTGTTAAAGATCGAGCAAATGGTTCGTGTATTTTCAATACCAGAAAACGGGAAAGTTAAGCAGGCAGCAACCAGAAATGCAAAATTCTTAATAAAGTGTTTGGCTATTAGTTTTACAGGATACCGCATGATTTCCTTATAGACAAACAACATTATTAGTGTTTTCAAACTTCCAATTGACGATACAAAATGTCCAGAACCTGGGCGCATCACAGCAACTTATAATAAAAAATGTTTCATATTCACAATTATGATTAAAAACATATGGGAATCGAAAACAAATGTGCCGCATTATCGTTTTTGACCATAACGACTTCACAAGTTAGTGTAGTTCACATAAGTAGTTATTAAACTACGTGATTTAATTATAAAACGTAAGACGTTATTGACCGATAAAGACCGATCAATCCATTATTATTTCTTAAATTATGTTTGTCTTTTATATGTCATGAAACATCACAAAATATGAAATTGTATAATATGCAAGTTGACGTACACAAATACATTTAAAGAAAAAATGTATTAAATATATTTGAACATGTTTGGGGTATTTGGGTTGGTTTAAAGTTCCTCAATTTTGAAATGTATTATTAATGTTTCATAAACATACTTTATATGATCTAAACAATCGTGGAGAAGGTGGTGTATGTCATCACATTTACAATGTGACCACAGTAAACATATGTTCTTTACCTTCAGCTTTGCTATATCACAGGTTAGCACAGCTATCAACATGTATTTTTGTCATAAATGTAGTTTAATTCATTATATCATTTTTACAGCTTTTTGCAAATTCAGTGTAATATATTTGTATGTCCCCCAGTTTATACTGGGGGACATATTTTTTTTGCCCTGTCTGTTTGTTGGTTTGTTGGTTTGTTGGTTTGTTGGTTTGTTGGTTTGTTGGTTTGTTGGTTTGTTTGCACAAACTTTAACATTGGCCATAACTTTTTTACTATTGAAGATAGCAACTTGATATTTTTTTAAATGCATGTGTATCTCATGGAGCTGCACATTTTGAGTGGTGAAAGGTCAAGGTGAAGGTCATCCTTCAAGGTCAAGGTCAAATATATGGGTCAAAATCGCTCAAAAGGGGACATAGTGTTTCAAAACACACCACTTGTTTTAACATGAAAACAATGCATATGGTTAGTGGTGGTGCTGTGAGTATAGTTCGCACAATTCCCGAATTTTCGGTCGAACATCATTTCATTTTTAATACACCCATAATTAATATATGTATACACTATTATAGCTGTCTCCGTTTAAGCTTAGAAGATACATAGTATTTCAAAACGTGTATATCTGATATATTGATTCGAGCGAATCTTCTGTGTAGTGTATATTATAAACGAAGCCTGGTGTATTCCGATCTAAAACCTAAATACAATCTTATATGCATATCTTCAAATGTAAGGTCACTAATATAAAACATTCAATATTTAATAAACTGACTGCGATTGTTCGATTTTTATCCGTCATTAAACAACGTTTTGGAATTTGTATGCGTAAAATTTAACCGCGATCATGGTTTAAATCCGAGTTTGAAAACGTAACTATCCATAACTACATCTGATAGCTAATAGTCGTTGACCGATTCAAGATAATGCAACATTTATTCCGTTTTGTTTTCTACGCTATTTGATGCACATTTAAGAAAAAATTATATATAATAAAAACTATTAATACTAATGATACTAATAATATTAATTATACATATACTACATATAAAACCAATTATACTAATAATACTTATAATATTAATTTTGCTAATAATACTACTACCACTACTACTACTACTAGTATTATTATTATTACTACTACAACTACTACTTCTTCTACTACTACTACTACTACTACTACTACTACTACTACTACTACTACTACTACTACTACTACTTCTACTACTACTACTACTACTACTACTACTACTACTACTACTACTACTACTACTACTACTACTACTAC
>VMBQ01000043.1:465997-586166 GCA_007657795.1 Dreissena rostriformis
TTTCAAAACAAATCGAGACTCAGTTGTACGGGCTTATTTGTCCAACAACCATGACTCGGAGGACCAAGAAATTAAAGAATTGTGCGGGCTTCTTTGCTCGAAAAGGATATTTATTGTACAAGTGACTGGTAACCAAAAATCATAAGGGCTTCTTTGCTCAATGATTGAATGACATCATACAGCGGTCTTTTAGTCACGCTTAGCCCCTCTAGATGTGTCTTATAGTCACACTGAAATTTTAACCTTCAAGTTTTGTCTTGTAGTCACACTTGGTCAGTCTATTTGTGACTTGTAGTCGCAATAGTTCAAATACGTTTAAAACCCAAAAGAAGTGTGCGTAAGGGTGACGGGTGACCGGTAGCTGTGGGATCCGACAGCCTGAGTGCAGAAATATCCTTTCACGTATCCTTTCAGTTCATGAAAAAAGTGTCTTAATGTTGCCAAAACTTTGCTAATAATATCATTATAATTACTGTCTTAACCCTAGTTATTTCAATTTATAACATAATATTTTATTTGTCCTGTGTTTTAATATCGTAGCCTGTATTGTTTTATTGCTTAAGTTTCTTACAGCATTTTTATTTGTATTTATATCACAAATTTTTAGATTATTAATCCCTTAATTAATGCTGCAAAAAAGTATCAATCACTCTAATTTTATGTATAAATTGTATGTATATTTATATTTTTTGTACAACGCCATTGAATATAATTATATAAATATGCGTTTCATCAAATAAGCAAGTTTCAAGTTTCAAGTTTAACGTTTCCTGTACAATTATGCCCTAAAAGAAACAACAACTGTCGTACACCAGATTGGATACAATCGTCATAACGAGCTAGTATAGCATGATTATCATTAAATACTGGATATTGTGGTATACATATTCACTACGCATGTGTTTACCATCTGCATCTACATGTACGACAAAAATGTCGGAGCTCCCAGAAAACATTTAGAATGGACATGCATTTGCCGCGCAATGTAGTTAGTTAATCCAAATTATACTAGCATACTTAACCCCCAAGAAAGAACATACTATTTCCATAATGGTAAACCAGTTGAATTGCAAGACAATGCCAAAATATGCATATAGTCAATGGTCGCAATTCACTTGTGCGTGTAAATACGCATGTGTGTATGTGTTGCATATGTTGCACGACCGAGTTTACGTTTAGAAAAAATACATGTAAATGTATTTTTTAACCGCGACTGTGACTTTCGCTGGCACAAACTACCAAGGATCAGAGGAGCTGTAATTTACCTGTGGCGTTGCAATCAGCCCAGTCCTTCATCATTTCATATTTGAAAGGTGTGTAACCATCATTAATAAATACAATTAAGTATAAAACGTCAGTCAGAGCATTACGAATATGGACATATATTGTGCATTGTGAAAATGCTACACGATTACATTTATTAAATACGAGTTTGCCAACACCTCTTGATATGCGTATGATTGAATACAAATCATACTTCTATTCATCAACAAAACAATGTAGTTTACAAATGTGCCTTGTTATTTTTATTTTTATTCCATATTTATTGCGTGATAAAGGCACGTATCTTTTACTTATAATTCAATCTCGTTTGTAATTGTCAATTATTTCAAATAAGGTATCAGCATAAAATGAAGACTCGTAGAGAACAATTAAAAATGTTTGTTTTTATAAGAATACAACATAACTACACAATTATGTGGTATAGTCGCTGTCGAATTTGGTGTATACTTATGTCTTTTGTATGACTTCTTGGATCCATTTTTTTATGACAGCATTATTTCATTTTGTTATAGACAGCTATTTTTAGTTCATGACTCTATTATTATGTTCGCTCTTATTTTGTGAATCTTAAGTGTAAACGTTAGAACGTTTTCATTTGTTTCGAGAACTGATGTAAATATATCGCTACCTTTGGCCACGACTTTTCATTGTATATACCTTGCCCGTAAAACTTTAACATACAATCAAATTATTTAAATAAATATAAAAAGAATATACGTGCATGTCCGGCCTTACTTGTATGTACTTTTCAATATTTGGATCATGACATCATATAATTCTATTGTCAATAATCACTAATGCGGAAAAGCCTGACAGTATGCGCGTGTCAATCCTATAAATACCGCTTACAAATCGTCATACCTGAAAAATCAGTGTGCGCATGTCTCCCTATTTAGATGCCCTGTATATAAGGTTTCATTATATTCGGATTATTATTGTTTGAGAAAGGAGATAAAAGGAATTATCATTCACTTGGGATCCTATGAACACTCTCTCCTTGCAAAATCAACAAAGCAGACCTACTTGACATATAAAGTTTCATCAAATTTAGATCATTGGTTCATGAAATCGTGCACGGAAATGAAAATCGATTTTGAACATTACATATTTACAATCAAAGGGCAACAACTTTCAAAAAATGCAATGGACCTGAACGACCTGTCAAAGGTTCGCAATCCACCCGATTGGGATGTTGCATATCAATTTTCATCAAGTTCGTATCATTAAGTCTGAGAACCTAAATTGTGGACGAAAGGAGGGATAGACAGCAAGGAATTTTAATTCCATTGAAATTTGAATTCGAAAAAACGACCGACTATATGCTCTTCACCAACCTCCCCACCCTTTTTTGGTTGCATGCAGATGATAAAAATTCATTGAACAAAGGAAATTCTAGGTGAAACAGCAAGCGATTATTTATTAAGTTTATTATCATATTGTTAGATAATCAATTGTTTGATTAATGTTCAGATGACAGAAGTTACAGGTTTTAAATCGATTCAAATATAGCTAAATTGTCAATCAAGTAGTATGTATCGTTGATATAAAGACATTTAATTTGCCGTTAAATGGGGTTTGGAAGATATTCTATCTATGTAAATGAGATAATATTTTGTGTTTGTTTCAAATAATAACACACTTATCATTTGTAAAACACAATTAGGTTCGGAAGATGTTAAAACAAATGTGAAAACACAAATGGAAACCCGCCAACCAATCGTATTCCAAAGTACAATTAAGTGAGCCATTCCATTCCGTATATAATACATCGCATAAAGCCAACAATTAGGTGTATAGATTGCTCGACAAAGGTTACGAAAATACATTATCGACTATGCATAAGTGGAAGGACATGGACCACAATGTATATGAATTGCGGATATTTACTAGCATAGTGTCTATACAATCAGTAGAATAATGTAACACTTGTTTAACATAGCTATTATTTAAACATTAAGTGGGACAAATTATTGTAAAACCGTAATGTAAATGGTTCAAGTAACTAATAATACATAAAAATCCACGCAGTAATCCATGATACAAAATGCGTAGAACATGAAACAGGTTTATTTATTCAGACATAACCTAGTCATGCCTCTTGTAATAACTCAAGAGATAGGACCTGCAAAACAAATAGAAGCAACGCTGTTTCCAGGTGAGTACTGTGGTGGTTACAAAACACGGTATGTGTCCGCCCAATAATAAATACCTAGGATAAGTACATGATGTTTGATAGACATACTCGTTTGTTATCACTGTTCCAACACATTAATGAAGAATATAATAATGTAAACACGGACAAACATTATTTTAAATAACATTTATTTTAATTAGCATTAAGGAATAAAACAAACAGATTAGCGTCATTGCAATCAGATGTCTACGGCAACAACGTCAACGTGTTGACCAACAATCACCAACATAGTAAATGCCTTATTTACGTAACAATAAGTTTTTAATATCTGAAGTTGTAAAGTTATAACAGTGCGGACATGTATTGATGCATGTATCTTTTTTGTGATATAAAGACATGTTGAAATAGCGTCTGATAAAACTCATTTATCATAATAAAACGCACAAACAATCATTATCATGATTTAATGGCGCTTAATAGATTTATTGTATAGCATACACACTGTTTATTTCACGAAAGCATATGATACAAGCCATAACGAGATAGTTTATAAGTAAGACATGCAGACAGGTTATCATCTAATAACATCGATATAGAATACATATTATCCCACTTAATATAACTTTATATTTGAACAAAAGTATCAATATGTATGCATGTTAACACACAAATACTAAAACAAAATGCAAAAAAGGAATACTTTGCTTATGAAAATTAGAGTCAAACAATAGAAAAAAAGCTCTCTCAATATTGTTACTGGGTGGGAAACACTGAAAATGTTACAAAACAGCGTTCATGAAAGTAGTTTGATTCTTATTAATAGACGGGTACCGCTGCGCGCGTAGGGGCACGATGACAAACGGATTTCGCTTTTGTCTTGCAACGTTTACGGTTTAACGGATTGAAGAAACCATGATGTTAATTTTCGTTAATTTAATTAGTTCCCATGATATCTGTCTATTGTAAGAAACATGGAATAACAAGTCAAGCGATATATCTCAATGGTTGTATGTCATAGAATTTTAATAAAAAAAAATCAACACCGAAATGCACGTAAATCTAGCGTAGGAATTGCTGTTTATTTAATGGAGCAGTAAGAGAATGGAATATCTATTGTACGCAATCATTATGATACTATTATAAGGGTACAATTATATCGTGAGTTTTTTAAACATAGATGAAAATATTTATTTTTGTACAGCAAATATGTGGGGTGAAGATTCTCCTGTATATAATACGTTTAATTTTGACCTTAAGTTTTCGAATTAATAGAAAATGATATATCATGGCATGATGCTTCTCGGAATCGGGTTAAGTATATATAACTGGGGATTTAAACAGTAGAGTAGGCAACCAACGTGATTTTACTGTAAACGACTATATGACTACTGTTTACGATGATATAGATTATTGCCTTGGGCAGGTCTCTGTTAGGGCCTCCGTTGATTATGTACATAAAAGTAATGGCAGTAAAGTGCTTGATTTGTGTAAATCAACATGTACGCGTATTGTTAATGATAAAATAGGTGACAGTACTAAACATACATTATGTGGCCAAAACGGGATACCCATGATTGATTACGTCTTAGTTAGGGAAAGAAATGGCTCATGTATTGTTGATTTTACAATAGAACAATTTATTGATTGGAGCGATCTCGCCCCGATTCATCTGTATCTTAGTTGTAATAAGTTTTTACCTAAACACCAAAACGTTTATGATGTTAAATACAGATGGGACAGTTACCTCAAATATCGATTTCGATCAGAAATCATTGCTAAATTACATGTTTTAATCATATTGAACATAATAATGATTATGTGAAAAATTTGTCAGTAAATAATGCCATACATGATTTTACTGATAATATCCGCAGTATAGCGGACCCATTATTTTCACATGGTTCGATTGTGATGGTGAGTCTGCCCGTCGTTTATACATAGATGCCTTCACTTGTTTAACTTGAATAATTCAGATGCTAATAGACCAAGGCTTTCCCATTATAAGTAACAACATAAAGATTTAATACGGAAAAATGATGTGCATACCGTACCCAAATGATTGAAATTGAAAACTTAAAGATACAAAAAAGAACACACGAGTTTTCGATTTTTTGGCAAATCTAAGGATAAAGCAAACAGTCATAATGTTTCATTGGAAGATTTTAAATTATTTTTTGAAAACCTTAACAACACTCATTTTAATTGCAATAATACCCAGGCAAAACAATGTTGTTCTAGTTATGATTTGGGTGATGATAATGATGTATTTCCAGTGTTAGACCAGCCTTTTAGTGTTGATGACGTTATATGTGCAGTAACACAACCCTAGATAAATAAGTTGCTGTTGAATTTATATTAAACGAATATTTAATATAATGTAGCGATAAATTGTGTAACCATTTATGTGATATTTTTAATTGTATAACACAATCTGTTGTTGTTTTTCGTTTTATAACAATAATAATCTACGTTCGTAAGACATGAACCGGAATAAGTCTCGAGATAGTATAGTCAATTTAAAAATACGAATAGCGTTATTATTTTGATATCAAACAGAAAAAAAAATGTTGGCATCCAAACTAATGCAATATTCATATACTTCATGTTTCTAATAACCTTTGCACATCAGATACTTAGTCATATATCTTTATTAACGTGATTCAGAAAAAATAAAACAGCAAGAAAAACATGTGGTTCACGTGCAAAGGCGTCGGTTCTGATAACGAGGGTCCAATGTTTTTCAACATTTATTCGAAACATTCGTCTGTTTACTGTTTTGAGTTAAGTAATTGTACGCGCACATCTCACATATTTAAATTATTGTTAAACTATGTTTAACCTTAAACATCAAGAGCAGTCTTTCTGATAAGAGGCTTCCATTTATTTCCGATATACATAACATGCTATTGAAATGGCCTTCTAAGTAAAGCTGAGTAATACAAATATGTTTCAATATGTCACACGCTATATTGTTAACTGCTTATAGGCATTCAAAAATGGCGTGGCTGACGTTAGACTGCCTTGATGTATGTACGCTGTTGTGCTGAAATTTAAATATACAAGAGTAAACACAATGGAAAGCACATACTTACCTTAAACACAAATAAATGACTCATCTGAATAAATATCCACACAGGGTTTTGTTGCTGTTGTTGTTGTTGATGTTTTCCTTCTGGAATAAAAAGAAATTATTGATTTTTTTTTCAGTGAAGACACATGTGTTTATATGTATTACTCGCGTATTCGTTCTTTATAACTAACCTTACTATATCTAATTGATATATTACAAAACTTGTGAACTAATTATAAGCTAAAAAGTGTACTCTTAAATTAATAATTGCTTGTTTAAATCGAAATTAGAATGATGTATACCGCCTAGACATGAACACGACTAAACTTATTGGAAGTAAATATTACTGAAAGCAAACACGTGTCAGTATTGCATGATATCGCTGGAAACCAGATGGCTTAAGTTATTTACATGTATTAATGTTTTATTACAGGTAAGCAATAACAACATTTATGCGCAGATATTCATTGATTATAACGTATTGTGTATGGCATGTGATATAAACGTTAAACACCAAACCACATGTTAAGAATGTGCATACAACTAAACTTGAACTATTAATTAATCTGGTTTATTTCAGAATGCCGTTTTTGTAGAAAGTCTGATCAAAGACTTGAAAATGTGTTATTAATCTATTTTAATTGCATTATATTCTTATGTGCAGTAATAATTAATTTGTGCGTAAAACGTGGTCTTGCAATTTCATAAAGACGCACTTAAAACATATATTACTCAATAGGTATAGTCTGATGCGTAACCCACTTTGATCAAATGTACTAAAAAACCAATGAAGATAAATATTTACAATTATAGAAACAATAATACAAAACATATTACTCACAAATGAGGTATATGCTAAGTTAATGGTATTATTTATTGATATATTGTATTCAAATCATGCCTACAAATAGTAAAATCGATGATGCCTCCGGAGAATAATATATTACACGTATGCACCATTGATATTTTAACAATATGAAACAATGAAAATATGAGTTACACAAGTTAAGTATGATAGTTACTTGTCCAATGAATCATGGTCCGTAAATTTACAATATTACTGAACCATAATGCATTTTCGGAAAAGGAGGTCTAGCAAAAAACATGTTTCGTTTCGGAAAACTCATCATTCGAAAATTCAATATTACAAGTATGTTGACATGTAACGCACTTCTTTGCATGTAAGAAACAATTGTGTATCCATTTTTAGCGCTAACATTTACTTACTTAATGTCGTATATGTCTATTCTTTCCAGGTAACCTAAAATATCAAGATGCCGGCATGTTGTCCACAGAGGATCTTAGGTTCGGGTCCCTGCTGTGGCAAATTGTTATTGGTTTCTGTAGTTTTTTACCTGATCAATGCTTCGTTTTCCGTTAATGTCCGTTAATTTTTACTTCTGTGTTGAGTTAAAATGCTGGTCCGAAATTGCCATATAAAAACATTATTATCTATTAATAATAAACTAGCTATTAGCTTGTTTAATGCCTCTGAAGAAAATCGAGTCAAAACAATACGTCATTACTAGCATTTTGTAAGGTATATATTTCATTTGCGTCTCGCGCTTTCGAACAGGAACATGAATGAATGTGATTCTTATAACTGAAATTATGTTAGAGAAATACACGACATTTCTTTAATAAAACTTCATAAGAGTTCAGCATTCATTTATCTAGTTTATGTATCTATGTTCTTCAACGTTGTTTCTTAAAAATATCAATAATTTTGTCAAAACAATTCATGAACACGTATTGTTGTCTAAACGTTTTTATATTTTTTATTCTGTTGAACTTCCCGTAATGAAATTAACTGAAAACATAATGTGCGTTAAACAAATTGGAGACATGAAGGTTAACATAAATAAGATATAGACACTTTTGTAGCGAAATATTCATACTAACAGGAATGTTTCTTGTGGTTGCTTTATAAGATACAATACAGTTGTGAAAATGATCGAAATAACGTTAAAAAGGAATGCGTTATTTAACGCTTATGACATTTATGTGCGTAGTATCATACTATCCTAAGCACTGTTTTCGTGTTGTTTGGAAACAGAACAAAATCTGGTTTCGACCTTGTTTCGGCCCGGGGTTTTAAATAGGTTGGGCGTCAGGGGGCGTACATACATACGATGTGCGTTTTTACAGTAAATTGTTATGCACATTTGAATGCGCCTTGCTGACAAACAAGAGTAGTTATCCCACGGTCGAGACCTAGTGCACTCATACCTTTCTTCGGCCGACTGTCGGGCTCACCTCGATTTGGACCGGGTCTTTTAATATGGTGTGTCGCCAGGGATCGTACACAAATGCCTCTTGCCTTATTTCCTGTGAATAAGTATGCACCTCGTATTGCCCACTTCTGTCAAACAAGAGTTATCCTCCGGTAGCGACCAATTGCACTTCGACTTCCCAACTGCTTCCTGGCGGGATGACCAAGTTTCGTGTCGGGATTTTATAAGGTCTGATGTCAGGTGGACGAACATAGATGCCGTGTATGTTATTTCCTGTTAATGTGTGTGCATCTTAAATGGCCCCTGTTTGGCAAAAATCGTTATTTTCCGGTTGCGACCTGGTGCACGCATACCTCCAGTCGGCTGCCTGTCAGATAAGCCAGTTTCAGGCTGGGGTTTCAATTAGGGTGGGATCAGGGGGGACGTTTACACATGCCGTGTTAGTTTTTGTCCCCTAAATGGGCATGCACTTCAATTGCCCCTTTTTAAAGCATGTGTAATCATCCGGTAGTGACCTTTTGCACGCGGACCTCCTGTCGGGTGCCTGTCGTGCTGTCATAGTTTCGTTTCAAAATTAAATGGAACTATATTAACCTAATTTATGTTTCCTGATTACATTTGCATATGCAATTAAAATATAAACAGAAATCCAACGAAATTATCAAAAGTAAAATAAACAGACTAAAATAATAACAAAACCTACAAATTGAGTAAAAGGTATGGCTGAAACTGTCGATCTGGATACTTACTAACTAATTGCAATAAAATGACATTCAAATTCATAAAATTCGGTTCACTTTATTTTGCAAATTAAAAGTTCAACTTCAAAGTTATATTTAAAACATCACAACATTGCGACACAATACAGGCATTTGTAGTTAGTGGTTCTTATCATTCTAGTTAATGCAGTGCCTTTTAATTTATCTTGGTAGCTCACCATGAAAAGGTACGTTATCTTTAAAGCGCATATATGTATGGCATGAATGCAACAAGCAAAGCTAATCATTTCTTAACTAAGCGTTTGTGTTATTGACGTTGTGCGGGCATTTATTGTTAAAGCGATGGAATGTGCGCGAAACGGTGTTATTTATAAATTACGCTATTAACGTCAATTGATGTGTCTCTGCCGCGTTTGCACAAAAGTTATAGTTAGCGTCTTGAAACGGTTATTTAAACCAGCTCTTTTAAGACCTAAATCATAACGGCGTGATAACCAAGGATTCAATAGTGCCATAGTCGATTGTGTATGCATTAGTATATGTTCTTATACACTGTTATATATATAGTTGTGCTACGATACAGCAATGCATTTAAATATAAACATGTGATTCTTGCTCGTGATAACGTATAGATACGAGGGTTAAACGCATTTTTCAAGTATGACGTACAATGAATCATATTTAAATAATTGTTCTTTATTTAATATGTTGCACACTATGTTAATCTACAAATTAGTGTAACATTTTGAAACCAGTGTTCGAATATTGATTAAAAGAATAAGTTATTGTAATTCATATTAACGCCAACATAGATTTATTGAGATTGCGTTTATATATTTCGTTTTTAAATGAAATTGCTAATCTGCATCGAAGAAGACCAAGGCGAAGAAATAATAAATACTAATCAGACATCTAAGTCAATAAATAATTTGATTACGTTAATAATAATATGAAAAATCCCCTCTTGTAATCCTATTTTAAATAATTTTTCATAAATTCAGCTACATGTATAGTATATATTTCCACTATCCTAATACATATTTTAAGGACATTTTGTTCTCAAAAAGGAAATTGGAAAAAACAGAAACTATTTTATTATGTTTTTGCTTTAACTTTAGCATATTTAAATAAATACCATTGATAGGCTGATAGTGAACACTTATATCCGAAAATCGCAGGTGTGTTCCCGGAAAAGCCACATAAATTGTGTGGCGATTGGTCAAAAAGTATTTCTTTGGCCAGTCGCTCTCTTTCATTCATCCCGCACCCATCACTTAACCACCCCTTACTCTGGTTCAAGTCCAGCAGTTGTCAGTAACTAGTACCAGATAAACTTAATATGCACATATGAGTAGTAAACAAGAATTCCCAGGAAATATGTGATATTATTAGCTTACCACCGTAATACGACTGAAAGAGTGATGCAATCGACGAAACATTCAAATAATGTCATCAATGAAAATCATTTCATATAATACAACGTGACATTTAAAGACTATTTCGGATTTGTATAAGGGTAATGAGCATTTAATTACACTGTAAATATAATGCAGTAAACGGTAAATATAAATTGACGTTTTATGTTTTGTTAATTAACAGAAGAATTCAGAACAAACATTAACCGAACGATGATTTGTGTTGGGTTTTTAATGAATGCAGTAACTTGTTTTTAAGCCACATGCACACATACTAAAGTTTTTTCCCCGTTTACATCTATGTTCTTGGTTCTTTTATTGGTACGTTAGTACATTGAGGGTAATCGGCACTGTGTGTACCGATTAAAAGTCGTGTCGAACGAGAGGCCTTGTCAAATACATGAACTAATCATCAATTAGTTGTTATCATAGTTCTTCGGCCAAATTGATCAGAAAACATCCATAGTAGCTTTATATAATCGCTTTTTTACCACACATTAATACGATCTGTATTTTAAGAAATCTTAGTCATTAATGCAATTTCATATAATAAAAAAACAGTGCTGAAAGGGGAATACAAAGTTTTTGTTTTGCTTTGTGTACGAGTAAGAAGGATTCTTGACGAAGGAATAAGTTTTTCATTCTCGCCAAGCCTCACACTTATCTGTTTCTAATATACACAAAGTAAACATTTAGCTGCATCAGAAAATATAACCCTTTTGAAAAATTGGGGCACTTTAGGTATTGCAAGGAAATAATTTTCAAACAAAAAACCTAATGTAGACAAGATACACTCGTTCCAATCAAACACACATATACGACACAAAACTGGGACCATCGCCTTTGACACGGTCAATAACAACGCATTTTGGATTAAACCGGTTTTAACGAGCTCTAAACCTCACATTAGGCCCATAATTATTCATGATATATTTAAGTGTAAATCAAAATTAATCCCATAGCATCACAATTCAAGCCTCCAAAATAAAACTTTATTTAATACTCACCTAATATTCTCTAAATGTCACATACACTAGGTCTATCTAAGTGCAGTATTTATGCTGACGTCCTTAGCATTGCAAGGCTCCAGTAAATACTTGTTCTGTCATAAGTATTATCAGTGTTTTTGGTTGATGTTAGATAAATTAAACACGATTCACAACAACCACTTATACTGGGCTGCATCTGGATTAATCAGTGCGAATTTGACTAATGATGTCTTATTGTGATAATTCAGTAACAGACATTTGTGGTTTGTTCCGGATTTGTACCAAGTTGCCGAAAAATGCTCTGTAGCAAAATCAGCGGAACACCACAGCCATAAACTATTTCATTTATAATATATATCTTCTTATTATGGAAAGGCAACACTACATATGACCCATGCAACAAAGGATGCATACATTCCGAACTTAAACATTAATTCAAATTAAAATTTATCAGATATGTACATGCCGTGATAACGTAATTTTATTATGCCACTAGTGCACATTTACATAGGAGACGCTGACATGATATTTTAAAGTGTTATCGGATACCCCATCCGATAACGCTCTTTCACGCTATAACGTTCTATGTTAGTTTAGTCACGCCCACTCTGAGAACTACTTTTTTTCAGCCGTGGAATGTCGCTTACATCGATAAAATGTAAACAAACTTTGCGATTCATATTCAAAACAGTAATAACGAAGCATTTATTTCAAGAAAACACAAATAATTTATTAAGATAATAAAAAAAAATGAAATATCAATCAAATAAGCAATAATCAATGGAAAAATACAACAAATACAAATTTGCACCGCTGCCATTCATTTGCTCAAAGACCTATATATAGATGTATTATACGTCTTTGATTTGCTGCAGATGAACACAAATTAAAACAGTAATGATAAACATAATTATATTTACACAAATAGACTTAACACGTTTTAAATTTTAAAAAAAACACGACAAATTTGATCAAAATAAGACTTGATGACAAATATTCACTAAACATCTTGTCTAAGATTATATAAACATATGATAACTAATACTTTACATTGCTTTCCTTTTTTGTGGCATTCTTATAAAAAGCAAGGTACACAGGTGAATATCATACACTATGAATTAACATTGACAAAGTAAAATACTTAATACTTGATTGAGATGCTTTGTTTATACCTGTCATGCCAAATAATTTTTAAGTGTCTGAAATCAATATTGCACATAAAAAAATGGCTCTGTCTCCACACCCACACAGGACATTTGTGTAGCCAACCTGAAAATGAAATATAAAAGAAGCCTTAAGAAAAACAACATCATAAAACACTCATTGCACAACTGCTTTACTAATAAAATTCTAGATCTATAAATTTGTATTAAACTATTTAGTTAAATTTAGATTTCTTTTATAAATATATGTTAAACAGGCAAAGATAAAACAATAACATAAAAATAAAAAAAATACTCTAAAAAATAAATTTGTCAACAAACAAGTATTACCTTTCTGAAAAAAAAAAATTAGATTCGTTGATGTGAAGCTGTGCCAGGATGAAGGGGGGATATCTCGAGTTGGTTGAGGGGCAGAGAAAGACTCGGACCAGTGCAACTGACGATGGTAGAACTGTGCCGCCAAGAATTAGGGTAGATATCATGACCCATGGAATGTGTGGTCGCAACTTTCTGCCATTAAAAGAAAAACATTATTATATATTAAAATAAATAGATTTTATTAATAACATTTTTATGGCACAACTTGAACAAATTACAACTTTAATAGACACAATATTATTATTACAATATGAAAATGTATAAACGCCACTTTATATTAAAAAAAAAATAAGAATTTCTTTAAACTTTAAATATTTTTATTATAGACTGAGGGCCTTTTTGCTTATTTAGCCTTTAGGGAATAGGCGTTTTCCCACAATTGTGAATGAACATTGCGCGAATAAATTTTTTCCCAATTTTGAACAGTGCGCGACTCATTTTTTCAAATTTTGTACAGCGCGTTACTTATTTTTTCACAATATTGAACAGTGCGCGACTCATTTTTCCACACTGTTGAATGAACAGTGCGCAACTCATTTTGTCCCCAATTTTGAACGGTGCGCGATTCATTTTTTTTTTCAAATTTTGTACAGCGAGTGACTATTTTTTTTACCATTTTGAACAGTGCGCAACTCATTTTTTTCACAATTTGAAGAGTTCGCGACTCATTTTCTCCCAATTTTGAATAAACAGCGCGCGAATCATTTTTTCCCAATTTTGAACAGGGCGCAACTCATTTGTTCAAATTTTGTACAGCGCGTTACTAATGTTTTCACAATTTTGAACAGTGCGCGACTCATTTTTCCACAATTTTTAATTAACAGTGCTTGACTAATTTTTTCCACAATCTTGAACAGTGAGCGATTCTTTTTTTCAAATTTTGTACAACGCGTGACTCATTTTTTCACAATTTTGGACCTTGTGGGACACATTTTTCCACAATATTGAAATCAGAATGAACAGTGCTTAACTATTCTTTCCCCATTTGTGACTCATTTTTCCACAATTTTGAATGAACAGTGCGCGACAGTAGGATAACTGGCACTGATCGTTGGTTCATCAGAATGAGAATGGGTGTAAAAATACCACAAATAATGAAAAATGTGTATTTAAGCATGTATAACAATGAAACTTACCAACCACTCGGCCAGGAAACATATGGTGCAGAAGCTGCGGGATTTAGGATGCTCTCCCACGGATATTTTGCAGATCAGTGGTCACACTGGCAGGCAACTTATGTTGGGATTTCCCAATTGTGAAGATATTAACCTCTGGCTCAGCAATATATGTCTCCAAACACAAAAATATGTTCATTTATTTTGTCAGTCAAACAACAATTAATCCATTATGTCACCCAGAAAGTCTCAAAACACGATGCAAAACCAAAGCATCTTCGTTTCGTCTCACACACAGCTGGCAGCGTCGCTGAATATTGCACAAAAAGCAGCTTCATTGTGAAGTTCCAGCGACTCGAAATCCACCNGACAGGTCCAAGTTCTTGTAGTGATAGATCGGTTGAACCAGTAAGATCAAGAAGAAGAGACACGCGTTTCGTGAATGCTGAAACACAAACAGATCACAGTTCATCAGAAAGCGGGAGTAAGGCAAGTGGGATTGTTATGCCCGAAGTTGCCCCAGAAGAATCAAATATTGTTGGGAAACAAGTCTTGGTCCAAACGGATGCTGAGTTGGGAGAGGAAATGGTTGGAGTTAATCGGTTGTCGTTGGTGTCTGGGTGCAGACTGCCGGTTGAGTTGGATGGTGGACCGGTGGAGGCCGTGGTGGACGCAGGCGCCGATAGGGTATGCAGCCATTACGTGTTGGGAGCAAAACTTGAAGATTTGCCATGCTTCAAAGCAAATTGCCATTATTGCAAGAAGGCCCACGAAGACTGGGCAAGATGTACGGCGGAGGTGGATGAAGCAGTACCGTTGGGAGTTGGTATGCAACGTTTGAGGATCGCAGGAGGAGGTGGTAGCACCAAAATTAATTGGGATAAGGAGGATAACACCAAGGTGGAAATAAATGGGTGCTCGTCTAAGGACGTATCCCTGGTGGAAATAAATAGGTGTTTGTCTGAGGACGTATCCCTGGTGGTCTTAAAGGGTGTTCCGGAAGGATCCAAGTTTGGGTCGGAATCATCCAATGTGAGTTCAACTTCTGATCAGGAAGGGCCCTTCTTGATCAGAGACTCACCGGTGCAGATATCTGATGGTGGTGGTTTTTCAGGGTCTGGAGAAAGTGGACCCACAATTTCAGAGATTGGAGTCGCTGCGCGCGACTCCTGGTGGTACAAAATTAATAAAAAAATTCCATCAGGCGATCCCGAACTGCATGAGGTGGCTAAAGATGTACTGTCGGAGGAGGAGGATGAGGCAATTGAAGCACATATCGAACTAGTAATGGCAGGGGAGGAGTATGAGATTTTAGGCGTTGATGCGGATGATACTGGTGGACCAAGTAGTTGGGGTTTCTCAATTGAAGAGCTGGTGGTGGCTCAGGACAAAGAACGCGATCTGGAGATTCTTTTGAAATGGAAGAGGAGGATGTTGATGAGGAGGAGGTACAGCCAATGGAAGAGGAGGAGGAGGAGGATGGAACATTATATGAGATGAGGAGGTTGACGGAGGTATCACATGTATTTCATGTATATATTGAGGAGGCGTTGAAATGGTGGACATGATACCGCTCGCACGTTTTTCGTGGTATTGAGTGCCAGTTAATAACATGTAATGATGGATGGCATGTACTTCATGTGGATGAGATGATCCCAGTGAGATTGTTTTTGTTTGGAAATGTGTTACCGCCTAACAAGAGAAAGTCGGGGGAAGTGTAGCATTCGCTACCCCAGCGGGAACCAGCCGGTCGTGACGGGAACCAGACGAGACGAGTATCTTTTCGGTAGTTGCTGGTACCTGCGCCCCGATTGCTGGCTCGGCGGTACATACGGGGAGTTGCAGATTGCTTTCAACGAGGTAAAGACGCCATTTGGTTCTTAGAAGCTATTTTCAGAAATATACAGGTTGTAAGTCCCTTAACCGGTGGTAAATGGTGTCCCAAGACCTTACCAATCGACCATAATCCACCAGAAGTCGCGTTCCCCACCCACGTTGACTTCGCACGTTGAGGGCTGTTTTTCGAGGAAACCGTTAACAACTCACGACTAAACGTATACTTCGGAGATAGACAAGTTGAAAAATAAATCACTGTTACCAATTCCAATGTGCACATAACGTTAAAATCCCGTTAAATTTTGTAACTGTAATCTGTGTTTATTGTTTAATTTTTTCACACTAGATCTACACATTCGCATTGACTTTGAGTTTAAAAATAGCCGTATGTGAAAGTACATGTACATATTCGATTGTGTTATTATAAAAAAATATTGTAAATGTATTGTTAGTGCAGAAATTGTAATTTTAAGTATCGATTTCTCACTTCAATATTTTTATTTTGTTTAAATTATGTGCGTTAAAATGTTATTGTTTGTTGTTTACTTGCGAACTATTTCATACGAATATGCATTGCAGAATTTGCCCAAGTAGCGGATGTAATCAGGCCGCTTCATTTGCAAATTTTACTACCGTACTTACCGTAAATAAAATTTAGCGTTTTTTTTTTATTATCTTGTTTATATTTTCTTATTTGATTTAAATGTGGCATAATAAATAGAATATATGGTTAGTGACTTTTGATATCATGTGATATCAGACTCGTCCGATATGGCGTGTGGAAAGGCTAGGCAAGCCTCGCCTTTTCCTACGCCATATCGGCCTCGTCTGATATCACATGATATCAAAAGTCACCAACCATATATTCTCTATATGTAATGGTAACGTTAATGACGTCATTAAAAACTCGGTTTTCCAGCCTTTTAAGATGAAAACAGATTAAGACCTGACTGTGAGATACGGAATGTTTTGATGTGAGACGAACTGTTTTAAGGAGTGCTTCTGTATTTGAAGCCGCAAATACACCAGTCTTTCAGTATTCACAATACACGCCTACGTAGTTATTGTAACCAACATATTCCTGTTGTCTGAGAATTTGTTATTGGCAGTTAAACATGAATATAAACGTTATCTTTAAAAACGCATGTATGGCAATGAAGAAACGTGCAAAACGATGCATTTCTCGAAAACTATTTAATATGTATTTCAATGTAAAATTTAAGGATGGTTAGTCTAACATTTCAGTTTTAATACTAATATATATAATTTGTGTGTGTTCTATGGTCGAATTTGAGTATAACCTCACCATTACCGATAACTGTTTGCCTTTTTACTTTTTGCAATGCTAATACCGACGTGTTGTTCATCTTTTGATGACCTTTACTCACCTGACATTGGAAGACCAGTCAGAAAAATCTGGCATATCAGATTTATGATAACGCAGCTTTAAAATGCTCGGTGCTTCGTCTCATAAACCATGATAATTTAAACTCGCAAATTAAGAGTGTTTGGGGTGCCATATGAACATGAGAAAGACGAGAAAGATCCGTTTTTAGAATGATCGCCTTTTTGTTTTAAGTTTTGTATTGGCAAAAAACACTGCAGTTGTAAAAAGTGCAGTTGTATCAAATGTATGAACATACAAACATGTAATGTGCTGGGAAACTACAATATTGTATGATCAGAGATACTCAACGGATCGAAGGATTATATCAAGCCTATCTGTTTGATTTATATTCTCGGCAAAAACTGTGCTTTATAATCATTAAAAACGCATCTTCAACTGTTCAGCAATCTTGTGATGAAACAAAGCTGTTCATTTACGCTGTATAGGTTCGCATATCATTGCTGGTAAATCCTGAGGGAGCTACAAACGCCTTTGTTTCAATAAAAATGCTGTAACATTTTTGAACCGCTGTTCGAAAATTGGTTGCAATAATCGACTATTGTTATAATATATATTCGTATTGATATTGACGCCAAAATAGTTTGGTCTGCCTCGAATAAGACCAATTTGAAGGAATAAGAAATAAAAATCAGATGTGATCCAATGTTTTTAAATCATCATAAATATATTCACCTACATCTTCATTTATACATCTCCTATGTCAAGTAAACAGGTTAATGACATTTGCATTAAAATGGGAATTCGAATATGAAAGAAACATTTTATGTATGACTCTAGTTTTATGTGTGCATTTAAAATAAATCACTTCGATAGGCTGATTGCCAATAATCGACGTTATTCCATTTTTTTTTTCGATATCACCTGATAAGCGGTGTAAAACATTCGCAGAAAAATCAAATATAAACAAAATTATATTAACTCATCCAGTCTGGCGAAGGTATTTCCGCAGTGCGTGCGATATTGTCATTAATGATCAGACCTACGCATGGGTTAGAAACAAAATCTTGTAAATGCTTGTTTCAAAATGCCATTGTTTTTGAATGCATATGTGTGCGTGCGTGCACCACTGGGTTTACATGACACAGTATCACGTTCACCACATTATGCTTAGTAGTTGTAGCAAGGTGTAAACAATTAATATAACTTGCAAAATAAATAATCTTAAACTCAACATCAAGTCTAGTTGTTCGTATTACCTGATTCCATATACTGGATGTACAGTATTTATCTTTTTATGGAATATACAATCTTTCCATCAACATTTAATGCCCGGCCACATATCTTATGTAAATATTGGTTATAACATTATTTCTACGGACATTCACCAAACACCGTAATTCCAATTAAGGTATGGCAAAAATGCCTGTTACTGGTAAATGATTGACCACTTAGTGATGGTAAATCAGCTAACCATGCAAATATGAGAGAAGATTTACTTGATGCCGTCATATGAATGAAACAAAAAATCAACCAATAAATTAAAAGTTATCCCAATACATAAACGCAAGACAATGTTTAACATTTCATGGTGTTTGATTGGTGCCATGATTATGTGCATTTAATTACAATTTAAAAAGAATACATGTTGACCTTTGTGCTTTTTATGATTAACGGAACGATTAAAAAGAATTGCTTGGATAAAAATTAAAAGACATATGTTGTGTTAAGAATGCGGTAACTTTTATGTTAGCTAAATGCACATGGGCTCTAGTGTTTTCCACATTTACTGATATCAATTTTTACATTTATATGTTTGCTTGAACATTGGCGATAGTCACTCCTCTGTGTTCAAATAAGTCATATTGAGCGAGTGGCTCTTTAAAATACCAAAACAAATTATAAACTAGCGTTCTATCCTAGTATTTCGGCCAAAATTGATCGAATAACAAACAGTCATTGAAACTAAAGCTTAATTGTATGGTGTTCTGTTATAAAGGAAGAGGATGATATAGTATCTTTATGTCCCGTGGACTAGGTCTGTCTTCTTTGAGTAATTGTGATATAATGAACGCGTCTTTATATGTCTCGGAGCAGTCAAGTATTCGAGAAATTACGTGATGTTGTGTTCAATGATAAGAAATGTCAGTGGTCGATTTGTTATAGAAACTACACACAATTTACAAACACTACCTCTACGTGTTTGCATGCGGCTAAATAAGCAGGAATTCAAATAATAATGGCTGATTATGATACGTCGGTAAGTTACGTTTGTGATTGAATTCGGATAACTTGAACGTTGTTTACTTTTGATACTTGCAAGTTGTTGGATTTGATCCAAACAACGCACCATGTTTTCTTCTTTAACAGTTTGATTAATTACCCCGCCTGACAGAACAAAAAGTTGGCATATCAGATTCACGATTAAACAATGAACATAAACATCATCCTGCAGTATATCTCTTAAACAAAAGTTCCCTATAAGTTTCGAATAATAGAACCTATAAAAAGCGAATATACAACGCTCTCAATATTTGATTATTTTGTCGGACAACGAATATTCCAATAGAGCAACAAAACGCGAATTGCTATTTATTTTAGCTATACATAACGTTTATAAATATCAACTAAAAATAGCAGTTTCACATATTGACTAATATCTACGGCGTCCATGGCTTTCATTTATATAAGCCTTTACTATGTGTGTACATTTTAAACTGTACAATAAGCGTATGGATGTATTTCATGGATTGTGTAAGGGATTTAACACTAAATATAACATGTGTATTTTTTTTTTGGTAAAATATGTATAAAATGTCATGATGTAATTGCATTACAGTGTAATAAATTAATTCGTCCAGTAGACTGACTGAAAAATGCATAGTTCATAAACAAACAGTCACTTACGTGCATTCTGTGGAAGAGTGTTTGTGCTCATATGCTTTTTTTAATACGACGTACGATAAGCGTTATTGCCAAAACCCTTTTTTATGATGCAATACGAAACGTGTTTTGTGATGTTTTAAAATAATGTATTTGGGGAGTAAATCGCAATTCTTTTTCAAAATGCTTCTACGGTATTGTATTGACATCTCGAATATTTTATTGTTACTAACAATTTTGTTTTTAAGTTAAACCGTCTATGTACGCATAATAAATCATGTTTTAATACGACTTGATTTTGTTCAAGTTTAATGCCAATAATTTCGATAACATCTCATACGCAGTAGTGTAAACGATACACAGAAGAAATCAACTGTTTTTTTTTTAAATCCGATCCTTATAGAATTACATGTTGGCACTTTAAATATACTATAATCTACTACAATCGACGTATCCCGGATTAAGTAAGACTAGAAAATAGTCGCTCATCCCTCGGTACAAACAAAGCAAGCTCATTTTTTACCTATTGGCGCTTTCATGCCAATAATAACGGCTGACATGGTATGTGATAGGAAAGGATTATGAATGGGTAAGCGGTGTATGTACCAACAGATTAGTTTAATTTATCAAAGGTTAGATCATAACCTAAAACCTATTTTACACTGGCCTTACATTAATTATATCTTGTATAGTACTTCCGAACGTGAATTCATCTGCGTAAACTATGATTGCGATATACTAAGATAGGTATAAGTGGACCACACATGACAAACGAACATTTTTTTTGTCTTATTCATGATCTTTATAATATAAGACGCGAATGTGTTCAATTTGTTCGCCCCATGCAAGTTGAGCCTCGCCAATAAAGCTCGAAACTCGCATCATACGAGAAAAAGGCGGCCAATATGGAAAAACACGGCCAATACTGAAAAAGGTCGGCCAATACGAGATTCAGCCAATCAGAAACTAGGATAAACTCGGCCTTATGTGAGAATCTTTTAATAGTGGCAGTTTGATTCCTCCGCAGATATGTGTCGCGTTTTGAGAAAACTGGGCATAATGCATGTGCGTAAAGTGTCGAACCATTTAAGCCTGTGCAGTCCGCACTGGCTAATCAGGAACGACACTTTCCGCCCAAAATGGATTTTTTCTAAGAATAGACTTCATTTAAAAGAAAAATAAGATAATATCATAAAGTTAATTAACAAAATTGTCAAAAATTAATTAATTAATGAGGCCCATACGGTTGTCTTCAGCTTAATAACAAAGCCAATATGAATTCAACTAATTAATAACATTATAGTATTCTTTTTGTTCCGCTGATATTAACGGGGTGTTATGGATGCACTACGGGTCTGTAAATACAAACATTGTGGACATTAAGTTCAACACTTTCGCTCACACAGGTGCTTATAACGAAATACAATTGTTTTAGAATGTAAAACCCTTAGTACAAATGTGGGTTCAATTAGCACAAGCGTAACGTGTGTGATTAAATATGAATTATTCAACTACTAAATATTAACCAGAGATATTGATATTGATTGACGCAAACGTTTTTCCTTGATTTAACTTCACACGTATATTTAACTGAAAGCACGTTAAAAATTCAATAGATGCACATGTTCCCTAAAAACATGATTACATTTAGTTGTTTTTAAAGGGTTCGTTAAACAAACTGTCGTCATCGAAACTACAAAGATGAACCGCACACATACGTATCAAAAGACGTTTCTACGATTCCTTTCATAACGATGCATAATTGCAGCGACCTTTTGTACACAGCTGGTTACATATCGTGTTTCTCGTTAATTTTTAATATGAAATAATTGGAAAGTTTGATTAAATCGTCGTGTTTGTGTGTGCTGGTTAATCCGGATAATCAGATTTAGGAACATCTGAACAGCCACAACTTTCATAATCAATATGTAAGTAACGACCCGACCTTCCAGTTTTTTTTGATACAGATATCAAAACCCTTATAGCTCACTTTGCATGTTCATACCGGCACAATAATTTCAAACATAAACAAAAATACAGACCAAGGGCACACGTTAAAATACATCATGATACCCAAACAACATAACATTCATTCACGCCCAAAGGTACAGTCTTATGTTAAGAAAAGTACGTGTCGAAGTTTGATAACCAAGTCCAAATGTCCACTCATATTACAATCAGCAATTAAACAAACAGGTATTAAAGGTCTTCAAATGAAGAGGAATGGGCTAAACATGTTTTATGTCCTTAACTATTCAATAATTGACTTCACTATCTGAAGTAATGAACGTGCGTGACTTGCAGATATATGATTCTACAGATAAACGCCCACCTGTTCTTTGGAATAACGGAATATTAATACCAAAACACGCCGTATTATATTTACTTTTACTAGTTTTCAATAGTTTAGGTTTGTCAACTGTTTCTAGTAGTCTCTTTATACCAGTGCGTTAATAAATAATGCAGACATATTTTGTAAACAACGTTTTATTTTGTTAAGGTCCATTGACATTATTATAAAGAGTACATCTGTTGTTTTTATTTAATTTACAATCATATCATTTTGTTCATAGATGTATATGTTTTGTCATGTTAGTGTTAGAAATACAATAATGTATGTTTTATTTACTGGTTATCAAATACAAATGAAAAGGCAATTTATATTTAAACATTATTTCTATTACATCACAAACCATCATCTTAATCATTGCATGAGTTAACATAGGAAGATGAATTGTAATACTTTGTATATTTTGTATTTTCTCTACATCACCATAACAATTTCATATTAAATCATATTCTCTGCAACTAGCTAAGTGTGAAGTGAAATTCGACAAAATTAATTCGACACTCAGATGGCCGTATGTTTTAAGTATCTTGCAGAAAGATAAATTCGTATTTTCTCCTTTGTTGATGCAAACTGCATTTACAGTTTTGAAATAATCAAATGCATATTAATTTCGCTTATTTGACTTCTTTAATATTGGAGTTATCATAGCACCATATTTGGTTATATTTTAACTTGTCTTCGCTTTAGTTTATATGTTACGAATATAATTTTAAACATGTTAGGTATAAATTTTAAAACCTTCAATTAAAATTCAAGCATTAAAACCAAAAATACAAGCAACGTGCAATAATCCGTAAAGAGAAATAGAGTATGATAACACTTGCATATAGAAAAGTTCAGACTTTACTAATACATCACAACACGTGTATAAAAATTGTTAACAATTACAGTAACCAGTATGACTTATTCCAATACGGTTATTAACAAGTAGCTTCGATGAAACGAAGGGGGCTCATATACATTTAACCGTCAATCATATGATTGTATCGGCCTCTAATTTTATGTAGTTATAACAGATAGCTCACTCAGTACCTGTTGTAATATCAGTGAGCTCACCTGTGGGATCCATCACACCCACATATTAACAAGCTCAACGTTAAGAAGTTGGTAAACAATGGCACTCGCGTCTGTAACTATCGTTATCAACCCTGCTGTTGGAAACTATATTTTTTACTAAGCCTTTATTGATTTCAAGGAAATTAAGTCACGTTTGTCTCTTTGTTATTAATATGGTTCGCAACGTTGTCGCAAAACCATACATACAACCAACATGCAAATGTTCACATATCCAGAATTAATATCGGAAAAAATGAACCATTTTACTCAATTCGTGTATTTTCAACATAATATGTTATATGCAAAATACACTGATTTAAAAATATTTTATTCACACCAACCATAGTCTTCATTAATGCTATTTACCCTACTTGATATCGAAAACAATTTTAACATATTTACTCAAATTGTGTATATTTGAAATATTATGTTACATGCAAAATGTTGTATGTATGCGATGGAAATACAAAATGGCATGACAATTTGTTTTCACAAATCAACAGCGGAATAGTTTATCCTAAATCAACGGACTGAACAACACAATCGACGTAGCCATTTTATGCAAACGTAGTAAGCCTGGATTCTCAGTGATACGTATCATATTTAACACACGGGTACATTGACATGTGCTTCGGAAAGTTCGCAATGCAGCTGTGCTAATAATGTGTTAAAGAAGGAAAAATGGTTCGTTTATGTCAATACCAGAACACGGGGAGGTTAAGCAGACAGCAACCAGAATTGCAAAACTCTACATGAAGTCTTTAGTAGCCAAGTATATGCCATTCGATACTTTTTCTTCATTGTAAAAACAATATTGATATAGACTCAATGTTTGGCTATTAGTTTTACAAGATACCGCCTGATTACCTTTCCTTATTGACAAACAATACAATTATTGTTGTAAAACTACCAATTAACGATACGAAAGGTCCAGAACATGTGCGCATCACAGCAAATAATAATATATAAACAAAATGTTTCAAATACACAACTATGTGTAAGAACACATCGGAATCGGAAACAAATGCGTCACATTATCGTGTTTCACCATAACGACTTAATACGTTAGTGTAGTTCAAATAAATGGTTATTAGTGATTTAATTATATCACGTTATATGTTAATTGACCCATAAAGATCAATCCAATATTATTTCTTAAATTATGTTTGTCTTTTTTATGTCATGAAAAAATTACAAAATATGTAATTGTATAATATGCAATTTGACGCACCAAAATACATTTAAAGAAGAACGTATAAATGACATTTTCACATGTTTGGGGTATTAGGGTTGGTTAAACGTTTCCTCAATTCTGAAATGTTTTATAAATGTTACATGAACATACGTTATATGATCTAACCAATCGTGGAGTAGGTTGTGTATGTCACCATATGTATACCGTGCCTGAACATATTTGCTTTACATTCAACTAGGCTATATCAAATGTTGGCACTGCTAACAGCGTGTATTTTGTTACAATTATAGTTTAATGCATTATATCACTATTTACTATTGTTTTGCAAATACAATGTAGTATATTTATTTTACATGAAAACAATGCATTTGGTTAGTGGTGGTGCTGTGAGTATCGTTCGCGCAATTCCTGACTTAATGTGGGTCGACCGCTGTGAAATGAAACTGTTTTGTAAACGATTTTAGTCGAATATCATTGCATTTTAATACACTCATAATTTATATATGTATATACTTACATGCATTTCAATTTGTAAGCTCAGGAGATACATCGTGTTTCAAAACAGTTATACCTTCTATATTTATAAGAGCGAATCTTCTTTGTATTGTATATTATAAACGATGCTTGGCATATTTCGATTGCTCACCTGCACACAGTACAATATTCATAGCACTAAATGTAAGGTAACTTCTATAATACATTTAATATTCAAGAAATTGACTTCGATTGTTCTTTGTGTTTCAGTCCATAAACAACGCTTTGCAATATGTATGCGCAGTTGAAATAGCAACTCTCAAATATTACAACCGATTGCTAATTGTTGATTTATGGACCGTTTCAAGATGATAATGCAAAATGTATTCCTTTTTTTTCTTACACAATTGGATGCCCATTGAAGAAAAAATAAGGATGATGATGATGATGATGATAATAATAATAATAATAATAATAATAATAATAATAATAATAATAATAATAATAATAATAATAATAATAATTTGTTATAAAGATTATACATTTTCATTCCAGAATGTGTATTTTAACATCGAACATGAATTTAAAATGCATAATCAAAGGGTCATCAGATTGCTTTTGTATCCTAGATTTTTTTTAAAACATACGAACAGTATACACATTATATTTAAGTGTTATCAGATCAAAAACGCATATTGAGTTACTCAATTTGTGATTTCCCAAAATATTTTTATCATCCTAACGTTCTAAAACCTTCACGAATATGATAGCTTTAGATAAGAGAGGTGAGCGAAAATATTTACCTTATTGTAATTTGTAATTTATTGTAATTTGGGTCGTAGAACTTTTAACAGGTGTGTTTAAATAAGCTCGCGAACAATTCATAACAATGAATGGCAATAAATATAAGCAATAATACTAAAATGCGCTAATGCTAATAGTTAATAATAATTATATGTTCACATAAGCAAAAACACAAGATAACAAATGAATTCGCCTGTTTGAGGTAAGATATAGATTATGGCATTATATGAACTGCAAAGTTGGCCAAGACAAATCGATATAATGTATATAATACATTATTTACAACAATTAAACGCGTACAGGTAACGATGTTGAAGTTAATGATATTTTCTAGTAGTGAGATTACAATGAATCAGTTTCTCACAAATACTATAAACGTTTCCTCTACGATTACGCCCAATAAGAAAGAACAACTGCCTAACACAAGGTTATATAAAATCGTCATTAAGAGATAGTATAGTTTGGTTGGCATTAGATACTGGGTATTGTGGTGCATATAGCGATACATGTGTTTACCTTCTGCTAATATTGTTATAAAGTCACAATTAAACCTTTTACATCTAGTAACAAATATTTTTAGTCAAATATATCAAACACCATTTCACAAGCATTAGACTTATCAAGTGAACGGCAAGTCTTACAAAAAAGTATATTATTTTGCGATGTATTTCAGTTGAACAAATAAGGTCAATATTCTAAATGTAATTGAATTTATATTGTATTATAAATGTTATTAAAATCGTACACAACAAATGCAAATTACCGATATTTGACCCCTTAACTTAACAATCATTTATTAAATATATATTTTTTATTATTGATTTCACTAATGTTTGGATATCTTTTAATATGTGTTAATGGCAAACGAGAGTTTGGAATGCACAATTTATCGTAACCACTAATGTATTGGAATACAATGTTGTGATCATTATCAATAATATTATATTACTAGTAAAGGAAACGAATGTGATACTATCATTAATATTTGACAGAAGAATATATGAAAAGCTTATATATTAATGATTATGTGGGAGTAATATTTGATAATAAGCTGCTTGTAAATTGATAACAAAAAATAAGTTATTTTAGATGCGTTTAAATTTACGATAAAAAATAAAAGTCAAACAAAACAACGGATCATATTATATTAACTATATATTTCGTACACGAATTATAGTAGCTATCATACAGCATTATATGTACAGACTGACTGAAACATACGACCTTATTAAAGATGACGGGGTATGTCTCAAATGATTGTTCTTTATAACCTTCTTAAACAAATTATAAATTGTAGCAAGGCGGAGAGTTTTGTTCAATTCTACCTATCTTAATGGGTATTAATTCCCAACACTAACTAGAATTATAAGGACCAAGGATATTAGTGGCCAAAAAGCTATAAATTGCTATTAAAAACGGTACATGTTTTTGAAACTTTTATATTATAATGTTATTTTATAATCTAGTATTTCGAAAATGATGTAAAACCTTAAAATGATGAATTCGTTGCTTAATCATTATCAAATGGAAATCCAAGTATATCCTTCGATGGAAGAACTTAAGTAAAATAAAAAATCATAATACAACGCTGTTAACAAATCATGAGCCTTGCAGAAGGGAATGCCTTTAATACGTTTTATTCTAATTCGTATGCATTATTATTAATTGCTTAATTGGATGTCTAATTATAGTCCTCTTAAATTATTCAGAATATTAAAAATGTGTAATTGGATTGGTACGATGGATAACAATTGTACTTTTTGTACACTATATGCAACCATAATAAATATGAATATACATATTTACACGCATCTATTATATAAATGTAGGAGCTTCAAGAAAATTTAGAATTTACAAGCATTTCCGCGTACTGTACTTAGTTAAAATTATACTTGCACACTTAACCCACATAACGAAAATACTTTACTTAAACAAAACTATTTTAAATATAAAGTTAGAATTGTTAGACAATTCCACAGCAAAATGTTGTGCACGCAGAGTTTGTGAAATGAAAAGATGGCACCGGTGGTAAAGGCGCTGTCAAATTTGGTGTATGTGTCTTTTGTATGACTTCTTAGATCCATACTTTTAAAGACATCGTGATTTCATTTTTGTTATAGGCAGATGTATTTAGTTTATAAAACTGTTATTTTGTTCGTTTCTTATTTTGCGAATATTACAACGTTTTTATTCGTTTCGAAAACTGTTGTAAACATAGCGATAATATTTACCATGATTTTTCATTTTATATACGTTGCCCGTATAACTTAAAAAAAAAAAAATTGGAATGAAAAAAAAAGAATAAAAGTGCATGTCCGGCCTAACCTGCATATAAGTTTTAACTGTTTAATTTGTCATCCATGAACAATCAGTCCGCGCATGTCCACCCGATAAGAATACTATTTATATAAAATCATAGCATATTATTTGGATGATTATCGTTTGAGATCTCGAGTTGAAAGAAATTATCATTTATTAATTAATTTTTAATAAATAACTCCCTTAGCATTCTCTTCCTAATAAAAATCAACAGAACAGAACGACTGGACATAAAGTGTTTCATCAAATTCAAATGATTGGTTCATGAAATATTGCATGAAAATGAAACTCGATAAGAAAATTACATACAGGGTAATAATTTTCTAAACATTCACTGGACCAAAACGACCTGACAAAGGTATATAGTTCTACCCAATTGAGATGCTTCATATCCATTTTCATCAAGTTCTTATAACTTAGTCTGATATATCGCGCGGAAACTTAAATTGTGAACGGGAGAAGGGACGGACAGCAAGGAATTTCAATTCCATTGAAGCTTGAACTCGGTCAAACGGACACAGCAACGACTATATGATCTTCTCAAACCTCCTGCCTCCCCCCTCCCCCGCGATCCGGGGTGCATACAAATCTTGTGCGCACTTATTGGTAAACGAGTATTCCTAGGGGCACAGACAAGCAGATTTACAACCCAAATAATAAAACTTCATAAACCAAAGGGAAATCTAGGTGAGACAGAAAGCGATTATTAATTAAGTTTATCATAATCTTATTACATTAATAATTGTTAGATTACTGTTCAGATGACAGAAGGGAAGGATTTTACATCGAATCACATAAAGCTTCGTCGATCTAAGAAATAATATTTGCCGTTAAATGGTGTTTGGGAGATGTTCCATCTATATAAATGAGTTTATATTTTTGTTTGTTTCAAATAATAACAAACGTATCATTTGTACAACACAATGAATTACGGAAGATGTTGAAACAAACAATATGTTAAATAAACAAACCTAAAAAACGACCGTTAACCAAACGTATTCGAAACACAACCAAGTTACCCATTCCATGCAGTATATAATAAATTACATAAAACCAACAATTACGTGTATAGATTGTTTCGATAATTGTAACGGAAAGACGTTACCGACTATGCACGATTGGCAGTACATATACCACAATTTATATGAATTACGGATATGCACTGTCATATTGTCTATACACTCCGTAGAATATAATGTTACACTTGTTTTACAGAGCTATTATTTGAACATTAAGTAGTACAAATTATTGTAGAACAATATTGTAAATGGTTCAATTAACTAATAATACATAGCAATCAAACGCAATATGTATGATACATAGTGCATACAACATGAAACAGGTTTAATGAAACACACATAACCTAGGCATACCTCTTCTCTTAACTCAGAAGGATTTGCGAAAAAAACGGAGGAGTGCTGTTTCCAGGCGCTAAGTGTGGTAGTTCGAAAACACAGTATGTGTCCGCCCAACAATAAATACAGTGAGTGAGATAAGTAAATGTTTGATAGAGATACGCGCCCGGATACGCGTTTGTGATCACTGTTCCAACACATAGATGAATAACATCATAATATAAATACGGAAAAACATGATATGTTATGACATTACGTTTACTAAACATTAAGGAATAAAAGGAGTACTGTGCATGTTACAAAGCAGCGTTCATGAATGTAGTTTGATTCTTATAAATATCCGCAATATAGTTCTATCTAATGTTGACACATTAAGAACATTCAAACATAAAGTGTCATTCGTCTCAAATCGCTTGATGCGTTTCTTGTATATAAAACCGTATTAGATTGGTGATAATATACACAGTTTGTTTCTTTCCTTACATTTCTCGTTAATATTCATATGTCGGTTAGAGATTGCGAGAACAAGCTATTGACATTTAAAAAGTATATACTCGCTTCAAAGCAAACACTACATAACTAAAATAAACGTTGAGACGAAGTGCCTTTATAGAAATGATATGATAGTTTTACAATTGCAGATATCTTTCGTGTGTACATTCGACAACTCATGCATAATCAAAAGTCATCAACAAGTGTTTTATGTACAAGAAAGGATAGAATTAGCGTGTACAATAGCTTGTTTCAGTGCGATGATGACCTTTGATTTTTGAAATAGAATGGTTTCGAAGATGTACTCTTCAGTTTTATTCAATAACAAACAACTAAATAAATGCTTATTATTCTTAGATTAACAAACACACGTACCTTTTGTTATTTTTTTAATCAACACAGCGACTTACAGATGTGGTTAATGAAGAATCATTTCTCGTTACAAAAACGAAAACACGTTTGCAAACTAAAAGTGTAACGCATGTCTGTTAACCAATTGTAACCGCAGTTATTGTCACGCGGATGGCATTTCAGAACTCAATAAGAATTAATGTGTGTTTCACATTCAAATCCTAGAAATTAAAACGACTAATTACACAATATTTTAAACAATACATACTAATACAGAGTGCTTTAACAAAAAGTAGTACATGTTGTGTATTTAGACGATTGCGAAAGTTAGGAAGGAGTTACTTTTGTTGTTATTTTCTAAACAGATACGACGTTTGCAAGTTCCGTAGATATGAAAAGCAACGCAGTGCAAGTATAAACGCAAAGAATCGTTTTATAACAATTAAGTATGTACGTACGTAAGACATGAACCGGAATTAGTCTCGAAATATTAGAATTAATTTTGACAATACGGATAGCGTAATTATTTTGATATGTAACAGAAATAAAATGTTGGCATCCAAACCAATGCAATATGCCTATACTTAATGTTTCAAATACACCTTTGCACATCAACTACGAAGGCATATGGCTTTATTAACGTGCTTCAGAAAAATTAAAACTGCAAGAAAGAATTGTGGTTCACGTGCGAAGGTGTGGGTTCTGATTCCAAAATGTATTCGATACATAAGTCTGTTTAGTGTAATGAGTCCAATAATTGTATGCGCACACCTCACATATTTTGTTTATTGTTAAACTATGTTTTACCTTCAACATTAAGAGCAGTTTGTCTGATCAGGGGCTACAAGTGCCGCTATGGATATATAAATATGTATTTTTAAAACATTTTATTGAAAGGCACTACTTAGTATAACTGAGGAATAAAAATATGTTTCAATATGTAATACCCTATATTGTTAACTGCCTATAGACATTCAACAATGGAGTGGCTGACTTCAGACTACCTGTATGTCGGTACGCTGCGGTGCTTATGCAATTGATTTCCGTGTTAACGGTTCACGCATTTTTGCAAGTGTTAACCGAAACGCAGTGTTTTTTTTTATAAACTGACACTTATTAATCAAATAATGTATGTGTATACGTAACTTGTTATGACAGATTATAAAATGTTTCGAAATGGCATATCGTTTATTAACAAAATACGATATGTTGTTTATGTCAATTTTTGACCATACCTTCGTTTATCAGTCAATATATAGAGAAAAACCGATTCCATCAGCCAGCTACTACCTTAAATGTAGAACAGAAGTTGCAATGTTGATTAGGTTGGTATGGAAAGCAATAAAAAATATAGCAAGAAAGATGATATTTGCGGATATCAGGAGCGACGGGGTGAAAGTACAATCAAACGAACTGAGGTAATAACTGAAAGTTTGAACGTGCACGAGTAAACAACATGTAAAACCCAGACTAACCTCGAACACACATACAGGACTTATCTAGATAAATATCTTAACAGGGTGTTGTGGTTGTTTTACTTCCAAAACAAAAATAAACTATTAAAAAGTATTTCATACACACATATACGACGGTCGTTATTTGTCACGTTTTAAAGAAGTGAATGGTTGGAGGAATCCATGATACACATTTTATATTTACTCGCGTATTACTGTCATCAGTCAACGTTTTGGTTATAAAAAACCCAATTGCCGCAATGCCGCACAATACGGTGCATAAGTGTGCTATGTTCGCAAACACAACAAATTAGCAGACAGTGTTTATATGTATTACTCGCGTATTCGTTATTAAGAACTTACCCTACTATATGTAATTTATATATTTAATAAAACTTGTTTATTAATGTGATTCACACATTGTTTTTGGTTTTTTTATTCAAAAGTTTGATTATGTATACCGCCGAGACATTTAAACGACTCTACGTATTGGGAGTAAACATTATTGCTAGCCAACATGTGTAAGTAGTGCATTATATCGCTGGGAACCAGATGGCTTAAGTTATTTACATTTATGACTGTTTAATAACATGTATGGGCAGATATTCATTGATTATAACTTATTACGTATGAAAGTATCTATGGCAGGTGAAACAACCATTAAACACAAAACCACATGTTCAGAATTAGCACACTACTAAACTTGAAATACTTATTGTAGATGTCGTTTTTATAAAACGTCTGATCAAACAATTTCTCTTTAGTAATTAATCTATTTTAATGTTAGAATATTCTTATGTGCAGTTATAATTGATTTGTTCGTAAAACGTGAAAATGCGATAACATAAAAGCGCACTCTAAAAAATAATTACCCAATAGGTATGATCTGATTATGAACAAACTTTGATCAAATGTACTGAAAAAACTAATGAGGATACATATTTACAATTATAGAAATAATAGTAGCCTACATCTTCATAACTAATCTATTACCTACTAAATTAATGTTATGATTAATTAATATAAATCATGCTAAGACACTGTTAAATCGTTGTTCCCGATGGCGTTTCAGTATAATATGTTCCCTAAAATATTGACTCCATCCATGATATGTTTACAATATAAAATAACTAAAATGTGCGTCACAAAATTTAAGTCTGATCTTAAATACTTGTTTAATGAAACAGGTCCCGTAAATAAACTATACGCTCAGCCATAATGCATTTTCGGAAAAGAAGGTGTAGCTAAAAAGCTGTTTCGTTTCCGAAAACTCATCATTCGAAAATTCAATAGTTACAAGTATGTTGACATGAAACGAACTTTCTGTGCATGTTAGAAACAATTGGGTATCAATTATTAAGCGCTAACATAATGTCGTATCTTTATATTTGGTCTAGGTAAGACTCAAGGAGTCAGTATGTTGTCTACAGAGGATCTTAGGTTCGGATGCCTGCCGTGGCAAATTGTTATTGGTTTCCTTTGTTCTACTGATCAATTCTTCGTTTTCCGTTAATTTTGACTTGTGTTTTGAAGTTAAAGTCCTGGTCCATAATTGCCATATAATGATTTAATTATATATTATTGGTAAACTATCTATGAGCGTATTTGATGCCTCTGAAGTAAATCGAGTTAATACACAACGTTCGTACCAGCGTTTTGTGAGGTTTATATTTCATTTGCGCCTCGCGCTTTCGAAAAGAAACATAATTATATGTATAAATGAAAGAAACATTTATGACACTCAAAATTATAGAAAGAGTTTAATAACATAAATCGGAAGGAATGACCATTAGTATGAATATCAAACTTCAAACAAAACCGCATATGATACTCACCACAGATTGCAATATTCAATTATAAGTAAGACACTAATCCAGAGATATAACAAACCGATGTAAATTTTTACTTCACCAGACGTTAAATTCTGCGAATAAAACAAAATAGTAGATAAACGTAAGTATTTGTTTACGACTGAAGGTACTTTAAAATCGCTCAAACACAAGTATCATTCTAAACACAGTTTTCTAGGCGAAAGCGCGGTTCCTTCAAATAGTCAGATGCCATGGAATCGTTATGTTTAAGTTTCAAGGTACATATATTGCGACGTTTCAATTAGTCGCAAAAGCTTCCGAATTTATGCGTGTGTGTGGAATGTTGTTTGAAGTGTTCACACAGGTTTATTGGTACTTTATTGAAGACAGTTCCAAGTATAATAAATCACAAAGATTTGCCTTTTTTCAAATTTTATAAAAAAATTAAACAAACGCTTACTGCTACATCGACAGCTGCTTGAGCTACAACTCATATATCGCAAGAGATTAGATAGTTTGTGTAAAGAGTAATACGTGTTCATCCAACATTTGTCAAACAATTCAGGAACATGTATTTTTATCTTAACGTCTTTATTTATATTTTATTTGTTTGAACTTCCTGTAATGAAATGCACCGGAAATATAATGTGCGTTAAACAAATTGGAGAAAATAAAGATTAACATAATTAAGATATTGCTACTTTTGTAGCGAAATATTTCTACTAGCAGTAATGTTCTTTGTGGTTGCTTTATAAGATACAATACAGTTGTGAAAGTGATAAAGATAACGATAAAAAGGAATGCGGTATTTTCCATTTATGACATTTGTGTGCGTAGTATCATACTATCTCAAGCACTGTTCTCGTGTTTTGGAAAAAGAACAAAGCCACAGCTTATGTTCTTCTGTCAGTGCATGATATCTTATAGCACATAACAATGCCCATTGAACTATTAACGGTACATATGACAAAAGCAAACATATTCATACCTTTTGCACTTTAGTCGATGCATGGTACCTCACATATGCCATGCCCTCTGACTTGTTGACAGTAAAGATGTATGGCCATTTTATTTTAACTGTTCGTGGTGTAAAAGATGTCACAGAGCATGTACCCATCTTCAAACCTTAAGGCGGATTATATCAAAATCAAATACATGTCATTTTCTTGAACGGTTGCAACAGCATAACAAATTAAAATATAAATACATACAGACATGTTTTCGATGTTTGGTCAGAGCATGTGACGAAGACATGCATAGCAAATGATTATTCAGAGATCCACGGTGCATATGACATTAAAGAACACGTCTATTTGTCCGATATACTTGCCTCGCAAAAACACCAAGTATACACCATTTCGTAGTTGAATTATACACAGTGCAACATAACTCTTAGTTTCATGCAAACTTGACTCTAAATATTGCATGGGGGACTGTTTAGAACTCCGTTTGAACCCACTAAGAATTAACATATGATCATTTATTTGTAAAGTAATAGCCTTAACTGAGGTTGCTACAAAATATTTTACAATTTAAAGCTGATAGTAATCATTATTTACTTTCTCAATTGTTAGTAGTTTAAGGATATTAACAGTTGACGATGAATACATATATGCATACACAATACTGTTATCATCTGCAAACTCAACAATTATAGGAAGATCATAAAACTGCACTGCGGTTGTAAATTAAGAAATATGTTGCGAATTATAAATCACGTTCCGTGTTATATCAGTGTGCATGCAATGACGTCAATGCTGTAACAAATGTTATCAAATTTAAAGGTTAATCACATAACGAGAACATTTCGGCAAGGTCTGTAACGGCATCCACAAACATAATGTATCGTATGTGCCGTAAATAATCTCAATTATCCAATTAATCAATTAATATGAAAACCGCTTGAGTCTTAAAATGTAATCGTATATGCTTCGATGACCGAAACTTACGCCTTAACGTATACATGTAATTTTCAATCGTTTCCAACCCCACAATGCAATAAATGAGGATATTTTGTCACAATATCGCAGGGGTATACTAAACGAGTAACGTTGAAGATCCAACTGATCTGGGTCGAGGTCATAGTGTGAACATAATGAGCAGACATAAGAGCATATATGGGTTGTGAATTGATGCAATCGAGGATAGAATATGGACATATCGAGCATGCTTACAATTTAGGGACTTGTGGTCGAACAGCAACCTTAACATTAATGTAAGCGATTTCACTATCTATTCAAGAATCTGTCTATGCGACTAATTGTACGGCGTTCATCTGGGCATCTGTTTATGTGACTAGTTGTACAGCTTTCATCTGGAATCATGTCGTTAAATATTACCTGATATTGTTCAAAAGCGAAATCAAATTCTTCGAAAATGTTTATTGCAAGCCACATGGTGGTTTTGCCATACACGATCGCAAATCTGGCTACTTGAAATACTGACCCTAATCTTAGATATTGTTACTTTCTATTTTCGGTACATTTGCTGTCATATTGTAATGATAGGTGGTGTTCAGTATTGAAAAAGATAGAATGTGTTTGGCAATTCTGCAATTAAACTAAGCCTCAATGTTTCTTGAAACGCAAGACGATAAGCATTGGTACACTGTTTCAAGTCATATCGAAACAGCCCATCATATTAGACGGATGATTCGTTTATGACGTCACGTTGAAATTATGCAGGACAATATTAATCTTCACAAATTGTATACACCGCAACCATATATTGATGATGATACATGCCTGGTTGTTTCTATGCTTTATAGTTTAAATTGAAACTGGGGCTATTTGCATGATAAACATTTGATATTTAGGACGAACGTTTGTTGAACGTAACTTTTATTTATTATTCATTCTTATACGATACTATTCTAAACGAAATGCAATACACATTAATGTTAAAAGGAACGTTTACGTTGGCATTTGCAGTTTACAATTATTCGTTTACTAGACCCTATGTCGGGAAAATATATATATATGGCTTTTCGCATTCATTAAACATGTTCTTTATATTGTTTTAAAACTATGTACAATGCTTAAAGCAATTCGAATGCAAAATGTATGCGTTAACAAATAACCCTTAACTTATTAGTTGTCAAATTAATGTATACAGTTCGAAATCATATATTACGGCAGAAACAACATACAACTGACGCAATTGGATTCATTTGGAAAGGTTTCAGTGCAGCCAGATATGTAAACTATGCGACATTAATTGGATATCAATTTAAACTACTAGTCTGTGTGCACTACATTTAAACCTTTTAATCAAATTATTAGTTTTAACATGACATCGGTAATTTATTAATTAGAAACTGACATTTCATCAAATGCTCAAATTCACCGTAAACATACAATAAAATAATACTTTCAAACTACTTGTGCTTAAGGTATCTTTAATAATTGTGGTAATAGTCTAAACAATCGCGCCGATTAAGCTGCCTGTTTTGACTTTTGATTTATATATAAATGGACAAGCATTGTATCAAAGATGTTGATGTTTTATTCTAATACTTTTTATGTTTTGATGCATTTGCCACTTAAGCCTTTAATTCCCAATACATATTGTTGACTTGACTTGATTCATGTGTGTGTATTTTGTGTTTGTCTTGGCTAATACATGTGTCGTCAGGCGCTTGCCGTAAAAAGGACCGCTTTGTTAAATAGAGTAGAGCAGCCGACGTTTTAGCATTGATCTTTCCAAGGCGAAGACCCCATCTTTAATCATTATATCAAGGTTAATGTCGTGTTTTAGGTTATGTACATGCATTTGGTCATTTGGCTTTATTATTTAAAAATATTTTGAGGTTTAACGGTATTTACCTTTGGTGTAATAAAACGTTATAATTATACTCATTCCATGTAAATAGGTAAAAAACGAAAAACACATAAGTAGAACCGCTAGAAGTGCTTAAACATATAGCAATAAGAACCAGATTATATATAATTTGTTTTTGTATCTGCATATCCCACCCATTTATGTGGATTTTCTTTGTGTGATTCTAGAATTTATTTTTCAATCGGTCACACATTTACATATTGATGTTATTTCAAAACAATAGTCGGTTTCTCTAGATAATTTTTTAACGCTGTCGTATATACCACACCAAAATGGCTTCACCCTAGTTCAGGAATATAAGACTGACCGAAATATTTCTGCTAGCTATCTATTTACACATTTTGTGCAATACGTAAGAAAAATGGGAAATAAATAAAGTACACGTATATATATGCATTTGTATTTTGTAAGACATTTGCATTAAAACATATATATTTATACTCGAGATAAACATCTGAAAAAGATCCAATATGGCATATCAACGAATTTCCCTTTTATAAAGACACGTATGAAAGCCATGCATTTTAACTCAATACACACTATTTGTCGTTAATAACGCGATAAAATGGGATTGTTGGAATCGTCGCGAAAACGATCATTCAAAACTATTTGCAGAGTCTATCAATGCAATTTTAATATGGTTTATGAATTGTTCAAGATACAATAGACATTCAGTCAATGAGTATACATGTTATAGTAACATTTTAACATGTATAAAAGCATGAAATGTGATCATTATTAAATTTCATAAAATCATTAATAATAAGTGAAGTATAAATACATGAAAAGGTCTAAGACAATTTGATTACAGCATTAAGAATCTATTTATCATTGTTATAGCTATAACATAAAAAACAACAAAGACGAATCTACAAGAGAGAGAGAAGTCAAGATTGAGTCAAGATTGAGTACAAATTAATCATAATAATATTTATACAGGTTTCTTTGAATAAATGCTTTATTTACAAACATTGCTTATACAAGAGGCACCAGAAGCAGAATGATCATTTTATAGTACACGCATAATATATTCAGCGTTAATAGAAATGTGATATACGTCTAAATAGTATTTACAAATATAAACAGTGATGTATGTTGTGTTACACATCTAAAACCAAACATTTAGATAAAAGTACAGAAATATATAAAGCAACTATTTACAAATATAAATAGTCATTTTCGCCAAAGAATATTGTGTGGAATTATAATGGCGCATAATATGAAGCACGAAACTATAAAATAAAGAAACAAACAAATCATACTAGTGTAAATACATATACAACTAATTGCGATGTATGTCAAATGACAAAGCAGTACACAATATTATCAAAATATATGTATAACCCAAAGGTCAAATATTAACCAGAATTGGTGAAACTCATTATGTTCGCATACATCGTCATATACACATAAATAAAAGTTATTTAAAGTCCAAATCACAAAAATGGCATATATCTTGTAACGTCAACCATATATATGGCAGTTACATATATAGCTGTTATAACACTGCATACCGTGAAAACGCGCAGGTTTTAATCACTTACCACTTATAACATGTTTATGTTGGTACCAATATTAGGAAGAGGCATGCATCACACAATGCCACCAGGGGAAACATTTATACCAAGCACTAATTATTTCCAATAATACCGCGAGCCAGTTGTCACAAAGCTAGTTACTTGTATAAAGGACACAATGTTCATTATGCCAAGATGTTTGAGTTTATACTATCACGGATAGCATATACATATGCTTACTCGTGACCATATACGTATCTAGACAATGTTTAAGAAAATAGAGTAATCAAACTGTTGTTGACATCTGTAATATTGTAATACATGTCTATAAAAAGGTAAAATCAGTTTCTCTTAAATATGAATTATATATTTCGGATTGTTCATTTCAAACCAAAGAATATCGATTGATTACATTAGCAGTTTTGTTAACATTATTATATAGCATTATAGCATTTAACACCCCCCCCCCACTTCCGAATGAACAACACTTCATAATGGTGTCATAATGAGTCCAACTGGTGAACGCGGCGAACTATAATTTCAGCACCATTTACGATTTCCCCACCTTTTTTATATTGCGGCCTCTTTGTATTAAATTTGTTAACATCTTAAAAACTGTATATTACATACCGGTGGTGGCAGTATTGTATATACCTTTAACACTGCACACAACTCTGATTTTTATAGTATGATTTGCGGACATACATTAACAATATTTTTAAAAGGACAAACCATGTGCTTTATATTGTATCCGCTATTAGTTCCACAATTGAGTCGCTTACTTTGGCCCACGTCGTTTTCATGACATATTCCCCATTTTCGTCTTTAGACCACACCACCCGTGCCTGTTTGCGATATAAGACCTCCATCCCAGGAGTGAGGCTACTTTCGTCTATCTGACCTTTGACAAAAAATATTATTCGTTTATCCATATGATGCGCTTGCTGAAATTCCGTCAGGCAATAATCGCTCATAAAAAAGGCCTCGGACAAAAAACAGATCACCAAAGATGAACGACGTATGCATCTAACACTTTCGTCTAATATGGATTTTCCAAAGTGGAAGTGTTTGTCTCCAATGCACACAAGTTCCCTTTGCGTTGCGAGGCGGTGATTCAATGCTTCTTCAAGGTTCGGCTTGACATTGTGGTAAACAAAGTGCTCGTCAGAACTGCAAAATGCTAGAAACACCGCAAACTCGTAAGCATCGCCCCCGCGCTGTAGTAAGCTTTCTGCCTGTTTAATCTTTCGCAGTGTATTCCTTTGCTTAAAGCATCGGTTTATTGTAACAACAACTATTACTACTACTAAAAGTGACAACACGGGGGAAACAGTTGATAATATGATCAAATTACGCCGATGAAGTGGTGCGTCACAAATTTCTTTAAGTTGCTTTAATGTCACATTTGTGATTTTCTCGTGTTCCAGGTTCTCATTTCGACATTTAAGTTTCTGCCTGTTGTGAACAGGAGTCGAGTGCAGTAGGAGCCACTGAATAAATTCGTAGTCCTCGCAGACAGCACAAGACAATGGGTTGCCATCGAGTAACACTGACAACTTTGGTGAAGTATTCAAACCGATTAGTTCACGTGACTTTTGATTTAGGCTGGTGATGCTATTTTCAGATAAATCAAGAATCTCGATGTGGTCCATTCTTTTCATTTCAAAGGTGATCTGAATTAAAATATTTCCAGATAATACAATGTGCTTTATCTTATTGTTTTTGTTGAAGAAGTTATAAGGGATTGATTCAATGTTATTGCGCGCTAGATCGATTGTTTCAAGTCTAGGGTTATGTGTTAACAGTACTTCAAATATTGGTTCGTTGGACTTTGCCATTTGCCCTAGATTGTTGTCTGAAAGTAGCAGATGACGCAAACCACGAAAGATTCCTAAAGGTTTGGGATTAATATACTCAATATATGACCGTCGTAACGAAAGTAGTTCCAAACGATTTTGCGTAAAAGTAGAGTTTCCATTAACGGATACATCTATGTCAATCCTAGAAAAGTGTGCGTCATCCAAATACACGTTCTTCAGATTCGACTGCAAGCTGGTAAAAAGTTGTATATGACATTCTTCCAGTACAGGGTTGAACCTTTGTGCACAAAATCTCTTCATTGACAAATTTATTAAAGAAGGCACCGTGAACAAAATACGATCCAACGGCGGAAACAAAATATTCTGATGAACACAGCTTTTATTTTCATAACAAAATCCCATGGCATACATAGGTAATTGTATTTCATTTAGGTTTATTGTCTGGAGATTCGGACATTTTCTTGGAACAAAGACGTCATATTTAAAATTACTGACCTGTGCCTTTTCTAGACTGATATTAACAATATTATGGCAGTTGTCTATAAGGGCACTAAAGTTTATAAATGCAATCTGAATTCTTTCTAAAAACAATATTTTCAGGGGTCGATTTCCTATGAACTCGTAAAATTCTTTAGATAAGTTAAAAATGGAATCATTGTGTTTAGGTCCACTCAAGTAAAATTCTTCTAAAGCTGGTGTTATGTTCGCGTCTATTATAAAGTTGTGCAGATCAGCGTTCCTAAACCGTGGACAGTTTGCAAAGTCCAAAACACGAACTGTTTTGCTGAGGTCTTTAAGAAAAAGCTCCAAGAATTTTATATCTCCATGAATGTGCAATTCTTCCAATCGAACTAAAGAACCAAAACACCCAGTGTTAAAGTAAAACGTATGCAAGGATTCAACATCAACACTGAATTCAAGTATCTGTAGGCCACTCCATCCGCTTCCTGTGAAATTCGCCGCTACAACGTTTAAGTCTTTTTCAACAACATTAATTTTAACACAAAGTGTCCCGTTCGGGATCTCGTAAGGGATTTCGTCGGTATACACGATCGCTGTGCAATCGTTTTTCATCGCAAACGCAGATGTAACACACATTACATAAACCAATCCAGCTAAATAAAATATTTGTAACATGGCGACTATGTCTTGCGAAACTTTCTACATCAAAGTCTCAGTTTACCCTTTGTTATTTAACACTCGTATTTTTCTTACGTATCCGTTGCCCACTTATAATCAAGCAATGAATTTACACCATTACACTCTGGTTGCACTTTCGCACACACGCAGTATTTATAGCAAAGGAAGAAGTGCGCGTTTATCTCTTGAATGTAAACGTCATTAAATTATGTTCACATGACGCGTAGCTTAATTGTGTATAGTTCGCCGATACATAACTTTTTACTTCTGTAAATGTATGTGGAAATGTATAACTATTTATTTTCCTTCAAAAAATCTAATCTGGTAACCATGAACACACAATCACTTTTCTTACGTTACACTTTTACCATTCTTATTTCTAAAAACAACTTAAGATATCAAATGAAATTTGTAAGTGTTGTTTTTTTAGATTATTAACTACAGAGTTGCATTTCAAAACATTCATCCAGACTAATCTGTCATATCTGGACGTCGTCTGGTTGTGGGATTTTTGTGCTTAACCACGTGCGATTCATGTTTCCTTGTGCTTCACCACGTGTGATTGTGGTTTCCTTGTGCCTCACCACGTGTGATTGTGGTTTCCTTGTTGTTCACCAAGAGTAATTGTGGTTTCCTTGTGCTTTACCACGTGTGATTGTGGTTTCCTTGTGCTTCACCACGTGTGATTGTGGTTTCTTTGTGCGTCACCACGTGTGATTTCTGGTTTCTTTGTGCTTAACCGCGTGTGATTGTGGTTTCGTTGTGCTTAACCACGTGTGATTGTGGTTATCTTGTGCTTCATCACGTGTGATTGTTTTTTCCTTTTTGTTCACCACGAGTAATTTTGGTTTCTTTGTGCCTTACCACGTGTGATTGTGGTTTCCTTGTAACTCACCACGTGTGATTGTGGTTTCCTTGTGCTTAACCGCGTGTGATTGTGGTTTCGTTGCGCTTCTCGTCTGGTTGTGGGTTTTTTGTGCTTAACCACGTGCGATTCAGGTTTCCTTGTGCTTCACCACGTGTGAGTGTGGTTACCTAGTGCTTCACCACGTGTAATTATGGTTTCCTTGTGTTACACCACGTGTGATTGTGGTTTCCATGTGCTTCACCACGTGTGATTGTGATTTTCTTGTTGTTCAACACGAGTGATTGTGGTTTTCATGTGCTTCACCACGTGTGATTGTGGTTTTCCTGTGCTTCACCACGTGTGATTGTTGGTTGCTTATGCTTCACCACGGGTGATTGTGGTTTCCTTGTGTTTCACGTGTACAAGCCAGTGTGCGAATAGTATTCGCGCACAATCCTTGCCTTGAGGGCAGTCAAATCGAAAAAAACATATTTGTTGAACTATTTTATGAAAACGCGCTGGTAGGTAATGGGATGATCTCAGACTGGATGGTTATTTAACATCCTAATATGTCATCAACACATGTTTACGATGCACGAATCACATCAAACATATCGTACGTTTGATTTGCAATCAAAATCACTCCGTCCACATATTTTTGTTATCTTTTTCTGACGAGTTGCAAACTGGTATGGTCAATCGGAATCGATAATAGATTGAAATTGTATAGATTTTGAATTCTCGATTCGACATGTGGGAAGTTAGCTAATTAAGCATGTGCATTAAAACGTTGGACCATACATCCTATGTAACCTCTTTCGCCTATGTAGAATCCTATCTAGCATATAATCAAGTTAATTAAATAGGATATACAGCCTATTAAATACATTTAGTATATTCAGCAGGATATTTTAGATATTTAGCATATTTAGAATATTGAATAGATACGTTGGAACAGCCTTGTTAACCTTTTTAAACAATTTTGCAGTTTATTTAGCAAATAAAACAAGTTTATAATATATGATAAAATACTTAACATATTTACATGGTTTCTATTAGGCAGCTTATTGAAGATATTTCTGATATGTAGTCTGAATAATAGGTTGAAATATCCAGCCTCCTCAGAAACGTGAGCCTATTTGACATTCATATTAACATAATTAGCCTGTTTAGCAAAAGCAAGGTTATTAAATAGCATAAAATATACAGTTGGGAGTCAAGTGGCCGAACAGACATGCCGTGTGAATTATTTCCACGGAACAGGTATGCATATTAATTAAACCATTTCTGACGAACAAGATGTATTTCCCGGTTGAGACCTGGTGCATACATACCACCCATGGGCTGCCTTTAGGGCTGACCTAGTTTCGGGCTTGGGTTTTAATTAGGGTTGGCGTCGGGGATGTACACACATGCCGTGTGCTTTATTAACAATGAATGGATAATAACCTTAAATGGCTTCTTTCTGACAAATAATTGTTATCTCCAGGTCGCGACTTACTGCACGCAGACCTCTCGCCGGTTGCCTGTCGGATAAACTTAATGTCTGGCCTCGGTTTAAATCAGGGTGAGAGTCAGGGGGACGTAAACGTATGCCGTGTACGTTTTGTCGAGTGAACGGGAATGGACCTTAAATTTCCCCTTAAAAAAACACGTGTTATCAACCGGTGGCGACCTTTTGCACGCAGACCTCCCGTCGGGTGTCTGTCGTGCTGACAGCAGTTAATTCGTCCTGAGAAACACAAAAACATTGATATAATGACATTTTTGTACCAGTACAGACACAATATTGAACACTTTACCATTTAGTATTTCAATGGATATGTTTTATGCGTTCGCTTTAAATTTCAATTTTAATCGTTGTTAACCCTCTAATGCAGAGAACTTCTTATATATTTTAAGTTTACCTTGTATGGGTTGATTAAATATTTGGAAGTAGTTGTGTCACTTGATCTTCGGTATAAGGACATGATTCGTGCAGGCTACGCTACGTTTCAGCAGAGTTTATACGTAAGCCACGTTGTCTAAAAACGCTGGACAAAATTATGCCCCAGACAAACACTGATCCGACAATATACGCACCAACTTAGAGCGTTCTCATAATAATACTTTCTCTTCAAAACGTAATTAACAAATATTTCTTTCTCACTGTTATAAAAACATGCCCACATTTACAAAACCAAAAACAAATAGGTGAACTATGATGGGACTGGATTTACAAATTTAAACTAAGTCGGGAAGGCTGAAACATGACCATTTTCTATATTGGACCTTATTCTAAATTCAGAGTTCGCTATCAGAAAGGACATTATTTTCTCCTGTTTTCAGTTACTGTTACTACTTAGCCTTGATGTCGTTGTCATGTCAAGTTGTTAAGCCCGTGAAAACCCACTCTTTGACGGCATGAAACTGTGAAACTTTATAGGTTTAATCCACTTTAAAATGAAAATTGTTAACAATATTTTTAACAATGCCGATAATTCATAGAGGCACACTTTATAATGATATTGTAAAATTAAGTAAGTAAGATAAAGCAGTAATTTTAACCAACATGCATGTCTTAGACAATTAAATAGGCAAAGAGGAATTTATATTATACAAAGAAGCATGTTGAGCATAGAATCAATTGTTTATGCAGTAATGTGAATATACTTCTTGTCATAGAGTGGTGGAGCGAAGCATAGCACATTAATGTATTATGATATCATATGACTAAAATATAAGTGTTATTCAACTACAAATATGTTGCTTTACATCTTGTTAGGAGTGTTTCAAACTGTGTTACAATAATAAGTGCATTACTTCAATCTGGCAAAAACACTCTTCAACATGACAAGCGGTTTCATAAAACATATAGAATTTATTTAAGTTCATAGTCACATGATGGTATTGTTCAGTGTAGTATGTGCTTCAGACTAAGTACATTATCACATGATGTTATTGTTAAGTCTAGTATGTGCTAAAGACTTCAATGACCTGCACTTAACGACTCAACATTATGAACAGGCCAGCCGGTTTAAATCTTCCTTATTAAGAAGATAACTAACATGTCTCACATCGAGGTTTAAGTGTGCAGGCATGTCTATGAATTGAAACACTTTGAACACAATCTACAAAACGTCTTTCATCATTCCGCGGAGGGTAAATGTTAGATTTTTTAAATTGTCGATGCTAGGTATACATGTAGCGACGTTCCAATGAGTCGCTTATGCGACCGAATTTGGGCTTGTGTATAAACACAGACACATTTGTACTTTATTGGAGACGAATGTAAATGCAATGAATCGCAGACATTTGCAATAAATGCAAAATTAGATTGTGACTTAAACTTTACACAAACGCTTACTGCTACATCGACCGCTGCTGAAGCTTCAATTTATATCTTGCAGTAGATAAGAAAGTTATTTAGAGACAAGAGAGGAGTGTGTTGTCATCGTATCAATAAATATCTGTTTTATTCTTTAAAATATAAAAATGTCTTGTCCCAACAAATCAGGATCATGTTTTTTTTAACTGAACGTCTTAATTGTTATTTTATTATTCTGATCTTTCCCTCATTAAATGCACTGACTATGCAATGTGCGTTAACAAATTGTGGACATAAAGGTTAACATAAATAAGATCAACAAACTTGCATTGTATTTTAACGAAATCTTTATGCCAAACGTTTTAATTAAAATAGGTTATTTTTTCAATCAACATGGTCGCTAATCACCTTTATGTGCGTAGAACAATGCTATCTAAAGCACTGTTGTCGGGATTTTTTTAAAGCGATAGCTTACGTACGTTCAGTGCATGATATTTGATAGAACATAGTCATGTCCACTGAACTTTTGACGGTACATAAGATAATACCAAACATAACCATTCCTTTTGAACATGTGTTGGGGCGTTATACATGACATACCAACGTTATGTCCTTTGAATTATTGACATTATACATTACTGTAAATGCCCTTGTCGTCTGAACTGTTCGTTGAGTATAAGGCATTAATGAACATGGGCCAATCTTTTAAACTGACGGTTGCCGTGGCGTAATGGATATGTTGTCGGCTTACAAGATATCATACCGGGGAGTCACAGGTTTGATCCCCACTATGTGAGCGTTCTTTACATCTCCCTCAAAGACACAAGGTACTGGGTGTACCCAGAAAACGGACTCGAGAGCGTTTCAATACGCCATAGTCTTTGGATGCAATCGAGCTTAAATAAATAGGTTCATACTAATTTAAACTAGTCTTCTGAACTAAATGCGGTTTATAAGATAATCAAATACATACTCATTTGCTCGACTAATTGTCACGGCACAAGACAATGAAATGTAAATACATAAAGACATGTTTTTAGATTTCCTGTTCAAAACTCCATGTAAGACTTACCCATTAAGAATGAGCATTCGAGTATTTATTCTATTTGTAAATGAATAGCCGTTACTGAGCTTGCTACACAATATTGTACGATTTAAACCTAAAAGTTATCATTATTTTCTTTCTCAAGTGTTAATAAAAAAATGGGAGTTTTAAAAATTGACGATGAATACAGATATTATAAAAAAAAGGATTCCAAGCCGTCCAATTGCACTAAGAACATTAATCTGAACCGCGATATTTAATAAAGTTATTATGTTATAAATGATAAATCACGTTCTGTATTATCTGCAATCATTATATGAGTACATGCCATGACGTCAATGCTTTAACAACTGTTAGCACAAGTATATCATATAACAAGAACACTTCGACAAAGTATGTAACGGCATGCAGAAACATTGTGTGTCTTATGTGTATCAATACTCGTTTACCTTCTATTGTTCAAAAGCGCAAACAAACTCCTTCAAAAACTATATTGTAAACCTCATAGCATTTTAGCGATACACAATCGAAAATCTGGTAATGCAATAATTACTCTTATCTAATATATTGTCATTTTATATTTTAGGTCCATTTGCTGTCATATTTTAATGATAGGTGGTATTCAGTATTGATTAAGAAAGAATTTGTTCGACAAAAATCTGCCAGAAACTACGTCTAAGTATTTCTTGCAACGTAAGACGATAAGAGTTGGAACCCTGTTTCAGGTCATATAAACACAGCCCATCATGTTAAACTGACGAATAATCGACTTAATTCAATATGTTGGGGAATTCTTAACACGGTATTATTTAGCTGTTTACTGCTTTACGCACGCAGGATCTTAATGACGTCAAGTTGAAATCATGCAAGACAAGATCAATTATTCACACAATGTATACACCGCAACCATACATGTGTTAATTTTACTTTACGAAATATTTTACGAAATACTCGTTGATTTTGAGCGTTATAGGGGCTTTAACTGCACGATGATAAGTTTCGTTTGTTAATGTCCCATTAACTCGCAAAGTCATTGAATACTTTGTAAAATATGTCGTAAAATAAAGTTAACCCATAAACAATCAGTGTTCGTTATATCAAACGAAAAACAATAAACGCTAGATGTTGTCTGGTAACTTAGATATAACAAGATACAAAATGCTCTTTTTTATTTTTGTGGTACAATATATTCAACACATGTTCTTGTACCAATTTAGTGTTCTTGTGTCGTACGAGTAGATATCGTTGCAGGAAATTAAAATGGAATACATTGTTACCAAAATAAAAAAAAGAGCATTTTGTATCTTGTTGAATCTATGTTAGCCTATGCTTTTTATTGTTGCGAGTTTGCAGGATTCTTGACGATAAGCTGTTCATATGAAACTAAAACCTAGGGGAATGTTTAACGAAGAAGTGTATCATGCTCGACAAGCTTTGTACGTATCTGTGTCTAATACATAAAGTTAACATTCAGCTGCACCAGCAAACAGAACCCGTATTGCGGTACTTTATGTCTGGGAAGGAAATAATTTCCAGACAAAACAAAACATATGTAGTAGACAAGACACACACGTACGCAAAAACACACACAAACGAACAAACCTGGGTCACCACCTTTGTAACGGTCAATAAAAGGCATTTTGAGATAAAATCGTTGTTTTTTGAGGATCTCTAACCTCACATTTTGCCCTAAAGTATTCATTTTACATAGAAATCTCAATACAAATTAATCGCATACTATCACAATTCAAGCCTCGCATAATAAACTTTACCCAATACTCAACTCATATTCTATTAATGCCACATAGACCAGGTCTGTATATGTGTAGTAGTTATGATGTAGTGATGGCGTCCTAAGCATCGCAAGCTTCCAGCGAATACGTGTTCAGTGATAAGTATTGTAAGTTTGTGGTTGGTTCTGGATAAACTACACACGATTCACAACAACTACCTCTAATTCTGGTTTGCCTCTGGATTAATCAATGCAAATTTAACTAATGATGTATGATTGTGATATATTTCAGTAAAAGACGTTTGTGGTTTGTTCCGGATTTGTTGCAAGTTGCTGACAAAATGATGGGTTTGGCATGCAATATGGAGAAACTGTAACCGTATTTGAGATTCACAAATGCTATACTATGTTAATTTTTCTTTGATATTATAACATGCGGGTGGTTTTCTGATGTTATAAACTCTCACGAGTTTATTGCGATTTTTGTATCGTTATATTTCCAGAGCCCACAGGGCGAGTAATATACACTATCGCATACTCACCTGGTGCGAACCATCGGAACACCACAACCAATTAATATTCCATTTATTATATATAATAGTGTTATGATGAAAAAGCAACACTACAAGAGCAACAAATGATGCATTCATTCCGAACATAAATATTAATTAAAATTAAAATTTCGCGAATATGTACATGCCGTGAAGTAATTTGGATGGGTACGTAATACAAAACTCGGTTTGTCCAGCCTTTTGAGACGGAAACAGATTTATACCTGACTGTCAGATGCGGAATTTTGATCTGGTCATCTGTATTTGATACCGAAAATGCACCAGTCTTTCAGTCAGACTGGTATATATGTTTTTCAAATGTTCCCAATTCTGCACCTAAACGAAGCGAATAGAAAAAGACACGCAAAACGCTGGCACTGTTTGAGAATTTTGTTGCATATTTAAAAAAAAAACACGAATCGAATAGGCATTAATTTGAGCTTTTTTATATTGTAGATACATACAATAAAACTAGTGTCATATATTGACATTTCTCTACTTTGCCCATGACCTTCAATTCCATAAGCATTTATTATGTGCGTAGGCACTAAAAAGCAAAATTAGCAAATGTATGTATTTCCTTTTTATGGGAATTAACAAAAACAAATTTGTTAATGTGTTTGTAAAAATATTTATGAAAAGTCCTTTGATACACGTATTGCATTGTATATAAACAGCATTTAATCGTTCAGTATTTTTAAGGCAAATTGTTCGTAAATAACGAGTAACTATAATGTATTGCTTAGCATGGTAGTTTTTTGTTGATATGCCTTTACTATACGACTTACACGAATAATTATGCTTCATTGTCTGAAAACTATTTTGAAATACATGCATTACGAAATGTGTGTCTGTATGGTGTAAACAATGCATTTGAGGGGAAACTCTTGAAACCGTGTTTCAATATGTTTTGAAATTATTATATTTACAACTAGAATATCTTATTATAACAAACAATGCTGTTTATTTTATAGCGCATATGTACGCATACACAATACGTCATGTGATTACTCGACTTAACTGTTTCAAGTGTAATGCCAATCATTAAGATAATAGTGTGGTCTTATGTGTAAAGAAGACGAATACTCAAAGACAATAGTATACGCGAAATATCTACTTGAGTTATACCTTCAGTTAAGACATTGGCTTAGACGAGAGAATATTGTTTCAGGAATAGACATCTTATTTTTTTGTCTCAAAACTATCCTTCATCAATTACAGTTTACACTATTTAAGAAATACATCATCGATTCAAATATTAATATATCTAGAGATATTTTGAGATGAACATTTTCCAGCAAATGCGATTTGATTTCACCAACAGCTATAAGAAATGCATATACTACATACATTGTTAACATTATATACAGTTACGGATATCGTTTTATGTTTGTTTGTTTGTTTAAGATATCAACGCAAACACGTTTCCAAACATAGACACAAAACGAGTATACATATACATACAATTTACTTATTCCACATTGCTCTAAACTTTGGAGAAAATAAATACTAATCAGTCGGTACAAACAAACCAGCCGTCCAGAAATTCTAGTTTTATTCAAACGATAACGTCGGATATCGTGTGTGGTTAAAACAAATCATGAATGGGTCACCGTTGTTTGTACTAGCAGTGTTTTATTTTCCAAAAGTATGCTCATTCCGAGAAACGTCTATTACACTGTTGCAAAACCAGGTTTTACGGGACATATATCTTTTACAGTACTTCCGAACATGAATGTGTGTGTGCAAAGTATGATTACGAATTGCTAAGATAGTTGGAAGTAGACTTATTTACCAAAAATGACAAACGATCAAGGTCGTTCCGAATGTTCCTTGTAACATTGTTCTCCGTGTTCAAAATATATAACAGATCTGTAAAATACACACTTCCGCAATTAATCTTGATACTTTTTCTCACACAGGTGCTTATAAAGAGATAACATTGTTGTCAAACGTAATACCATCAGTAAAACGATGATTCAATTAGCACAAGCGTACCGTGTATGATAAAATATGCATTTCTTAATTACATAGATATTTAAAGAGGATGTGATACTCACGAAGTGTTTATTCTTGATTTCACTACACACGTATATTTTAAACTGAGAATGCGTAATATGACCAATAGCTTAACATTTTTTCTTAAAATAATGGAAAACATAACATTAACATTAAAAGGTATTTTGAAAAAAACTTCAATCCGTTTTAATTTACAAACATGCACCGCAAACATACATGTCAGAAAATGTTTTATACAATACCTTTACAAATAATATATAATTTCAGCCATCGGTTGTATAATCTTTGTTCATTTCTGTATATGGAATAAATTAATAGTTCGATCATTATCATAGTTTCAGAGTATGGTGAGAATATGGTAAATCATATAATGTAACATGTGTGGGGTCGACACTTTAACAATCACGTTGTCACTAACAATACGTCCTACGAGTTGGTCTGATGTATACAGTTGCTTTCATTTTATACAGAATACAAAACTTGTAAAGCTAACATTGCATGTGCATACTAACACAATGTTATTTCAAAAATGTATTAAGAACTAGAGCACACGTTCAAATACAACATTGTGATTAATTCATTTTACCTGTCTACACGCTTAAAACTACTACTGGCTGTCTGATGTTAGAAAATTCACCTGTCGAAGTTCGATAACAACAGCGAAATGTCAACGAATATTACAATAAGCAATTAATCAAGCAGGTACGTAGGGTATAAACATGAGTAGGCAAAAGCACCATGCGTTATCTCCTAAACTGCTGAATAATTTACTACAATTGCCATACATTGGGATGGCAAGGTTGAACAGGTAAGACGTACATATAATTAATTTTAAACATTCAACACATCTTTATGATATTCGCCTCAAATCCAAATCAAGTACCTTGTATTGATGATAATGATGATTTGTTTATATAAATTTGGATTTAATCACCTCTAACTACATATATGTTTATTTAGAACTGCTTGTTATTGCAATAAATGTTATCGTTATTCGGACGCTTCAATACAGCACTCAGTGGAGACCATCTTTGACAAATGTAAATGTGTGCATTTAATCTTCATTCAGTTTATAACTAAACCGTTCCTTTGTTGGATAGTTCAGTGAAAGAATATCCACAAAGAATTCCTCGTTGACATCGAGTCTTTATGAGATTTCAATGGAAACTGATGAAAATTTTGATTACAATTGTTTTATTAATGCTATTTATAGATCAACAACGCATTATATGGAAGCAGTGATATATGATATGAAAAATGGACATCATAGTCACAATGTTTGTATATGGGGAATACTCGGGTGAGTAGAAATTGTCTAAATTAAGTGCTATGTCATTGTGTTTTCCGGCGGGTATGAATGCTCTTTTTCATTTTCTGTTAATTCGAGATTTTTAACCGGTAACCATTTTTACTAGGTCGATGTTTCAAGGAAACAGGAAACATTATTATATTTCAAGAAACAATGAACCAAATAGGTGCATATGAAAGGTGTTACGCAAGTGGTCAAATTTTCAAATATTTAATTAACCGACTAATGCTTTTATAATTTAAAATCATTGCATTAAGAATAAAACACCATACGATGTCGATATACTCTAAATATGTATCAACATTTATCGATTTATTGAAAAAAACAATTGCATTTTCGTTCAGGCACGACAGCAATTGAGCATGCATATACGTGTAAACTATGTTTAAACGTATCACACTGAATACATTATTATACTTTTACACTTATTTGGCGCCAAACGATGGACTCAAAATGATTTCACATTTGGTGAACTTGGACGTGTAAACTATCAAAACAGGAGCTATATTAACATAATTAAATATTGGATTAAACTTTTAAGAACATCAGATAATAAATTTAGCAAAAAAGTTTATTTGACTATGCTTAATGATATTTTTGAGTATCCACACAAGAACAATTGGTGCACATTATTAAAAGGTCTACTATGCAATTTGGGATTCTATGATGCTTGGCTTTTCCAAGATGTTGGAAATGCAAATTTGTTCATATCAGTAGTAAGGCAAAGATTGAGCGACACGTTTGTTCAAAATTGGAATGAGAGACTTCAAATTTCTACTAGGGCAAATTTGTATAAACATGTTTCTGTTTTTCAATTTCAACCGTACCTGAATATATGCCATGTTAACAAGTTTCGATTAAGTTTATCTAAATTACGTATGTCCTTACATAGATTAAATGTTGAGACTGGTAGATGGGCTAGGCCTACACCAATTCCAATAGTTCAACGAAAGTGTATTGTTGTAATAAGCTCGAAGATGAATTTAATTTTATTCTTTAATGTAAGTTATATACGGAACTGAGATCAAACTATATTCCACTGTATAACAGACAAAGACCCAATATGTACAAATTTATCGAACTTATAACAACAAAAGATGAACTATTAATAAAACATTTGAGCTGTTATATTTATCACTCCTTTCAGGTTCGATCGCTAAATACCTTTGTAGCACCCATTTATGTATTATAATGTGTTTTGTACTGCATATATCTTGTTGTAACTTTAGTTGTGTACTGCACTATTAAAAAGGCTATGAGTATGTCTTATATTGAATTACTAAAACTGGACATAAAATTACCATTATTATATTTTCAACGAATTTATCGTGCCTGTTCCTAAATGTCTTTAACGACAATATGGCTGTACTGTACAAATTGTAATGCATTGAAATATAGCTATTATGTAAGAATTAACCAATCTACTCGTAATAACCGCTATACTTTTATATATCATATTACATGACGTGTGGACCATCTATATTTATTTTATTTTTTGATTTTCATAGGTGGTCTGTATAAGATTTATGAACTACTTGTTAATTATCACCAAACGTCGTCATTTTTAATACAATTTGTTTGGCGTGTTTGTTTAGCTACAGACACCGTTCATAATATCAGTTTAATTAAATAATGTACTATGACCAGTGCCTTTGGGCTGTCTATATTTTCGTTTCAAATAGGTAGCAAGCAAGGGCTAATGCGTATGCTATTGTTACATACATGAGCCATTATTGACATTTATTTTAGTACAGTTTACTGTAAGCTTCAGTACAATTTGACATAATAAGATATATTTAATAACATCTATAATATCGATAGATATTACTATAAATGTCCAGTATTTAATAACACGTATTTATTATTGCAATGTAACGTATTATTACTTTGTATAATCATTAACTATTGACTTTGTAAACACTGTATGCTTAATTTGTCCACTTGGGCTTTTGGCCTTCTGGATTATTTGTTTAATAAACAATATAAAAACTGAAATTGACAATATCATGATGGGAATATGGAAACGTATTGATACAAATATATTTCAATTTACTTGTTTTCTTCCATGTTATATACATTTATGAATATATTTGTGTATTTAAAAAAAAGGTTGACTGACATAAAGTCGCAAGCTAGGTTTTTTCATACAGATCTTTCAACAAATTACCGTTTTTATATTATTAAAAATAGTTATCATCCGTCCAAATATTAGTATATTAAGTGATACCAAGAGTGATCCAGTTGCAAGGAGATACGACACAATATCGCTTGCAGCTCTAGTATACGCTAACAACGGTTATATGGTGATTTCACTTACAGCTATTTTGTTATCAACATAAGCATTTAGTTACATTTATGTTCTAAGTTTTCGGTGTGGATGGGATATATAATTTACTACTAATACTTCTGAATAAAAAATAATAAATGTGCTACACAAAACACCGTTATTCCATAATTTCATTTATAACATGCCCTACATCAAGAGCAAAAAATGAAATTTAATATTTCTCGATAACAAATAACAAAAACATCTCTTTCCTACATGTTCAAACCTAGGAAACGCACCTGTTGAGATAAATTATCACATCTTAATGTCCGTGAATATTACAATAACCTATTAATCAAACAGGTATTAAGGATCCAGAAATAGAAAGGTAAAGAACGTGAACGCCATTTATCTCCTTAACTGTTGAATAATTACCTTCTCTATCTAAACTGGTGGTGAAAAAGATTACACATTTGTTTTGAAGTTAGTTAATTTTATAAATCTGACACCACTACGCACCTAGCATTCTGTATATGTCTTTTATTCGACAAAATGTGAATGTTTGCGTACGTGTTTATGAATAATGTATTTCAGAATTAATGCAATTCACGAAACAAGCGTTTACAACACAAATTTATTTATAAAACATTTATTTCATCGATGAGTAAATTAAGGAAATTATGGCACAATGTTTAGGATAAATACATGTATTTTATAAAAAGTCTGTATTAACCAAGGCTCGTGCAAATAAATGCTAAACACGCGGAAGCAGAACAAACATTGAAAGACTAAACGTACTCTTAACAGTATTATATTTTTTAGATCGACTAGTCTTAACCATTGCTTCAAAAACATGTTCGATAAATTAAACGGTGTTCTTTTATTCTCAGTATTTTCTTAATGTATGGCGTGCAACTTATAGAATGAATGCCAAATAACAAAAGTTTGCTGTTCAATGTGATATTCAAAACAGCCAACTACAACACTTATCTAATGGATACATAATACTATTTTTAGATATAAACCTCGCAACCAGAACAAAAGGATATCAAGGTATTTAATTAGTGATGTTGCCGGCCTAGCTACGCGCAATTTGCGTACTTTGGGTTCGACGACAAACAATCGAATCAATCGAAGGTTTATATGTTTAATAGATCGATAAGGTATCTGAAATAGAAACGATGAATACGTACCATAAGATATATAATCAAGACAATATATGTATGCATTCAAGTGGAATACACATTAATAATGACTAGCGTTGCATGGCGGCGTGAATATGACTCGCAATAAGTTATTTCAATAAATAACTAATAAACACAGTCGTAACCGTCAGATGTCTTAAATAATAATACAAACAATTGACAGAGATCATAAATACAAGATTTAAAGTAGTTACCTGCAGGAATCCAAAATATCCCACACAAATAATATAATTGCAATTCAATAAATGCAATGGCTGTCTGAAACGACTTTCAACAATCAACTGAATATCTGAGGGAAAGTGAATGATTGGTTGTTACGTGCACGTGTTCAGAATAGGTTAGATTCAACTATATGTTAACTATAAAACAACTAAGACTACAGTCTAGGTTTTATATCAGAGCTACCTAAAACTACTCGACACTAATAACAAATAACTAAATAAGAATTTATACCCTTTGACCCTGACTTAGTAAACGATGTTTGTTATCTTTTTTGTTCGATTGTTTATACACCGTATCATGTCAATCGAGATAACGTCTACGTAGTGATAATGGATACTATCAACGAAATAGTACACACCACATATGTCTCATTGACATTTTTCAACATACACTGTGCGCCATATCTCTACAGTTTGCATTTGTTCCGTTTATATATAACGACTTTTACTAAAAAGTCGACTGTGTATGTATCAAAAACATATCATTGATAAATAAATTGTAAGTTTGAAAACGTATATAATATAAATGCGTGTTTTAAAAATGCATATTTGTAAGATTTATTTTAAATGTTCAAAAAGTTTAGATTTAAAGAAATATTGTATACAATTGTTGTACTTTAAGAGCCCCTATATGGCAAATACACCAATAATAATCTTACGGTGTATATATTGTTTTCCAAACCTTAAAAACATTTTTTACAACCAACGTATGTTTGCCATTGATATATAATATACACAAAGTAGACGCAAAAAGCAGTTATTTAAAAATAATTTTTGATGATTAGACTTTTCAAAATAAGAAAAGTCAAATAAATAACCAAATCTATAATACATACTTGTATTATCCCCACGCTTTTAAAAAAAAGTTATGGGTAAAGAAATGGCTAAAAAAACTAATAAGTTTTACTAACAACATGCGACGCACATGAAAATAACTTTTGACCAGGGGTCAGATCAAAATTCCAAATAGTGCACCGTCGCACATATGCTCATAGCTACCAGGTGTGTAAGTTTCAAGGTTCTAGTGCTAATAGTGTAGGAGGCGATAGTGGCCGATGGGGGTTGTGGTTGAGCCCAAAATTTTGTTTTAACATTACTACTTCATTTATTCACCAATTGACTCGAAATTAATACTGAACATCTCTTATGACAACACGGTCTATCTCGACCATCCATGTCCACATTACCCACCCCAGGGCCATTGATAAAGGTAAAGGCAGCATGGTTCCCGTCCTCTTTCAAATTTATCGAGAGGTCCACGGGTACTTCTTCCCCATACCCCCTTTTTTTCGTACCCAAAATTGTTCGTACCCAAATCTGTTTTCATACCCAAATTTTGTTTCGTACCCAATTTCTTTTCGTACCCACCCCGGGGCCCCACCAACATAGTCCTTGCCCACCCAAAATTGCCTTTTAATATAACATCTATGCGGCGTGGGGATACGCGTCGGCATTTCTAATTGATTACTATTCTGGCTTCATGATTCCATGTTATTGAAGAATGTTTTTGTGTTGGAAGTGTTTTATAAGTTATAAAATACTTTAATTTTAAAATAGATGCAGGGATACATTGTATTTCTTAACTCCAGGAACTGTGTGTACTTGGGAAAATGAGAAAAAAGTTGCTTTTTTGTCATCATCAACATGGTGGTCAATGAGTCATCTAAAATCAAGACAAATAAAGAGATCGACAGTACAATTACACAAACGTATATAGCTTATATAATTGCAACCATATGTTCATAAGCAGCTTAATGAATGTTATTCAACGAAGCTTAAAGTGCCCATGTGCTTTTATCCGTCAATAACCTGAGCTCCGTGGTCCTCTAAGTGCATGTAATTAGAACAAATTGCTCACTTAGTATCTGTTAATAGAAAAGTTAGCACAGCTGTGGGATCCATCACACTATCCGATACCTACAAGCACTCACATGATAACATGCACAATGGTGAGAAGTTGGTAAACAATGACACTTGCCTCTGTGAATATCATTATCAACCAAATGAATTGCGACTAATTTCATAAGAAGCCAATATTTATATTAATCGAATGAATAAGTGTTTGCCTCTTTTAATTAACATATACATTCACTATTTGAAACACCTTTGAACAATATTGATAATTAATTTCAAATATATTGTATTACAAAGTGATCCTCTGTATGAATATGAAACTATTATTCAGGCTTTTATGGACAATTACCGTAAGCGTTTCGTTGATTGTCTTTAAAACACAAAGGGGTCTCTAATCAAAACACATTCTGCAATAAAGGTATTTATACTTATACTCTATGACTAGATGTGAGGAAAGCGTTATGTTTATATGAATATCTTTTACGACCGTTTTTAGTTTTTATCATTAGTTGTTTTCGTTTTAATTTCAGTGATTTGGCCGACTTAAAATATGTGTTAAACTTTGTTCGCGATATTAGTTTTATAGTTGACATTTTGTAGATGAAAACATTCATCATTTTCCATGTTGTACTGCGGGTCAACATCGCTGGCACTAGTTTTTCTGTAGCTCGAACGGATTCGACCTTTATTCATTTTCGTTAACCAACCACAAACACCAGTTGTACGTATAATTGAAAACGCGTACCATTACATTTGGTAGTGTGTTATGCTTAATAAGACGAAGTCAACCGAGAACGATGTAAGAAATTAATCAGATTGTCGTTTGCTCTTTGACTCTTGCAGACTGTTACAAGTGAATCACATCGAAATCAGTTATCTCATGATTGACCAAATAATTTTGTCTAATATACTCTCACCAATACCCATACCTTTGAGTTTGTTGACGTTTCCCCAAAACGTCAATTGATCTAGTTTTCGCTTCCTGGTTAAAAGGTACAACGCAAAAAATGATTTCGTTTGCTTTTATATTTATTTATCATAACTGATGTAAGAATGAGATACAAATACAAAAGGATCCCGAATAAAATGGGTTACTGGCTTATTGACAAGAACTGAATCTTGTATTATGTATTAAGAAGAATGCATATGGGTAACCTGCTAACATGTGTTGGGAATTTGTAGTTATTTCTACTGGATTTAAAGAAGAGGATTTATATAGTTCACAATAAGGTAGACATGAATAAAAATGTGTGCGAACACAACACAACAATAAAAATACAGACAATCGTGAGCACATAGATGCATATGAAAATACTACAAGATTAAATATACAAATGCACAAGAAAGCAGGAAATAAACAAAAACCACAATATAGTATAAATGGAGAAAAAACACTCATGTTAAAAGGTTGGCGTTTTATATAAGCATATATCAATAATAGAATATATATATATATATATATATATATATATATATATATATATANATATATATATATATATATATATATATATATATATAATGTGTAATGAATCCTATGCACTTTAGGGAACATAATTTTCAACAGTAATTACACACAATACATCAGTACTACTACCTAAACCCAGATTATAAAAACATTGATTTCTGTCTGTATGGATGACACTCTTTATTTCATATGTAAACAAGACTATTGCCAAACAATACAAGTCCCCTACCGGTAGCCATTTTCTCCATTTTCAGCAATATTTCTAGTCTATTTGTTGCCATAGCAACCAGAATACTTGACCTAGGAACAAACTGAAATGACGTGCATTATCTCCATATTGCCATTTGTCCATGTTTCAAGTTTCATGAAAAAATATGAAGAACTTTTAAAGTTATCGCATAATCCAGAAAAGGACTTTTAAAGTTATGGCATAATACACAATTTTCAGCAATATTTCTAGTCTATGTGTTGCCATAGCAACCAGAATTCTTGACGTAGGAACACGATGAAATGACGTGCATAATCTCCATATCGCCATCTGCCCATGTTTCAAGTTTAATGAAAAAATATGCAGATTTTTTAAAGTTATCGCATAATCCAGAAAAGTGTGACAGACTGAATTACTGACAGAGCGCAAACCAGTTTCACCGGTAGGGGACTCAAAGTGTGTAACGTGGCATATGTAATGAATGCAACCTTATTACACATGAAAGGATCAGTACAAGTGCCTTAGCCCAACAAATATAACAGTACGTGTATTTCGACCTGTAAATAAGACAATGTTCATTTCATACTCTAACCAGTAGTTACATTATGTTAACTATGTTATGTCAGATTTGTACAATTTAGCTAATGTATATCCAGAATGTATGTGGAATTTACATAATTGCTACATAATTTAGACTTTATACTTTAAAGAACGGAGGAATTTCATTGCCTATTTACTGATAAGCTTTTCGTTAAGCCATAGCTTAGTAGAACTCGTAATGATAAAACATTAAAACAAAAATGTGCGATGTTGTCCTTTGACATCATTTGTTGAATAATATTGAAAGTATGCATCGTTCGATAGTTTGGAAAAAAAAACATCGCATGTATCCAAATACAAATATCAAGTCTTAGTAATTATTTTGGATATCATAAAGGGAATTGAATTAACAAATAAGTTCTAGGTTAACCCGTATAGGAGTCGCAACAGCGATTGCAATGCAAAAAAAAATGAAAAACCGAGAATGATGTTATTGTAGACTTGAATAACCAATGTAAACCAAACTGTTTTGTGCTATATAAGGCCCATACACGACTTATGTTCATGGCAGTGGTTGGTGGTAGTGCGCACTACACAGCGTAGTGTTGTGTCTAACACCAATAACAATGATAACAATAAGGTAATACTTTTACTAATAATAATATTACATTGAGTCTCACAGTAAGGCAATCAGAGAAAAAAGCCTGCACATGGGTTATGGAACAAATAGATAGACAAAAATTCAATTAAAACCTATTATAATACATGTGGTTAATGCATGTGAATTCAAGATTCATTAGGCAATATTTGTTACTCAATTAATATGATAAGATCTCTTGCATCCGTATTATTATACTACTAGTTGGGTTATGGTAGAAAGCAAACATAAATTACACATGAATAAATAATGATACATACATTACTTATTTTAAGAACATATTAAACTTCCAGAATAGAGCATTTTTATGAAAATTAAAAAATAGGTGCCACTAGAGAACACAACAATTAAGGTTATGTAGTTGATGTACTAAGACTGTGTTGTATAGGTTCAATAATGTTTACTTAGAATAGCCCTTTTGTCAAAACTAAAAATATGTGCCTTCAAAAGATACCAACAATAAAATGTAAATCGTGTACAATATAAGAAAACTAAAAATATCCAATAAATCTATGCCTCACGACCGCATTACATGCATATACTAAGATTTTAACACAGTAATCGTTCCAACAAAAATAACAGCGACGACGTCATGAATCTAAATATCTTACTACCGTTGAATACTTCGATACCATTAGATTAAAGATCAGAAATCAATCTTATTGCGATGGCTAAAATATTATGAATATATCGCTTTCTTATATCAGACTATAATTTACACAGTTAAATTCGTCTTCGCGAAGTGCTTCACAGTACATACACGTTGAAAATTATCTGTTTTAATCTTAAGTTAACGACAAAAGCTTCTAAAAGACGACAACTAATCACTTTTGATAACAACGCAAAAATGTATTAAAAATAGACACGAATATATTTAATATACGAACACTCGTAAGGCAATTACCCGAAATGACAAAAAAATGCTTTATGCGTAATGCATACACTGTTATATAGTTTCTAGAAAAAAATGTAAATTGTAAACAAATTAAGTCAATCGACAATTTCGCTATACACACATGAATATAACATTTACAATTTTTGAAAAGGATGTACAACATTAAATTACTGCATTAGATTCAATAAATAATATATCCAGTATAAAAACAAGAGTGTGCATACATTAAACGGTTGAGAGTCAGCGAGCGAGCCATTGGGTAATGTGGGTAATACATTAAAGTACATTTTTAACTTGGATAGAATAGTCTTTTTCGTATGCTATTATTTTACAATACTTGGAAATGAATAATTAAGCATTTATGTTATTGTATTATTGGCGGACACTTTGAAGAAATTATTCAGTATATATGATAACAAATATGTACATATTGAAGACAACTGTATAACTCACTAAACCAGCTATTTCCTGAATGTATAACTATGTGCTACGTTTGCTCGCTATCTGCACTCACGCAATTATCAGTTTAACACGAATATTCAATTTAATTTAGACACCTAATGTCTCAACTGATTTAAATCTAATCAGATACAAATGATGCATTATCCGCAACACGACATTTATATCTCCGTTGATGATAAACAATTACAAAAAATTCTTAAAAATAGTACTTGCGATAATGATCAGCTTTCGTTGCATGTAGTTGAGGTTAATTCATATTCGATTAGATTAGTGTTTTTTAATCAAATTAATTTAAGGTTATACAGATAAATGTATAATCAGATTTAGCCAAGATTTCAAACGTTTAGTATAAACTACTTTGTATCGCCATCATAATGTACTTACAGCTTACTACTTATGTGCGCATTACTGACAAAAATTACATTGTGTACCTTCATACATCACGTCTTGTTATCTTGACTGCGCCGTTACGTCTGGAGTTCAGTATAAAAAAAATCTGATCGATACAAATGTGGGTCTCATATCATGTCAAATCACTTCCGTTTAACATTCTGAACAACACATCGTGTAAGTCATACACAATACTTCCCTCCAAGTGCATACGCATCACCACCTCCCGCACAATCTCCGACTGGCGTTGCGATATCGCCTGCATAATGACATCGCTCTCATCAGTCACACCCGCCTCGTCACTGCAAAGAAGTCGTCTGTTCATATACTTCAACATTAACATCTCCAGCTCCGTACGCTTCCTGCTGTACCACCGGAACGGCTCCGGATGTGAGATAATAGCCTTCCGAAGCGTCGTCAATCTCAGGATAACCCTCGGGCCTTCACTCATTATGTCCGTAATAGTTGATACCCAGGTACGCTGCTGTTCATTTATTAGCCCACAAGCTGCCATCAGATTTCTCTCTGGTATCATGTAATACGACAGCTGTTTTGTAACCAATGCTGTTCGTAATGCATCAAGCCCTTCGAGAAGCCAGTGACATAATTTTCCGTCATGAAACAGCGCCTGAGGATTATTCTCTGCTAACCATAGCACTATACTTTTCAATACAAACGATGTAATTTCTTTGTTACGTGGCTTCAATATTTCTCTCATGATTATTTTCAGCAAAATGTAGACTTTGATCTGTGTGTTGTTAAGATTGCTGACCAATTCTGTCTCGCCCGTACAGAAGCAGATTCTCCACTCTACATGCTGATATTCGCTTCCTTTAAATCCAACAGGAGTAACAAACGCTCCCATGGACACCACTTTATGAACGATATCTGGCGGTGGCCAATGACGAGCTCGTGCAGCCCATCTCTGCAGGATGCTAGGGCAATGACACCGTAATGCAACTACGTGTTCCATAGAATATGTCCCTGTTAATGAAAGTGGCGGTGACGGCCCTGCGCGCGTTTGATGTTGCTGAATGTCGAATGTCGAATATCCACTGAGAAGTAAAGAACTACTCAGGAGAGTGCTCCCATTTCCATCGTCACATAGGGCGTTGTAGAAAACGGTTGGAATCTTCAGATCGTGTTTTTCTAATAGAAGTTTACAGTGACCTGCGTAACACGCGCCGGAACTGAATCTGAGCACAGATATGTCACTTGGCAACTCGCTTATATCAACGCCTTCTTCCAGACACACAATATTGTTTACTAAAACGATGACATCCCACTCACCCTCAAAAAAGAAGGTAAGGCCCTCTGCCTTGCTGCCAATTGTGATCCAAGTGGCCATTTCGCCGCGAGCCCGTGCGGACATCAGTGTGTCATTCTCCTTGTAACAGTCCCTTCGTGCCTGTATGAGTGAAGGCCCATATCCGAGGCAGTCCATTATTATACTCGTCTCAACGGATACATGTTCACTTTGACTCTAAAATTATATTTGAAAAATGTATCATTTGTATCAAAACAACTATAGATAAAGATATGTGAATATATACCTTAATTAACCAACGGACATTTGACTATTTGTCTTATTTATGTTCTGTCTTCTAACAATCATTAATTTTGACGAAACATAGTATAAGGCAGACGAACACTTATTTTAAGATTCTCATCCTAAATGTTATGGGGCGGATGGGCGGTTTTCCTGTTGTTGTTTTTTTTATTATTTTAAAAAGACACACACTTTTACAAACAACGTAACTATTCAAGGCTTTCCACTTTATTATGAGGCCCCTTCCATTAAGTTGCATTATATGATGACAAAGTTACCGTTCCAATTCAATCGCTTGAGAGGTGTAGACTAACTTTTCTTGAAAAACTTAAAACATTTTATGCGGACCGACACATCAACCAACCAACTGACCAGTCGACCAGCCGACCGACCGACAAAGTGACTTCAATATACCCCTGTCACATTTTTGTTGCGGGGTATACAAATACAAACACATACGGTGTTAAACAGGTTCATCAAGTATCGAAAGTTCATATTAAACACATACATTTACTGTACTAGTTATATATGCACATCTTATTATTATCATATTTAAGGTATTAAGGCCTTAAACAATCACTTCGATGTTTAATTCACATGCTATTGTTTTCAAGTTCTTGCTTGTCATCTCCTAGTAGTTAACTGTTTTGCCAGAAATAATCCGCATATACGACAGTATTGTATTGTGGTCGATTGTGTGGCCTTTAACCAGTGATACTGATCATGCAGATACAAGGCATTCCTTGACGTACGCTGAGTTAAAGTCATATATTGTTTTGCATAGCAATTCTTTTATGTATTGGTGTGATGATTATAATAAGCTGCTGGGGATGAAACTAAAGTTTCTTTTGTTTACATTTGAAACAAGTTTACTACTTATACTATCAGCCATGTAGAAATTGTAAAACCAGCATATCCGTTTGTATCCTTCTTGCGTCAAGATGGTAACAGTAAAGATGACATCATGAATTTTTTTTAGCAAAGAATGAAGACAATACAAAACATGTTAGTATCAATACAAATTCAGTTTACTATTAATACTTACCAGGGCATCCCTCCATATGAACATATATGAAAGATTTGCGTTATAAGTGTTCACACATGTATTGCCTTAACTAACCTCTGTCAAGTGAATGAAGTTTCTGTTCAACATGTGCGTCTCGGTTGAAACTTGCCAAACACCTCCTCCGGCCATTTGTAGTGCCGTGAATGCAGTTTCAAATTTTCACTGTTTAAAAACAGTGTATTTGAAAGCTTGACGATCTAAATAATAGAAAAATATTGTAATTGTTTATTTTATCATATTACCTTTCAATTTCCCAGCACATTATTTATAACAAGTAATTTCTTAAGCGAAATTCAAGAAAAATACCTTCAGATGTAAAGAAGTACATGAATTTTACCTCGCCCATTAAAACTAATAAGACATAAATGACTTACCACGGGGACATAAACAAGGGAGAAGATGATGTCTTAACAAAATTGCTTACATTCGATTGTAAAGCAGTGCTATTAGGATAGGAGAATATATAAATTCAAAGCCTGAAATATTTTTCGTGAAACTGAAATTTTACGAATACTATGATTTAACACAAAATGTCATGTACAAACACACTGGAAAGCGAAAGTAAAATTAATAGTAACCTTAATTTTCAACGATAGAAAAGTGTTTAAGTAATCGAAATCATATTGGATATTGATCAATAACTACTGTTACTAGTATACTACACTTAATATAATACCGTTCCATAACCCGTAAATCTCCGTTTAAACTACTTAAGTGTAGTGCTTCACAGCATGATCCAAAGTTTAACAAGTCCTCAGATATGTCGTATTGATTATACAAATATTTTGTATCTACCACGCTGAGGCCGATCATTGTCGGTTACATTCAAATAACCATCAAATAAATCACTTGACAGGAAACAGTATGCATTGTTTAAATATGTTCAAACACTAAACAATCAGTGGGAAATCAATTACACTTAAAATAAACCCAATATCATATAATCAATGACGGCCTTTCATAATATCACTTTCGATTTAGAACAGGATATAAATCGTATCCATATTAAATTATATATGTAATAAAACTGAAAAAAAATGCTTTAAACGTAAAATAATAAACAATATTTCGAAGTTTTACAAATGTTACAATATTGATCTAGAAACTGTCTATGTTAATTGTTGACTTTCGATTTCCATTACAAATACATGGAAAACTTAAACAAATGCAATACAGCAAATTTTTAAGGTACACTTTCTTAAATAGTTGTTCATTTCATTGTTATTAACTTCCTAGTATTAAATTATTTCTCATAAGAGTAAATAATAGTGTATACATTTCGTTTCTTACATACCTGTTTTCAGTTCACGACACGCCAGTACAAATACGCAGCAGTCTGATTATCTTCGCACTTAACACTCGGATCTATTCGGTCACTTCCGACAAACGGGAATGTTTATTTCGGCTTACCGAGACAAACCGGTCGTTAATGATTGCGATGTGAAATGACATAAAATACGTCTTAACTTATTCACCGCTAGTGAATGAACCAATCCGCATATCATGATATTTTAATCCATGTGTGCATATAACGAACTATTATCTACGTGTAACTCACTAGTTTCGATTTATACAAATGTCCTATTGCTGTCGGTGAGATATATGATAGCCATTAACGTTTAACGATTGTTTTACAGGGGCGACAATGAACATTTGTAAACTCGAATGCAACGAACAATGACGCTATGCCTATAAATAAATAGCGCGTCGTCTGCTACAGTCCGGGAGCGTCACAACCAGCGCGCTTTACAGAAAACTTCAATATTTCCCATGACGAAAACATTAAACTTGAAAATAATTATGGTAACTTATAGATGGTTTAAATACGCACAATTGTAAAACACTCTTAAACTTAAAAATAATATTTCTTATTTATACATGTTTTGGATACGAAGTATAAAACTCTTTACTTTGTAAGAAAATAAATTGAGACAAACATAAAAAGCAACATCTATTCTATCATGTTTTTATTTTTTACTACTGAGTTCGGAGGGGGTAATTACGTGATAGTCAAGATGGCGACGTCCATGCAGAGACAAGTATTTTTCGCCGTTGTATACCCTTTATTACGTTGGTTTAATTTTTAAAGGGACTGTCAACCACGAATGACAAAAAAAGAAAAGTTCTAAAATACCGTATTTTTTACAATTATTAGTTTATATTGATTAAAATATCACGACAGGTATATTACATTACTTGAAAAAAGTTATTAAGTTTTCATATTTTCAGTATATTCGGTAATACATTTTACTTGGTATGTCTACCAGGTAACTACAAGTTAACTATACACAACGCAAGCAGATTGATCATCCTCGTCACGTGGTAAACCCAGGAATGCAAATTGTGCATGCGTATTGAATTGTATACATATGATATATAAAATGATCAATCTACTTGCGTTATTTATAGTGTGTATATCGTTATGTCACATATTTTCGCGATGTACTTTCGATTTCACATCGCGAAATTTCATAACCGAATATACTGAAAATATGAATACGGTATTTTAGAACTTTTCTTTTTCGTCATTCGTGGTTGACAGTCCCTTTAAATGTCGCTCCCAGACTGTCCAGCTATATCAGTAAGACAGTGATTAGCGTTTAGTTCGTATTAATATTCGCCTTCTATCTCGATTTTTCTAGATACAAATTTTCCCAGCATGAGCTGTAAGTTCTGTGTCGGTCAAATAAAATTCGTCGTTTGTGATATGGTATAAAACACAATTATAGCTCTGTTTACGCTTTGAATCGGATTGTTAGAACCGATATATGCTTTTGAATTATAGTATCTTCAGTGTCGATTTACTGTAATGCATTATTTTCCAAATATGTAATATAACGCTGAGTCAACTTAATATAAAAGGCAGCAACACATAATCACTGGTTTTGAATAGAATAACAGACGATACCAAATATTTACTATTTGTGATATATTTTGAACCATGCTCACGAAAAACATATAATCATTTTAAGAACAATCGTGAACTTAGCAAAATTGATTTTTAATTTACTTTTCAACAACAATTCGCAATGAAGATCATCGTAAAATTTATAGTAAATGAATGACATGTGAGCTTAAATCATAATGTAAACACATAATTAGATTCAGCTCTGTTATAGAGTTATACAGGATTTATTCGCCACGTGTTGTATATAATAGCGTTACTTTACTTCATATAACACTTAAATTTATGTGATCGTGTATTTATTAAGTGTGAATTTCACCGTAATTATGAGGGGATTTATAATTTTCTGGTAAATATCTTATAGTAATAAAAAAAATCCAGGGTTTAGAAGAAAGCCTAGTTTAAAGAGTAATACATTAAGGAACACGTTACTTCTTTTTCTATCATGTTAATTATACGAATGCGTGAACTTTGTAAACATATTGCATGAATAAGAAGGAATGAATATCATAATTGCTTTAATTTAATGTGTTTATGATTAAATAGTCCTAGGTGTTATGTTGTTCTTTAAATGCGATCAGACTACACAAATTAAAAAAATCACATCCCAGCTCCTCCTTCACAATATGCTAGTTATTCTCTGGTAAATTTAAAATACGAATACCGCATTCACATTTCAAACGCGATGTAAGACATCATGCAAAACTTAAGCGATACAAAACGTTGATTGTTCCCACTTACCCGACCGACCCTTGTGAAGAGTGCGCTGACATAAAACTTTTTAGAATTCAAAGCTGAGTTCACGTTTGCATTTTAGAGCTCAACTGTTTGTTGCCGATCCTGTGTTCTACACTCAAACCGAATTAGCTAAGTGAACTTTAAATATTGCGTAGAGATTCGGACCATTTCTGTTAATTTATTGGACATCCTTTAAGCTGGAAGTTACTCGTGTAATATAAATGAAAGTCAGTGATAAACATGTGCCTTCTTACCTATCCTATTTTATGAGCATTAGCGAAAACAAACAAACTTGTTTTGGTCGTGTAAGTGGTCACGAGTTCGATCCCCACTGTGGGAGCGTTCTTTATATCTCTCCCATAGATACCAAGTACTTGTTCTAATCCCATGAAACGGACTAGAGAGCGTTTCAAATAAGTAGCAAGTACTTTAAATGCAATCGAGCTAAAATAAATAGGGTTAACCTTATGTATGTGTATAGCTTAAAGTGAGTTTACATATGATATTGAATGGATGTGCAAAATACTGTATGCCTTTGGCAAAGGTATGCACATATAAAGAAGGTGTGTACAAACTCTTTAATAATAGTTATTTCCTTACAATAAACATGAATGGTTAACAAAAGCGGTTAGAGGAACACAAACTGTTAATGATTCTAAATACAAAACATAATCAGCGATAAACCCTTCTCCACGACCATAATTCAGTTACAAATGCGCCTTAATGCGTTTGTTGATCATCGGATTTATTTTGAACTCCAATTATTCGGTCTTATCTTTTCATTTATATCCTGATTGTTATATACATAAAACAATAACTCTAATTAAATAAACCTACACGTAACCTCACCTAAATAGTATAGAGCAAACGGAACAGAAAATATGCTTCAATATAATTGAATTCCTAGTGTTCTTTGTAAAAAAAGAAGAAACATAAACCACAATCAAATAATTTTACAAAGCATTATACATAATATGCTTGTTCTAACCTTGTGCTGATCAAAATACAGTTTGAATGATCCACATCACAGAGTACTTGTATGGACGTATGAGAGTTACCTGTTTAACATGTTTGGACTTATATTAGTCTTATTTATAAGACGTGCAAAGAATTTAGAGATACTTTTTATATGGGCTCAATTCTTTGGAACGTCTTATCGGCCAAGGACCAATTACGTGGTGGAAACCAGAAAGTTTAAATTTTCATCAAAATGCTTAAAATTGCAAAATAACATTACCAACTCATTAAGTTTAGTTCTGAAGTCCATCTTTACGTCAAAAATCGTCGAATTGAAGTTAGAAAGGCAATAATTCTTGAGTTAAACGTCTGCCTAAATCTCAACACAATTACTAACCTCACGCGATGTTTTGAAACAGATTTAAATATCAACCAATCAGAAAAAAATGTGGATTGTCGACACTACATTGTAACGTGTACGCGTAATTTGTCTATAATATAAATGTCATATTAGTAATTCATCAGCGAGTGAATTCGGAATGAATATGCGCACGTTTACTATCGTTTTTTAATTGGAACATGTGACAAATAGTTCAAAAATTATATGTTATTCCACAAAACTGAAATGATAATAAATTTCATCGTGTCTAGGTTTCTTACATTCTACGTTACATAGGATGGTATACTGTACGATCTGTATCACTATTATTTATGTACCGTATGCAAATAAAAAATCAAAAAAATCAAAACTTGCAAAATTTTAATTGTCACTTTAGAAAAATACAATGCTCAATTAATCCAGAAAAGTATAATAACATCGCTTTACTATATAACGCTCTGCGCTCACAACAGACGAACGCAAACTGTGTTTTCCGCCGTTTATTTTTCACATTTAAACCCGATGTTTACATCGATGCTGCGTTCTCGATAGATAGATAGATAGATACACAGCGGCAGAATCGAGAGAAATTGAAAATTTGAATAGTGGTTCGATTTAAATTGCTCAGGCGTGCAAAATTCAAAGTGTCATTACATAATTCTTACGGAACATTATTGAGAAATGAATTATCTACACAGGTATGTAAATATTATTGCAATCCGTTGATATTAACTGCCTGGTATCGGGGCTTGAATGTTGCTCACAAAATCCTTGCGCAACAATATAGACAAAGAAGGAAAACAGTCCACCATTGTTTTGGTCTTTCCCCCGTTGTACGCTCCAAATATTACCCATTTAAAAGTAGCTTAATATTTGAGAGCGTCAACAAGTTGGACTAGACTTATATGACATTTTATTAAAGTATCATCAATTGTTTACAGATAAATATAAACATTATAAACACATAAGATCCATTATAAAATTGCCACTCTGTTTAAGAGTTTTTATAGACTCTGTTATGACATAATTATGTGTTACAATTGTGTCTTATTTTACAAGTAAAAACAATCTTATGCATATTCTTAAGAAAGGACATTATTTAAGTAAAGGATCGTGTTAAGAGGATACAAGGTATAAAAGTGTAACCTTTATACTACATATCATATGTATTTAATATTCATTAAATCATTAAAAATAGTTAGATGATGTGAAAATTGTAACGAAAGAACCAGTGGACTACTTCAATGCGTTTTTCCGGTAAATATTGTAATCATTATTCTCAACCTTCATAACTTAATGAAGAATATTAGTTCCTGGTCACAGTTTGCGTTCTGTATGAAGTAAAATGATACATCGAAAGCGTCTCTGATTTGGCATTAACATAAAATATAAATGGGATATAAATATCCATGAAAAGATTAATATGCAGAGGTTTGTATAAATACTTTAATGAGTTAGTGGTGTATCATTCCCTACTGTACCCTCAGCTACGCACTGAATTGTATGATAATTTTTATCCCGCTAGAAATGTATATAAGATGCATGTACTATATCATTGTAACGCGCTTCTTTATAATAATAAACATATGCAAGTCGTTTTGCATATGTTCGTGAGTCATGTCTGCGCATCCGCAGTCGGGATATCTACAAGGCTGCACACCTGCTGGTACATTTATTATTTATTTTGCATGTTTCTACTACCTTTCAATAAGCGGTAGAATTGTAATCCTCTTTGATAGAATAATCCTCAGTGCGAATAAAGCGGTAACAAAAGGACAAAAACTCAATGTCCGTCCATGTAAACTGCATGCATGCGTTTGCCGCCGTATCGCCAATATGTTTGTCTGTACACATTAGACGAAGCATCATTATCAACAACATATAATAATCATACACAGAAGCAGCAGTAAAATAATAAAGCTGGCAGAATCGTCAATGCAATATCATCAGCATCGTATTTATAGATTAGACATTATCATCAGCCTCGTTATCATAGATTAGGCATAAGCCTTCAATTGATCATTATAACAATGATTATATGCATGTTGCTATAATTTGTATACTTTCAATATTTTTATATTGTGAATACTGTCTCCATTTACAATTGTTCAGTGTGGTTCTATGTATAGCAATACTCACGTAGCTCATATTGGCACATGTATTGTCCTATCATAGCATTTGTTATTCACTTTGTAGACAGTGAGGTGCGCAATATATTCCATTTATTTTCAAGTGTGACGTTTTTTTTTTATTCTTGTATTTTATATTTTGATTACAAGAGCTCCTAAACGATTAACTACAGAAAGGAGATAATATAACCCAAAAACAAATACATGTTTTGTTAGATTATATTTAAGAATGTTAAAATAATGTTGGTTCACTCAATTCAAAGGGGAGTAATTATTGTTTCCTACGATTCCTCGTAATACGAGAGTGATCGTCCTTTTTTCTTATACGAAAATTGTTAAGATGTAATAATTTATTCTGCTGGACTCAGCTTGCTCAAATTGTACAGCGAAGGACAGCCAGTCACAACATATGCGTTGGGATTGTTTATTACTTCTTCCACTCTTCTCCTATTTTTTATTTTAAAACGTGGTGCCGCCATGACAACACGCATGATACCGACTCTGTGTCCGCAAAGAAAACGAAAGCAATTCTCGACCGATTGTAGTTACGTCATACAATGTGTGTTTCTGATTAGATGAATATATAGTGCATATTATATGCCACTTATAATATAATTTTATTAATATTCCCATAATTGTTCCATAGCCCTGTTAACAATCGCAAGTACGACTAGATATGGTCTAAAATCGAAATGCTTGGTTCATTTCATTTAATAACATATCATAAATATACTACTTTTAAACATTTGTATCACAAGTTTTGTTATTTAAATCTACAGTCAGCGTGTTCTACGCGCTTAACAGTCGAAAATGCTTCGTTATTTCCAACTTGTGTGGGGAAAGGCCTATACATGTGTGGTTATTATCTTTATAAATTTGTTAAAAATTGATAAGAAATTTATATTAAGGCATAAACGATAAAAAAAAAACGTTATCTTTGTAAAGGAATACTAAAAAATAACCCGAATGTATCAGCTGCTTTAAAATAGAAGCGAAAAAGCATGTATGTATTGTCTTTTTTGTTATGTTATTAACGGACCATCAGATTACAGTCGCAAATTTGTATCGTTGGAAACCTCGGGTAAGCAGCTCTACTGTACAGGTGTTTTTAATTTATGAATGAATATATAAAGGCTATCCGGCACGTATGAAAACACTTATAACCTCGTAAACCTTGCCACTTTCTGTTGACAGAATATAAGAACAATTATCCGGTCATCCCTTTATGAGTCAATGTTGCACGTAAAAACAATTATATTTGATCTTAGTCTCTTGGCATTTATTACGTCTTGTTTTTGATAGACATCTGGGTCTTTACATTTAATTTTTCAATATTTCTTGAAGACTTATTAATAATGAAAAATTATTTCTAAAACACATAAACAGTTTTAAGTAAATGCAAATGTTAATAGATGGAAAAATAGCAAACTCAAATAAAATCAGGGTAGTACTGGGGATGTGCTTTCGTTTCAAAAACGCATCACATCGCTTTCAAGTTCTGTTGTACTTGAGGTTGGATTACACTGATTTAGTGTAATGTAACCCAAAGGTTTTGGGAAAGCGATGCCCCTGTTAAAATTGATGTGCCCAATGGGACCTTTGGGTCACGTTTTCTACAGCGCATGCGCAAGATCATGCACAATCATTTGACTTTAACGCGATAGAAAACCGACTAGAGTTCCTTATCAATACAGCTCGACTCGGTCAACATATTTACGCGGTGTACATCTGTCTCTTCGCATTCTCTCTCTTATGTAAATGCATAATGGTTAAAACGTATTTGACAGGATTCATCTTGATGTGGGGTTTAGGTAAAGAAATTTTAGTATACAATTAATTTGACCTTGTGTTTCTGACTTTAAAGGATATTTCTAAATTATAATTCAAAATATGAAACGTTGATGAATAAATACTAGAATTAAGGTTAAGAAGAAAGTGTTCCAGAAGATCAACATTTGTTTTTACAATGTTAAATTAATTTAGTTGTTACAAGCGTAACCACATTCGTGTATGAAGAACGTGTACGACACTTTCCGCCTTAACTTGATTTTTGCTTAGAAGTGACTTCCTTTAAACGAAAAATACCATAAACGCGTAAAGTGTCGTCTCTGATTAGCCTGTGCGGACTACACAGGGTTATCTGGGACGACATTTTACGCACATGCATTACGCCCAGTTTTCTCAGAACGAGGCTCAAATAAGCTATAACGAAAACAGTGATAACAGAGATAAAAATAACACATTTCACATTCAATAACCTATATGTTTGGCTAGGCAATGTAATCTGGGTTATGTGATACTGGGTTTTCAAGACTTAAGTTCTAATATAATACGAAAGCTGTTATATATACAGGTACAATTGAATTTTGACAATAGTGTTAACATATGAAAACTCATGTTGTTTTACTTATGATATATGTTTTATTATTAATAATAATTTTATTTTACTTAAATCAACGTTAATCGAACTGTAAATTATTTTATTTCTGATTAAATTGTAAGTGACATCCTTTGCGTGTTTTTTTTTATTATTCTTAATATGAGCATTAAAGAAACAATATTATTACAAAGGCCTACCGTATCACAACATTCTAAAAAATAGACATGTACTGAATACATATAGTGTTTTCCAGATCGAAATACATCTATTTGTATACACATATAAAAGAGTGAATTCAGTAATACGTAAAACATATCAGATTGTGGAACGCAATTACATAGTTTCATTTAAATACGTTCATAATTTACATAGATAGCGAACTTTTGTTATAAAAAAATATTTTTTAAGTTAACAGACAATTGGTAACCCTTTTTAAACTATGTGACAATTATACAAATAATGTTGCCTTATTATAGAATAATTTGAGCATTCAAACAATACATGGTATGTATCTTATATATAATATAATCATCGTTTTCTGTTTTGAAATATTCGCAAACATATAAGGTGTCTAGGTATCCCCTATTGTCGATATTTCGTTGACTGTGTAAGAAACTGTGTAAGAAATCGAACTCCATTTCAATGCTCAAGTAACGTTCTACATTAAGGATGGTTGTTTATTGCTGGTAAATATCGCATCTAGAAGGATCATTGATTGGCTTACTACCGCGAGCACTGCCACCTACGGAATCCGGATAGTGCCATCTATAATCTCGCCCTTCTTTCATCAAGGGCGACACACGACACACGAAGCGATACACGATATTTTTGGCTACCTACACAAGGGCGATATTTCGGGGTACATTCTCGCGCGTCGCTTCGTGTATCGCGCAAAATTTCGTGTGTCGCTTCGTGTGTCGCGCAAAATGTCGTGTATCGCTTCGTGTGTCGTGTGTCGCCCTTGATGAAAGAAGGGCGAGATTATAGATGGCACTATCCGGAGTCCGTTGTTACCTGCACTATATATTGTCAATACATGTTTAAAAGTAGATTTGTTAATTACGCAAAATAACTAGCAGTGAATGAACAGCATGTATTAACAGTCAACACCTCCATCTCAATTTCAATTGGATATATACGACTCGAAACCAGTTTACTCTCCGTGAACATTTAATGAAACTGTAGGATTGTTGCGAGACACAAACTAGCGCGGACAATTACTAGAACTTGAGTAATGCGTTTCATAAATTTATATTTGAATAATAACCACAATATGCATTATGGAATATGTAGTAAATACATTTCTACTCGAAATAACTATCACTAAAACTAAATCAGATTCATTGTTTTCAATTCGATTTAAGTAGCATAGGCTTTATTGGTTCCCGTATTTTACAGCCCATGCCAGCGCCGAGTGCCCTGACGGGTGGACAATATATGCAAACTCTTGCTACTTTTTCGGACACTCTTCATATTCCTTTAATGACTCGCAGGTATTTCGAAACATAGATTTGCGTCTAAAAATCTCAAGATATCGGTTGCAATGGGCTCGACGACATACGTCTTCCTAAATTATAACTTTAAAATGTACATGTGTACTTATTGACAATCCAGTTTCATTTTAGGACCAAACGCAATTAAATAAAGAATAATGATTTAAATCACACATTTATAAACCAAACTATTAAAATTATGTAAGATATAATAATAAATACCTACTTTGTGAACTATTTTCATTTACTCAGAAGAAAACACCAATAGATGCTATCAAAATGCTACGTGGATAGAGGGGATTGTAGTGTGATATGAGGTTTGAATCATTATCACGTGAATGAGCCTCGCTCTGTGAAAAGGGTGTTTAATGTTTGTGCGTAAAGTGTCGTCACAGATTTGCCTGTGCAGTCCGCACAGGCTAATCAGGGACGGCACTTTCCGCTTTCATTTTTTGTTCAATAAAGTCTCCTCTTAGCAAAAATCCTGTTTAGACAGAGTGTCGTCCCTGATTAGCGTGTGCGGACTGCACAGGCTAATCTGGGGCGACACTTACGCACATGCATTAAACCCCCTTTTTATAGAGCGAGGCTCAAATCGATTCGAGTTTGGGACAACCTTTCATTGCACACAGCAGAATTCCAACTCGTATTTCAGAGTTTCTGTGTCCATCTTGGAGCATCTCTGGTCAACGTTGAATCTGACGCCGAGAACACGTTTATACGTGGGTTTTTAATGACCCTTAAAGGTACAATTGCACTTAAGAGCAACCCAGCCAGCGCACCCTCTCTCTCACATACACTTGGAGACTTTTCTAACGCATCACTTAATCATATCAATATAGCTCCATTAAGTTTGAATGGATTGTGTTGAAATTTGGACCAAGAATGATTCAACACATATCTGATAATCCATGAAAATTTAATTGAAATAGAAAAACAACAAAATATTAAACTTAACGAATTAAAAACGTCACTTTAAAAGTCAAATTCGCAAACTCGTACAACGTAGAATAATAACAATTTGGAAAGTAAAACGCATAAACTTACACGTCTTAATAGCTGACCGGCTTGCAACATGCCGATTGAGCCGTTGCGCTCCTGAATATTCATACAAGCCATTTTGTTTTTCTTTAATTGATGTTATGCTTTTCTTGTGTAAAAACTCACCTAGAATGATGAAATTGAGAGAGAAATTGAATAACATGTATATCGCGTTTTACTACACTTCGTGACTTTTCTAACGCAACACTTTTAAAACTTACATATCTCTGTAATGAGTAAATAGTTTTATTTAAAATTGCACGTGTGATCATTTGACTACATTATGTGCAAGCTTACAATAAAATCATTCATCCGTGACGATCGGACGCTTTATTAAGATATTCAAGTTTGAAAAGTGATGCGTTAGAAAAGTCCCCAAGTGTATATCTATAATTACGTGAAACATTTTGTTAAACCTATGTTTCGATTATTTGCTATTGTTTAAAAGCCACTCTTACCAATTAAGTTGTAACCGAAATGTTATTTATTTTAAATTCTACACTACTGCACATAATTCATACGCTATTATTATAATAACACGATACAACAGCGGTATTAATATTTGTGCAAGAACATGGATTTTTAGAAATGATATAGATCGGTATTTGAATAAATAATGAATATCATAGTTCCCATTATGTCAAGCTCCACGACACTGGATCGGTCTCACGGACGAGGTGAACGAAGGCGTCTGGACACTTTATCCGTCCGAAGAAGTTGCCACCTTCTTAGATTGGAGCCATGACCCCCGTTGGCCGCAACCTAACGACGGCAAAGGGGCAAACTGTGTTGCCTACTTCAATGATCATAACTACCACTGGGTCGATGAACCGTGTACCAACCTGTTCAATCCAATATGCAAGATGCCGTACGTAGAAATAGTTCCTATATTGTAGTCAGTAATTAAATGCGCGAAGAAGATAAACACGACGGAATAATTAAATTACACAGCCAGCATTATGTCATTCACAATTCAGTTAACCCATTTTCTTCATTTATCTCGAACGTTTTTTGATACAGATTATCACATTACATATAAACGTAACTTATATTTAGAAAAATGAAGTTCTGCAAACGTCTACGTATGTATAAAATGTACGAGGTTCAATATTTGTTTAGACGAATCAAAGGACTGTGTTATAGGACTGTGTTATAGGACTGTGTTATATGACTGTGTTATAGGACTGTGTTATAGGACTGTGTTATAGGACTGTGTTATAGAACTGTGTTATAGGATTCTGTTAAATGACTGTGTTATATGACTGTGTTATAGGACTGTGTTATAGGACTGTGTTATAGGACTGTGTTATAGGACTGTGTTATAGGATTGTGTTATAGGACTGTGTTATAGGACTGTGTTATAGGACTGTGTTATAGGAATGTGTTATAGGACTGTGTTATAGGACTGTTTTATAGGACTGTGTTATAGGACTGTGTTATAGGACTGTGTTATAGGACTGTGTTATAGGACTGTGCTATAGGACTGTGTTGTAGGACTGAGTTATAGGACTGTGTTATAGGACTGAGTTATAGGACTGTGTACTAGGACTGTGTTATAGGACTGTGTTTTAGGACTGTGTGATATATATCTGTATTTTTCTTTTCTTGGTTATTTTTCAGGGTCAATGGAAATCCTATTGTTGTCGGATAGTTCAGAGATAATTTAAGAATATACCAGCAATCGACTCATCAACGTGTCCCAGACATTCCTAATAATAACATTGAATGTGTTATTCATGATATATCGATCTGCTTTATTATTCAAGCAACAACAAAAAAATGTTGAATGTTAACAAGGCTACACATGAATATAAAGATTAAACATACTCGTGAAATGAAGTGTGAATGAATGGCAAAATAGCTTATGTTTCTCTTTCTGTAGGTCGTGGCAATTTAAATAATTCGCAATTTTATAATGTGTTGTTCCGAGATTTGAACAACAGATATGAATCACGTCATCTGTGTAGAAGGTTGTTAGTTATCAGCTTAAAAATAATGCGACTCATCGGGCTATTACATTCATTCCTGGAACCGATTCGTTAAAACAAAATGCATATGCCACACGCACCCAATTTAAAGACATTATAGCAAATATTTTGCCAATCAAAATATATAATACATTATATTTCTCTCTCTCTAATCCGTTTCAGATAAAAGAGATAACTATAGTTTTGGTCGATTAAAGATCTTTCATATCATCTATTAGTTGGAAGTTCATAGATCTCTATGCTCTTGAAATGCATTCAATAATGTATGAATGTTCCGCTTATTCATATAAAGTGTCTGAAGTTCATCTATTTACTTTACATTTGTGACACGTCGGGTGGCTGATTAAGGCATGTCAAATATCTAGACTTACTCCGGAATGGGCTAGATTTGTCCAATACCCATCATATGTGGTTGCAAATAAAGCTGATAAAGCTATTAAAATATCCTTTCCAAATCACTTACCGTATCCACCGTATGATGATAATTTAACCTTTCTTTGGGGGATAAAATAGGTCAGCGTTGTCTGTACCAACGGTTCGGGTGTGTTGTGTGATTGTTTTCAAAGATACGGCTATCAGCTATTAAGGTATTTTGGCAGACCCTTCACTGATAAAAAAAAGGGATTTCGACCATGACATGCAATATTGACATAGGTAAATCTCTTTATAACTTAAAGGAAATTTTGTGAAGTTACTACCGACGTCTGCGTTTTTTTAAATATTTTTTACGCTAACGCCAATTTAGCTCCTTAAAATGCTAGGGAGGACAATTTAAATAAGGCCACAATAAATTGATCCGTTGTTAGAGAGAATTTGGCCCCAAAACATTGGAGCGAGCGAGTGCATTTAAAGTTTAAAAACAAATAGTATTTTTATTCCATTTCGATAAAATCTAGGTGATCGCAAAGCGTCGAATATTTTTTTTTAATTGTGTATATATTTACTGAAAATCTCGGCCAAACGCAATCGGGTTATTAATTGCCGCCATGTTGCACTCTGTTTTGCTAAACGAAACAGCATATGTCTTAAAATATGTAGTCTTTACCAAAATGAATAAAAACAATTATCTGTTTTTATAAACAAAAAATTGATTCGGATGTGAATGAACCATGCGGGCGCAATTAAAACAAGAAATAATTTATTTTTTAAGATATTCGGCGTATAATCTGACTTAAAAATAAAGTTAGAAAATTTACGTTAGTAAATAATTAAATTGAAAACAAAGGTTAATTGTAATTGTATTTCCACCTGTTAGTCCCATATCCACTGCATGAAATGAATGTTATTAAGTGCACGTATATTCAAACTTCACAATAGTGTTCGTTGAAAACAAATACTAACGGAGATACATAATATTTGTCCTTAAAAGGCTTATTATGAGTTTATTTCTTCACAATCGAAATATATGGTATGTTCATATTTGATTAACACGCAGTTTTCTTTCAACATATTTAAATCACACTCTCGGAGCCGCGTCATGAGAAAATGGCTATTATGGCGTTTCGGCTAGCGTAGCTCGAGCCCAGCCTGCGAAATTGTGCGGTCTGGTCAGGAGCTACGCTGTCCGCTTTTAAATCTCACGAGGCTTCATGGTCTCATAAGGGATCTCCTTACCAGACTGAGAGATGCGCAGGCCTGGCCGCATATGACATAAGACCCATTTTCGCATGACGCGGGTCTTTAAAAATCTCTTTGCGTCTTGTAAATGGCACATCTAAGCACAATACTTTTCGATATAAACTTGAAGTCAAACTGTGTTATTTATAGCAAACTGGCAAATTTCGACAGCCTAGTCAGGCTTCCAGGAACAATTTCCAGACTGACCGAGCACGGCAAACATTTGAGGTTAGATAATTAAACGATTTCCCAGTTATCATGGCACTATACTATTTCGGTAGTGTTGTTTTTTTCTCGCCGTGAAAGCAATATATCATATACGCTGTACACCGGCAGTGATGTAACCAAAGTTCTGGGAGATTTCTCTCGAATCAGCCAAATAAATATTCGAATCTATTTATTTGTGTCTGCTGACGTTATGTGAAAAGCTGGGTTAAACAGCTACTTCGAACAAAAGTTTTATTTCATGCTACGAATTCTTGGTGCGGCATAACCGACGCATTATTTGTTGTGGCCTATTCGGCGTGAAAGTTGTAATGCAAAGCAAGCCGATATACACAGTCCGTTCTTTAATTGTGCTCTGTTATTCAATACCAAAACAAACTCATTGTTTCAATGGATCAAACACGCTATAAGCGAAATGGATATGGGGACTTACAGACCGTTAGGTCCATGTACGCAGATGGAATAAGTCCACAACTGAGATAACCACAAGGCCACGGGTTCAGAGTATATAGCGTGTGTGAGTCGTGTTTTGAATGAATAATGTGACCAAAGGGAGATAAGTCTGGACTACTTTCCGAATGTAATATATTAGTAAATGTTCTTAAACTTGGTATGGTAATCCAAGTGCACAGTCGTACTCAAACACGGAAATTCTCCAGCAAACGTTGTTTTTTCTAAAAAAAATCTAGCAATGTATCTGGTCGCATACTTGTTGTGTGCTTTTGCATGCTGAGAAAGCGGCGCGCGCACCAAATAAAGGCACCTGTTTAACACAATAAGAACGTTTCTTCAATTGGAAAACATTTCATAAACATTCAAAGACTTTTCTCAGCACTTATCTTGTTGCCATTCATATGTTACACTATGAAAGGTTTTTGTTTTGAACCACATGACAACCTTAGTGGTTTTAACATCCTTTCCATGACATAACAAATAACACAACTAAATCACATTACAACCTTAGTGATTATACATGTTTAACATGACATAACAATACGAAACCACATGACAACCGTAGTGCTTTTGCATATTTAAAATTGCATAACAATAATCAACCACACAAATGGAAGATCGTCAATCAATGATCGAATATATTTATTTTTTCGTTATTAACTTGTGTCAACCAGCTGGCCTTTTTTGTCCTGACAAATCCAGCCAGTGCTGAATTAGGAAGTCAGACAAACTGAAAAATATGCTACATGTATGTTTAGGTTTAGACAGTTTTGTCAGGTTTTTAACATGTTTTTCTTTATTGTAGGATATGGCTTTGGCATCTTTTTAATTTCATTTGTTTGCAGAAATCATTTGTTTTGATTTTGTTGCAGAAGCAAGTAATTTGTATCTATGATACATAAAACATAGGCAATACTACAAGTGCAAATTTGTCTATTTGAATTACTCTCCGTTCCAATTCCAAACATATTTTCCGAGACACGTGCGCTATTCTTGTTCTTGTATTTTGGTGGTATATGTACAGAAAACGTCTTTCATGCACTTGAACTGTTGCAATTTTCTTTGGTTAACGCAAAATTTATCTAGTAAATGGAATACACTTGTGAGCATTACATATATAATACACATATGTTACAATTATCAAACAAAAGGCCTATCAAATAATCTTAAAATCAAATAAATGGATTCTTTCGACAAAATTGAGAAAAAGCTCGAGGATTATACTAAGTCTCTCTCTCTTTCATTGTTATTAATCTTCGGGTACGATGTTACGATTCAAAATATACAACATTATTTTTAGGTGTGCACAGGTAGCATCTTAATTAACTAGTTTTATATTTTGGCCGTTCCCTGTGAAAAGGGGGTTTAATGCATGTGCGAACAATGGCGTTACAGATTAGCTTGTGCACAGTCCGCACAGGCGAATCAGGGACGACACGTTTCGCCTAAACTGGATTTTTGTCAAAAACAGTCTTCCTTTAAACGAAAAATATAATAAAATCTAAAAATGTCGTCCCTGATTAACCTGTGCGGACTGCACAGGCTTATCTGGGACGAAACTTTACGCCTATGTATTAAACCCCGTTTCACAGAGCGAGGCTCATCTTGATAATCACGAGAACGTTCAAAACTAAACTGGAAAATTATAAATATTCAAGCACAAATAAGTACAGTTGTACCAGTGTAAATAACAATTTAAATGCAAACGAAGCGCTATAGATAAATAAGCAGATATTATTTATAATATGTTATACATAATGTCGAGAAGTGAGGGAAGTAGAGTTTACTTTTTATTGAGAGAACTTGATATGAGGAAATAGTAAACACTCATATTATTTTTAGCAATACATATGGTATTTATTTGATAGCAATATATAAAATGTCGTTTTGTTGTTTGTTGTTGTTAATGTTGATGTTATTCTAAATCTTTCTTTTCTTCTGTCGGTTTACATGCGTCGTCTTTTTGGTATTGCATATCGAATAGCCGTTTCGTCGTAAATTAACAGACAGACAGACAGATTTTTTATTCAAGACTTATACAAAGTACATCGTCTATATATATACAATCGCACATACATATTGTCACGTGATTTTATACAACAAAAAAAAAAATAAGCAGAAAAAATATGTTAGATACACACAAAAACACAGAAAGCAAAACTCATGGTTTTTAAAATAAGATTGTTACAAATGCAGTTGGTAATATATTACATACATTATAAGTATACAGGAGATGAATATATTATGACATATCATTTATCAGTCTTGATCGTATAGATAGCGCGTTTTTGACAAACAGTGAAAGATTAATAAGTTCCATTTTATCCTCCGTTTTTAGCAAATTCAAATATTTATTAACATTATTAACCCCTGGCCCATCTAAATGGCCATCCTCCTCGGTATCTAAACTTCCTGAAAGTACAATAAGTTTTCTACAACAACGCGTCAGTTTGATTGTAAATAAGGAATAACAAACAGAAGTCAGTTTCTACTAACCTGAGTGACCCTAATTTTTGTTCCGACCTTTACTATTTGTGTAGTCCAGGTTTAGTTTTCGATCATTTTGTTTGATCATAATCAATAACAATGTAAAATTTAATAACATATAAAGACATATACATTGCAAAGTGATTAGGAATATGTATGTAACTGAAAACTCATACTTAAGTGGGAAATAACTTTAGTATAGTAAAATGTAATGGAAAAATGTTTTGCAGACTTACCTACCCAATTTTCTTGTGAGTGGAAATAAAAACATTGTTTGCTTAAAGTAACATCAATACTCAAAAATCAACGGAAATTTCGGAAAGTAATTCGTAAAATAAAGTTACCCAATAAAAAAACAATGTTCCTTATAGCAAAGGCCAAAATTTCTAAACGAGGTGTTTTCTGGTAACAAGGATGTTTGTAGATATAAAATGCTCGTTTTTAATTTTTCGCGTACCCAATTAATTCCATTTTATAACCCCGCGACTATATCTATTCACACGACACATGAACACTAACATGGTACCATTTTAGTGTTTATGTGTCGTATGAATAGATATCAGCGCGGGACATTAACATGGAATTAATNCGGACTGCACAGGCTAATCTGGGATGACACTTTACGCACAAGAATTTTGCCCAGTTTTCTCAGAACACGCCACAAATTCATGAATAATCCGAGCGGAAGATAATACATGCACCCGAACATATAATGCATACTGCATTAATGCAATGTTTATCATGACAGTGAATGCTACACTGTAACGGTGTTAAATCGCATAAACATGCAACGGGATTCAAACGTAAGTTTTTGAAACACTTATAACTGGTATCTATCCACGATATACAAAAAATTAAAAATGAGCCTCTTCATGCAAAAACGGGCCTTATGCTATATACGGCCAGCGTTGCTCCAGACCAGCCTGCGCATTAGCGAGTCAGGTCAGGAGCTACCCTGTCCTATATTACCGGTAAGTCAAGCAAGGTTTCGTGGAGCTATGCTGATTGATATTAGCATAAGACCTATTTTCGCATGACGCGGCTTATATTGTATAAGACATGTATGGCAGTTTAACAATACAGTTACCGGAAGCTGAGTAACTATGTTTTCATGTACATTAAGTATAGTTTTACAATTCTTGAAAATTTAAGTAATTTCACGGAAATTAGTAACTATAACAGCTTTCATTCATGCTTCTTTTTCGGTTGGAATATGTTGTTATTTTGGCGTGGTCTTGTGCTCCTTGGAAAAACACCTGACCATGCAATACCATGGTCATCCTACAATCGTACACAAATGTAGCTACCCAGTTGAATGATTTTTTTTTTGAATCAGCATTCGCACATTTGTTTTGAGGTAGGTCAGCGCGGAGTTTTTTTAATAGATGAATGAATGGATTTGATGAATTTGAAGTGAATAAAGGAATGCATTAATTAATGAACGTACGAACAAACGAACGAACGATCGAACGAACGAATCAATAAAAGAGCAATCTCCAAGTGCCCAAATGCACCGCTGTCGGTTGTACCTCCAATACACGCCCGCCATGATTGCGTACTCTTCGCAATTATGATCTGAAATTGGCATATAAACGTGTCTGAATATCCGATTTGGAAACCCAGGAAACAGCTGGTTGCACGTATGCGACCAAACCCAATCCCTACCCTTTTAGCGGTACCCTCCAACGATGATCTTGGATAAGCATTACTGATCAGACTAGAGGAGCCTCGTTCTGGGAAAACGGGGTTAATGTATGTGCGTAAAGTGTCGGCCCTGATAAGCCTTTGCAGTTCGCACTGGCCAATCAGGGACGACACTTTCCTCTTTTATGGATTTTTTCGTTAAAAGCAGGTCCTTTCATTACGAAAATCCAGTGAAGGCGGCAAGTGTTGTCCCTGCTTGGCCACATGCATTAAGCCCAGTTTTCCCATAACGAAACTCAGAGTACCACGCATTCAAACACGGAAAAGGTACCTACTCAACGATTTTAAGAAAGTTATTTCTAATAGCCAATGAAATCACGGAATTATTAATTCGGCTCTACTCGAAGGAAATTTCTCCAAAATTGAATTGGCTTTTGATTTAAGTCAATAAAAGTCAATAACCTGGATTATACAGCTACGCGGAAAATTCCGACGGACGGGATGATGAAAAGAAGAACGGGGCCGGACAAGGACAAACCTATATGCCTTCCCCTCCCCATGGTATAAGGGGCATAAAACTAGGATGGGTCCGTTGAAATGGCCTTGAAGTGTGCAAACGTGAAACCGCTGACTGCGTCAAAAGTCCATATTTTTACCGCAACTTTTCCAACCGGGAGTCGAATTCCCGGCATTCCATAGTAAATTCCACGACACCCATTAGAGACGAGACTAATCCCGTCAAGTGCACTTAAGTCTGCTAAGACCCATGATCCCAACGCTAAATGGACGCCGAAGATACTTAACATCACACAAATGACAGGTTAACGGTGGGGGAGGATAATTATGACAGCAGAAATTCCAGGAGTTTTAAAAATGCGGCACAAGTTATACACACGTATTATAACTATAACTACATGTTTTGTGGAATACGACATTGTCCTGATAGTTGTTCTATTCATATATTCTTAATAAAAACACGAAATAAATTAGGTTATTTTTTTCAATATTTTAACAAACAGGTTAACAAAACATTTAGTTTCCAACAACTTACACATTTATATATATAGTAAATTAGTAATGTCTTCACAAAATAAAAATAATTGAAGCTTTTTTTTTATTACAAATTACCATGTCAGTAATGTTTTATTAAATGACGTGTTTATTTTTCTTTTCAGGCACACTCAAGTGGAAAAACTGCATACTTTATTTTATACAGAATATTGAAATTGAAAACATTAACAGGATGGTAACAATGATAACTATTGGAAATATTTAGGGACAATCTTTACGTCGTGACCATGGATTTTTTATGAAACCGTGATATAAAAAGTGAAAGAAACCCTATAAAGGTCGTTTCAACGCAACCTAAACAACGCAATAGCAACCGTTTCTATGGAAACGTCGAAAGCGCATGCGTATATCCCCACTATAATGGAAACTACGGAGAACTGGAATAACAGTGACGTAAATATCACTTACGACAATTCTTCGGAATACATCTATTACTACTCGAATAGACACAGCGATTATGTCGAATACGACATAGCGGCTGCTATAAATAGATACTATCTATACGTCATATGCGGAATCGGAATCCCCGGAAACGTCGCTTCCTTCGTGACGTCATCAAACATGAGACCGTTTAGATCCTCGGATCTCTATATGGCAGCGCTGGCGATTGCGGATTTAACAGCGTTATTGATCAAATTTTCGTACGTGCGGATCACTGCCGTAAATCCGCGCCTCGGCGATGAAGGATGCCAATGGTTCTATACGTTAGGAAGTACCTCGGTTATGTACGCTAACTGGATCGTTGTAGCGTTAACTCTTGAACGCTTTATCGCCGTCACGTTCCCTCTGAAGGTAAAAGAACTGTGCAAGAAACGCAGCAGTATTTGTGTACTGGTAGTTTTGTTTATGTTCGTGTTCTTAGCAAATATTCAGTTTCTGTTCACGTTCGAAGAAGTGAGTGACGTCTTCTTAACGTGGACGTGTACATCCAAGCAGGACTTTTTGACGTTCCATACGTTTATGTGGTACTGGATTGACGGAGCGTTATACGCCTTCCTTCCGACGTTTTTCATCCTAGTTTTTAACGGATTAATAATTTTCAAAATCCGGAAGTCGAAGTCAGAGCAACGTCATCTTTCTGCCGAACAACGCTTATCCACGGAGACGTCAAATTATCAACGTCAGATTACGGTGATGCTGTTATCAGTCTCCGTTGCCTTCGTGGTTCTAACTTTACCCAACTGCACGTTTTTCATCGTAAAAGCCTATTGGTCGTGGAAGGAAACCGCTTACGGTGTTGCAAAATATTATTTAGTCATGCAAATCGTGTTTGTGCTTTCGGATTTAAGCCATGCGCTTAATTTTTACCTGTATTGCATCAGTGGGCGCAAATTTCGCCAGAAATTTCTTAAGCTGGTACAAACATGCTGCCACGGGAATCGCACCTCAAATCGGACGTCATTTAAGCGTGACGTCACCAAAATTCGTGACGTTTCTGGTTTGAATGACGTCACAGGAAGAACCAGTACTTCCACTGTACAGGTGTCGCCTGAATCCACGCCTGTAAAGGGACGCATATGAAAGTTATCGTTGTCAAAAAACAAGAATGCAAACATCGGGCGGCTAACGATTCCACGATTTTGCAATTTTAGAATTCAAATTCAACATAACTAGTACGGTTTACATTAATCAAATAGAGTGTACTGTAATTATAATTGAATAAGTATGCAATATTATCCAATTATCGCACTTGGACATAAATTGTATAGTTAATGAAAGTATTTTAATAAAAATAGAACTTGACATTTGTTTTGTGATTTTTATTTGTGAGCGTTAGCTCACAAATAATGTAGAGGCAATTTTGAAAATCACTATGGCTAAGCTACAGTAGGAACCGTAACCCATGACTGCCTGTGTGGATAACTGCAGTAAAATTTAGCAGACAACGAATGCTAAAAGCGTCTGCTCTAACCACCGCATGTGCACTTCATAGTGTGTATGTATTCAAAAGTATTTAACAGCTTGTAAGACAACGTTGGCCAGTCTAGTGTTTATCATTGAAACCTGTACATATTGGCTGCATGGAAAACTGCGCTTAATGCATGTCAAATAAGATTAGCCTGTGCACACTGATTAGCTGTATCAATGATTTGAAAAAAAAACACATCTCGACCTGTGCTTTAATACACACTCTTTATAAATTTGAATGGGTTGTGGTCATTTCAAACTTGCGATATAAAAAGATATAAGATAATTTTGAAAACTGAGTTGCGTCTAAGATTATACAACAGCGAACAAATTCAGTGCCTTCAGCGCTTTGATAAAAAAAGCAATGTACGTGTTATGTTTGTGATTTTCGATGAAAGGTCATGCATTGTTTACGAAAATTTGGAAAGGAGTTCAAACGATTCGTTGACAAAGCCAGATCGGTAATTAAGCAAATTAATGGTTACGCAGAAGGACATGGTAGCCGGACACAAACGTTAATGTGTACCATTTATATCAAATTGCTGAAGATAGGGAATACTTCAGTTTTAATAAATGAACCTCGCTCGCCGAAAACGTGCCTAAATGCATGTGAGTAGTGTCGTCTTTGATAAGCCTGTGCGGACTGCACAGGGTTATCTGGGCCGGACACTGAACACAAATGGTTTCCGAGAGACCGACTTATATCTATCCGTCACGTGCAGTTACCGGTACTCAACGTTTCTGTTGACATGTCAAGCCCCATAGTAAGCTTATTATGGGCACATATATGTGTCGCGTTCTGAGAAAACTGGGCATAATGCTTGGGCGTAAAGTGTCATACCAGATTAGCCTGTGCAGTCCGCACAGGCTAATCATGGACGACACTTTCCGCCTAAATTGGATTGTTGATAAGAAGAGACTTCATTTAAGCGAAAAATGTCATAAAAGCGGAAATTGTCGTCCCTGATTAGCCTGTGCGGACTGCACAGGCTAATCTGGGATGACAATTTACGCACAAGCATTATGCCCAGTTTTCTCAGAACACGACACATATATGCTTATTCTTGTTCGTTTTCCACATAAAGCAACGAAACATGCAAAAAATGCATATGTTAACGTTGCTATGCAGCATATTGATGTGTACATACTGGTATAGTAAACAAGTTGGCCATAATGGCAATTAAACGCTCACAGAGTTTACGGACAACAAATGTTGAAGACTTGACCTGATAGAAGGAATGAACTTAGTAAGAGAACAATATGATAGACCTAAATGAACAAGTCATGTGTCCAAAGGGCACCGAAGACCCCACATTCCACTTTTGTCTCAAAACTCCGCTTATGTTAAACACAAGCTGTGTATGCCCAAATTTGACTTTTGACCTTTGATGTAATGAGACGGGTGATACACACGGAACTCATTCTCCGCATGTTAATCATTTTGGTATAAGTTGTCTTACAATATAATGATGAAGGAAAAGTCACAGCCTGGACAATCTATTTTATAGCCAAATATGACCTTTACCTCTTAGTATGACCCTGACCTCTGAGATAGGGAGACCGGTTTTGCGCACGAAATGCCGTATCATCATGGTTATCATAAGCGGTAAGGGATTTTAACATAACATGGTCAATGACAAAGTAACAGTCCAACTAAGCTGTTATAAGGTTAAATTTGATCTTTGAAGTGTGACCTTGACCTTTGAGGTTAGGAGACGAGTGCGGCGCGTCGTCTTAAAATGTGAACAGTTTGATGTATTGCATGTGGGCCAAGTTATTTCAAATGTCATCAATATATGTCAAAGTTATGGCACAGACAGGAATTGTCAAGCTATTTTATGGCCATATTGACTTGACCTCTACGCATGACCTTGACATTTAAGGTATAGAGACGGGTGCTAACCGCGATAAGTCATATTATGATGGTGGACCTTTGGACAAATTTCGCACGACATACGGTGCGCCTGCTAATATACAGACAAGTTAAATGAACTCAAATAATTGCAGTCAAAGGGCAGTAACTGGCGCAAATCCGATATGCAATAATAAGAGTTCTCTCACATGTTAAATAAGCTTAATGTATGACTATCATGGTAACAAGTTTTTGTTTAAGATTTGACCTGGTGACCTAGTATATCTTTGGACGCACGTTACCCAGATTCCCAATTAAATGACATAACTGGAACAGTGGATATTTATTTTGTGATCTGATTTTACGAGCTATTCACATTATCATTTTCCAAAACTTCATCTGAAAATTATTTAGTCCCATTTTCGTCATGCAATGTTTATATAACAAGAGGGCCATGATGGCCCTAAATCGCTCACCTGACTAACCATGCTTCATTAACTTAAATTCTATATGACTATGGCTAGCTATATCATGAAGTACAAATGGGCCAAATTGCAGGACCATAGCTAATTCTTTACCCAAGATGACCCATAAACGATCCAAAATCAGATATTATCAAGATATACATTCTGACAATATTTCATTAAGATCAGATGAAAACTATGACCTCTATTGTCTACACAAGGTTTTTCTATGATTTGACATAGTGACCTAGTTTCTGACCCCAGATGACCCAAATACAATCCCAACCCAGATTTTATCAAGATTAACATTCTGGCCAAATTTTATTAAGATTGGATGAAAACTGTGACCTCTACTGTCTACACAATTTGTTTTTTAACTTTGACCTAGTTTTTGACCATAGATAACCCAAATTCGATCCCAACCCAGATTTTAACAAGACAAACATTCTGATCATATTTCATTAAGATCTGATGAAAACTGTGACCTCTATTGTCTACACAAGGTTTTTCTATGATTTGACCTAGTGACCTANTTACGTCAATATCTCCAAGGTCAAGGTCACACTTTGATGTCAAAGGTTAAAAATGTCCATAAATGAGCTTGTCCGGGCCATAGCTATGTTGTTCATTGTGAGGCTTTGAAATCAATTGGCACATTTGTTCACCATCATTGGACGGTGTGTCGCGCGAAAGAATTACGTCAATATCTCAAAGGTCAAGGTCACACATGAGTTCAAAGGTAAAAAATAGCCATAGTTGAGCTTGTCCAGGCCATTACTATGTCGTTCATTGTGGGATTTTGAAATCAATTGGCACATTTGTTAACCATTATTGGACGGTGTGTTGCGCGATAAAATTACGTCGATATCTCCAAGGTCAAGGTCACACTTTGAGTTCAAAGGTCAAAAATGGCCATAAATAAGCTTGTCTGGGCCATAACTATGTCATTCATTGTGAGATTTTAATATTACTCTCCACATTAATTTTGTTCACAGGCATTGGATGGCGTATCATGCCAAAGAATTCAAGATTTCAAAGGTCAAAATGGCCATAAATGATAATGGCATAATAATTCTTAAAAATTGCCATAAATAAGCTTCTCTTGTTTTGTGAGACAGCATGCAAAATATTCTGTGTCAATGCAGCATGTGGGGGTATACGTTAGTCAGTGACAAAGCTCTAGTTATTTTCTTTCTAGGAAGTAAAGAAGGTACCAGCTAGTCTACCGTTCCTGTCCTGGCTAGAGGAACAGTGTCCGGAGACGATGGCTCACCTGCCTAAAGAGGACAGGAAGTTCAAGGGATTGGCTGTCACTCATTTCCTGTTGACTGATGCAGACAAAGAGTTGATCTCGCTGCTGTATCAAGTAGGTCTTTCTGTTGTATACTGAGAATGTCAAGCAGTGTACGATTTTAAATCTCAGCTTAAAGCATATCCACATATTCTTCCTCAAACTCCGGGTTGAGTTAGGCTCAAAACTATACAAAAATATTTTGGGAACACCAAGTAAGCATGATGGCCATATCATCTAAACAAAAAAATTGATGTAAGTAAGAATATTGACTTCAGTATGTTTGTGAAAATAAGCCCTGCTCTAGTTATCCAGAGTATCTAGTGGGTGCTACTGTTTGAGCCTCACCTTGTGAAAAGGGAGTTTAATGCATGTACGTAAAGTGTCGTTCCAGATTAGCCTGTGCAATTCACACAGCTAATCAGGGACGACACTTTTTTTACGCCTAAACTGGATTTTTGCTAAGAAGCGTTTTCCTTTCAACGAAAAATACAAGCGGAATGTGTCGTCCCTGATTAATTTATCTGGGACGACACTTTATGCACATGCATTAAACCCTGTTTTTGCAGAGCGAGGCTGATTTGTTTTGTTTTGCCTGTTGCAGCTGTTGAGTAGTGCTGATCACCCACAGGATGATGATGATGATGACAATATAAAATCATTGGAAGTCACAGAGGATGCTGAACTGGTAGCTGCCAGTGAAGGTGGTCCAACAGGCAGCTTGTTCTTCATTGATAAAGCAGGCACCTCAACAACAAAGGTACTGATGTATTTTGTCCTGTTGTTGTTTTTATGCCCCCTTCTTTGAAGGGTATATTGTTTTTGGCCTGTTTGTCTGTCATTCTGTCCCAAAACTTGAACCAAAACTTAAACCTCCATTAAGTTTGGTCATAACTTTTGCAATATTGAAGATAGCAACTTGATATTTGGCATGCATGTGTATCTCACGGAGCTGCACATTTTGAGTGGTGAAAGGTCAAGGTCATCCTTCAAGGTCTAAGGTCAAAAAAACACAATCCAAGGGAAGTAATAAGCTTCAAAGGGAGATAATTTCTATACCTGCCAAATGATTAATAGAAATTGTATTTCAAGGCGGCCCAGAAGGGGGCATTGTGTTTCTGACAAACACATCTCTTGTTAGAAATTATAAATGTTTAAATATTGGTATTGAAATACTCGGTAAAGGAGGTATTGAAGTACATGTATTTAAGCCTCGTTGTGGGAAAACTGGGCTTAATGCATGTGCATAAAGTGTCGTCCCAAATTAAGCTAATCAGGGACTACACTGTCCGCTTAAATGGTATTTTTTTGTTTAAAGAAATTCTCTTCTTAGCTAAAATCCAGTTAAGGCAGAAAGTGTCATGTGGGACGACACTTTACGCACATGCATTAAACCCTGTTTTCCCATAGCAAGGCTTATTTTAATTATTTATTATGCAGCTGCTACAAAGAAATTCAGTTGAAAAAATTTGATACAATTCACATACATATGCAAAAAAAAAACACAGAATATTTTTCTATCATAGTTTGTTTTTTAATAACAAACGGTCAACAATCTAGATATATAGGATCAACATAGCTCGTATCTAATCAACCCATTGAGTGCAATTACTATTTACTTTTACTTGACACTGAGGCTGTGAGCTTCGATCTTTATTTGAATTGGACTTGATAATGCATTCTGAGCTAAATGCATATCTTGGGTTTTCACAATGTGATTAGCAATAACAATAGACTGTCATCAACATGACAAAAGAGTGAAAGATTGATGTTAACACCTATTCTGTCTCAAGGAGCATTCGTAGCATGGACTATTGATAATTAAGGGCAAGAAGTAATAACCATTATAACAAATGAGCCGTGCTTTGGGAAAACCAGGCTAAATGCATGTGTGTTAAGTGGCGTCCCAGATTAGCCTCTGCAGTCCTCACAGGCAAATCATGAACGACACTTTCCACCTGAAATGGTTTAGAAGAGACATCCTTTGAATGAAAAATTCCATAAAAGCGAAAAGTATTGTCCTTAATAAGCCTTTGCAAACTTCATATGCTAATCTGTGATGATACTTAACCCTTTGAGCGCTGGAACCGGATTTTGAAGGCCTTTGCAAACAGTTTGGATCCAGATGAGACGCCACAGAACGTGGCGTCTCATCAGGATCCAAACTGTTTGCTATTCTGATAGTATTCTTTGAAAAAAAATCGAAGAAAACGCTCATTTTAGAAATTCAGCAGACAACATTTTAGCAGATGACAAATTTCCCAGCGTGCAAAGGGTTAACGCACATGCATTTCCCAGAGCATGGCTCAAATATACATGACTTTGGGCTGTTTGTGACAGGCCGGTATGTCGTCAGAGTTCATTAAAATTCTTTTCATCATTATTTTCAGACTGCAGAACCTAGTAAATCACCCAAGAAGCCGATTGTATTGAAGTCCCTTGATGAGCTGGGGACACTCATTGATGCTGGGGTTGTTAGCGACGGTTCACAATCGCCACAGACTTTTGTTCTAGATCCTCAACTCATTCAGGAACGGGTTTGTGGCCCAGAATCAAGGAGGTTCTTCCAGTCAGAAATTGTTTCAATAACTTCCATTGAATCTGTGAGCAGTAACCTGAGAGATGAGTTTGGAGAATTTTATGTCAGTGATGACCAAAGCAGTGAGATTGAAAGTGATATTGAAGGTCAGGAAGAAACCAAACGTGATAAGGAGCTGACTGGTAGAAATGAAACTGGTCTGATGAATGAACTGAAAAATATGGTTAAACAAGGGAAAGAAATTCTTGAAAATGATACTTTTGATGATTTTGAAAATAAAAATATCTCTGCTGCTAGTTCCTTGACCTCGGAAGATGTTCATAAAGTAAAAAGTGTTGTGCATAAAGTAAGTCCGAAGAAAAAGAAGCAGGAAAAAGAAACGAGCCCACAGAAAAAGAAGCAGGAAAGAGAAATGAGCCCCCCAAAAAAACCAAGTCCGATGAAAAATAAAAAAGGTTACGAATCAGACAGTGTTAGATCAGCCAGCAGCTCTGTCATTCTGTGTGATGACTCTGAAGATGAGGCATGTGAACTTAAAATGGAAGACGATGATCTAGAAAGTGAATCTGACCATGAGAGCAGTGGTAGACATTTGGATGAAGAAAAAGTTAACAAACCATCACAGAGTACTGTTAATCAGAGCATGACCGACGAAGAGACAAGTGTTAGAGGGTCACCAAGAAAAATGAAAGGATCGATTGGAAGCCCATCTGGAAGAGGTATGAGTAGAGATGACTTGGAAAGTTCCTTAGCATCTACTTCATCTGATATCAGGGTGTCTCCAAGAAAGGCCAGGAAATTGGACACGAGCTCGTCTCTAGCTGATACAACTGCTGATTTTACTGAGCCAAGTAATGCCTCTGCAACTGGGGATGACACGTTTGTTGTCCTCGATTCTGACTCGGGATCCGAGGCTGAGGTAAATCAAACTCAGGTGACGAGATCAACTGTTGCTCTTGCTCATGACAATTCATTAAATAAGGCAGATAAATCCATGGATAAACTCGAAGATGATATTATTGAGGATACACCAGTCGCACATGAAAAGGGAAGAGCACCTGGCAGAAGCGCCTTACCCAGTCAAAAATTACTACAAGTGGGCAATGATAAAAATATTACAGTGCAGTCTTCGGTACAAGAACTTCATGAGGATTATAACAGCACTGAGGAAGTATTTCAATCTCCACCCTCTGCTAAGAAGATACAAGTTCTTAAGTCTCCAAAACAAAACATGTCAGAGGAGAAGGCTGGAAGAAAATCAAGCAATGAAGACCGTCAGGCAAAAGATGATGCAAATCTGAGATCTAAATCTACAGAGGAAATATATGAAATAGTTGGCGAGATTAAAGAAAAGCTGAAATCACCAAAAAGGAGATCTGAATTGAATGGTAAAACAAACAATGAGTCTATGTTTACTGATGATTCTATAGAATCTGAAAAAACAGAAGAGGAGATGGACATGAAAGAAGTCAGTGAGAATGAGGAATTTGAAAAAGCTAATGGCAAATCTGCAAGAAAATCTGACAGAAAAACACCAAATAAATCAGGCAGTAAAGTATCTGAGAACATTGCCATTAAGAAATTGGATAGTCAAACTCCAAAGAAGTCTGACAAGAAAACGCCCAAGAAATCAGAAAGCAGAAAGTCAGATAGTGACACTGAACAATCTGACATCATTATTCCGAAGAAATCTGACAGCAAAACTCCCAACAAATCTGACAGCAAAACTCCCAACAAATCTGACAGCAAAACTCAGAAGAAATCTGACAGCAAAACTCCTAACAAATTGGACAGCAAAACTCCCAAGAAATCTGACAACAAAACTCCCAACAAATCTGACAGCAAAACTCCCAACAAATCTGACAGCAAAACTCCCAACAAATCTGACAGCAAAACTCCCAACAAATCTGACAGCAAAACTCCCAACAAATCTGACAGGAAAACTCCCAACAAATCTGACAGGAAAGCATCAGGAATTAATGACAATGATGAGTTTTCTGAAAGCAATGAAGATTTTGTGTCCGGGAAGACACTTTCGTCCAGAAAACAATCTGACGGTGACAGAAATAAGAACAATAGTGCCGACAAATCTTCATCTGTAATCGATTCCCCTGTGACATCTGAACGGAAAACACCTAGAAGGTCAGACATTGATGTCCCTGAAATAGCATCTAACAGAAAAACACCAAGGAAATCAGATGCCAATTTAAATGAAAAGAGTATCTCACCAGGGAAATCTGAGACAGAGAATGCTGATAATAAAAAAAATCAAGATTCATTGAAAATTTATGAAATCGTAATGAAAAATTCTGACAGTAATAATGCAAACACTCGCAAGCATGAAGGTTCACCATTGAAGTCCAATGGCAAGAGTCCGAAAATGGACTATGTGCCATCCAGTCAGAAGAAATTGAAGGGACCTAAAATCATAGAAGTTACGTCTAACTCAGATTCTGACCATGAATTCCTACCAGACTTTTCGAAGTATGTGAGATCCCCAACCAAAAATTTAGATAGCCCTCAGAAACATCCTCAAAATGAGAAAACCCCTTCAAAAGTCAGCTCTCCTTTAAAATCTCCAAAATTACAAGCCCAGGGAACAGGTAATGCTGAAATTTCTGCAACAAACAAAAACTCTGTTGCAAAGCGTGGGAAAGAAGATGATGAAAAAGAAGCCATTGAAGATACTGACAAGGAGGTTGTTCCAGAGGAAGAAAGGGAATCCCCTCCAAAAAGGCCACGACGAAGCCTTAAACCAAAGGCAAAGGAATCGGATAACGAATCTGATGTGTCAACTGCCAGAAAGGCACCAGTCTCCAAGACAGACACTAAGCTAACAACAGCTAAGTCCAGAGGAAAGACTCCACAGAAAACTGAGATTGCCACTGAGATAGAATCCGACACAACCGATCAGTCTGAAGTTGAGGGAAAAGTAAGAGTGAGCACAGGTGTGCCAAGTGCTCGAAAGACACCAGTTGCTAGGACAGACACGAAGCTAACAACAGCTAAGTCCAGAGGTAAGACTCCACAGAAAACTGAGATTGTCTCAGAGATAGAATCCGAAACAACTGACCAGTCTGATATGGAGGGAAAAGTCCGAACAACCACAAGACGCAGGTCAGTGGCTACAGCCAAAATGATGGCCATCAAAGAAAAGCCATTTGAGATTGCTGTAGAGATAGTATCCAACACAACTGATCAGTCTGAAGTGGAGGGAAAAGTCAGAGTGAGCACAGATGTGACAACTGCTCGAAAGACACCAGTTGATAGGACGGACACGAAGCTAACACCAGCAAAGTCCAGAGGTAAGACTCCACAGAAAACTGAGATTGTCTCAGATATAGAATCCGAAACAACTGATAAGTCTGATGTGGAGGGAAAAGTCCGAACAACCACAAGACGCAGGTCAGTCGCTCCAGCCAAAATGACAGCCATAAAAGAAAAGCCGTCTGAAGAAACCACTGTGGATGAAGTGGCTCCTCTGCCAAGTGTCCACACTCCTGATAAGCGTCCAGCAACCAGAAAACTATCTGCTTCCACATCAAAGGTGGAAGCTCTCCAAGGCACGAGGAAAAGGCGACTGTCAGGAGAGATATCGGACCAGGCTAATTCTACAGACTCTGAAGTGTCTTTTCCTAAAGCAAAAAAAGTGAGTACTGTTTGACTGGAACCATTTGACATACAGACATAACAACATACATACAGACGGACAGACAGGACAGGACAATACTTAATGACTATACATTCATACACACTCTTCAGCGTTTCCTAGTTATTTCTAGTATTCCTACTTTTTCCAAGTCTTTTTTAAAGTGCTCCTAGTACATAACTTAAACATTCTTTTTTTGTCACCCCAAGGATAAGAGGTTTAATATTTGGTGTGCGACATTGTTTTTTTTTCCTTTACTTTCTTTGTTTAAATAATTTCCCTTGGGTTAAAATTGGCCCCACTCTATTGGTTACTTGTTTTTTTAGGCATATAGTCAATACTTTAATTTGTTTTCATACTGTCTAATACCAAGTGGGTCATACAGACAAAAAACCTAGATAAAAACTTCAATTGTTACACAAGGATCACAAAGTCTTCACATAATAGTTTTTAAAGTTTCCTTGATATAAATGTGTTGTGTGTGGATGGAATCAGGTTTCAAATGCTCCCTGGTATAAATAATGCATAAACTAGTATGTGTTATTGAGCCAAAAATATCATAAAATTTAAGAGCCAACAACAGTTCCTAAGAGTTTAATAGCATCAATATGTTCCTTATTGTTAGCAGTGCACAAGAGTTCCTCTCTAATGCCACTTTAAACTCATGCTGTTTCTATTCTCAAATACAACTTTTAACTGGAGTTGTTTCTACTTTTCAGGTTCAAGCTTTAAGGACCCCTATAAAAAGGTATACTTGAATTTTCATCTTAAACATAAATCAAACTTACTAGACTAACTTTCATTATAGAAATATTTATTTATGTGAAATCTGCACAGACAGTTCGTTGGATATGTAAAATGATATGACCTTAAAAAAGTTATACATTAGCACTCTCCAAATTTCTGAGTTCATTTGTGGGACAGTACCGGAGACAATAAACAAACTTCATAGGAAAGGGCAGGTGCACATGTGTAAATCAGGATTGATTAAGAACAGGGAAAGAAACTTTTTGATATGCAACAATACAATGTATGTTAAGGTTGATTCAGAAGTGTGGATATGCAGAAAATATGTGTTTGAACTGTTCCCACAAAGTTGAACTGTAGCTTCTAAGTATTTTAAACATTGAAGAGTTATGTGCCCTTGATATAATATAAGTGTTTTTTGAACCACAGAGGAGTACCCACTTTTCAATGTATTGCATATTTAAGGTATTTCCACACATTGGAGACTGTGCCATGAAACAATTTTGCATCATATTTGCAGACTGTCCACTCCTGCAGGATCATCTACCGGCCTGAACCAGTCTACTGAGAGTGCGGCCACAAGTAGGTTGACAGATAAATGAGTTGTATTCTGGGAAAACTGGGCTTAATGCATTTGCGTGAAGTGTCGTCCCTGATTACAGGGCAACAGATAAGATTTTGTGTCAATTGGTTTTCACTACAAGCTTTTTGTTACAATTCGTTTTTTCCCTAAAAACTATTCGTCAATTATTATTTTTACAATTTGATCAAAACTTACATATATTTCTGGATCCAATGAGCGCTAAATTTTGGGCATTGATAATTCTCAGCAATTCTTATTCCAATTAAGTAATTATAAATTCACAGTGTCGATGGTTCTTTGTAAATATAAGTATTAATAGTATATTGACAAATGGATGATGATGAGTCAATTTGTTTCAACCAGTTTCAACAGATTCTGCCTTTCAGTCTCAGAGCACACTCACATTGCTAAACCCTATCCATCAAAGACAAGCCAGTGTAAATCAGGATGTTATTAGTATTTAGCTCACCTGTCATGAAGTGACACGGTGAGCTTATGTGATCGTGTGATGTCCGGCGTGCGTGCGTGCTTCAACAATTTGTTTGTGTAGACAGTAGAGGTCACAGTTTTCATCCAATCTTTATGAAATTTGGTCAGAATGTTTATCTTGATGAAATCTGGGTTGAGATTGTATTTGGGTCATCTGGGGTCAAAAACTAGGTCACTAGGTCAAATAATAGAAAAACCTTGTGTAGACAATTGAGGTCACAGTTTTATCCAATCTTTATGAAATTTGGTCAGAATGTTTATCTTGGTGAAATCTGGATTGGAATTGTATTGGGGTCATCTTGGGTCAGAAACTAGGTCACTATGTCAAATCATAGAAAAAACCTTGTGTAGACAATAGAGGTCACAGTTTTCATCAGATCTTAATGAAATATGGTCTGAATGTTTGTCTTGTTAAAATCTGGGCTGGGATCGAATTTGGGTCATCTAGGGTCAAAAACTAGGTCACTAGGTCAAATTTAAAAAAAACTTGTGTAGACAGTAGAGGTCACAGTTTTCATCCAATCTTAATAAAATTTGGCCAGAATGTTAATCTTGATGAAATCTGGGTTGGGATTGTATTTGGGTCATCTGGGGTCAAAAACTAGGTCACTAGGTCAAATCGTAGAAAAACCTTGTGTAGACAATAGAGGTCACAGTTTCCATCAGATCTTTATGAAACTTTGTCAGAATGTCTGTCTTGATAAAATCTGGATTGGGATTGTATTTGGCTCAGCTGGGGGTCAGAAACTAGGTCACTAGGTCAAATCATAGAAAAACCTTGTGTAGACAATAGAGGCCATAGTTTTCATCTGATTTTAATGAAATATGGTCAGAATGTTTATCTTGATAATATCTGATTTTGGATTGTATATGGGTCATCTGGGGTCAAAAATAAGGTTACAGGGCCAATTCTAGTAAAACCTTGTGTAGATTAAAGAGGTCACAGTTTTCATCGCACCTTAATGAAATTTTGTCAGAATGTATTCATTGATGAAATCTGGCTTGGGATTGTATATGGGTCATCTGAGGTCATAAAGTAGGTTATCTGGTCAAATCATAGTAGGGCCATCTTGGCCCTCTTGTTGAGACACGGAATCGCCGTGGTGTTTTGAGCCATATATTCCATAATCTGTCATCACCCGCACTATTAAATCTGATAGTATTCTCTTCACAACGTCTTTTCCAGGCGGTTAAGGTGGCGTTACAAATTGTAAAATATTGGGCGCGCACGCTGTTAATGAAAGTTTTCTAACCGTCCGCGTTAAACAGCCGACATGTTCCGTTACTTTTTACGACGGAAGTAACTTTTTATATTAACACCAGCCGAACCGGTGTCTATATAAACTTACTGAAATTATTACGGCCGCACTAAAGGTCACAATATACTTATTCAAATTAAATACATTACGGCGGAAAACGGTACAACTAAAACGACGAAGAACCGATTGCAATTTGTTTTTCCATTTACATAATCTTTTCTGTACGATTAATTTTAATTTCAATTTGTTTTCTGTCAAATACAAATCGTAAAAACGATAAAACAAGCCTTATCTGTTGCCCTGTGATAAGCCTGTGCAGTCCGCAGAGGCTAATAGCCTGTGCAGTCTGCACAGGCTAATCAGGGACGACACTTTCCGTTGTAATGGATTTTTTTGTTTATAGGAAGTCTCTTCTAAATAAACATCCAGTTTAGGAAGAAAGTGTTGACTCTGATTAGCCTGTGCGGACTTGAACATTTGTCCAAATGATGCCAAATTCTCATTAAACTTGATCAGAACATTTGTCCAAATGATATCTCTAGTCAGTTGTCACTGATTAAATAAGCTTTTAATGGTACCTGTCAAAATAATATTAAGAATACATTGTAATCAGTTCTAAACGCTTATGGAATGTCACCTAAATTCCAAATGTGTACATTGTTTCTGGCATTCTGATGAGGTTTTTTATAACTCTAAGATTTTTGTCACATATAAGCACCTATCATTTAACCTGTTGGCTACTTTGTACCGATTTTGAATGCATTATTAATGACATCCTTTCTGAATTAATTTGCTGACACAATTAAAATAACCAAACTGTTACATTTGCATACATAACCAGTTTGGGTTTTTCTAACCACCTTATCAATGCTTCATTCATTGGAACATTTATATGCCTTTGTAATAATATAAAGTAGTTCTGACTTAATTTGAACAAAATAAACATAACAAATTGTATCAACATCAAAATCATTGATGAAGTATCAACATTACGGCATCGCGGGTTCGATCCCCACTGTGGGAGTGTTCTTTAGATCTACCTTATAGACACCAAGTACTGGTTTTAACCCAGTAAATGGACTCCAACGCGTTTCAATAACCCTTAGGCTTTTAATGCAATTGCGGGAACACATAGGTTTAAACTAAAACTGACATTGCCTTGTTCACTTTGTGTTGTTTGTTCTTTCAGGATACTCTCTGAGGAAGAAGTGAGATATTTGGCATGATCAAAGTGAATGTTGTGGGACTTCAATTACTAGTTATCCAGCAGTCACACACTCATCTTAGTCAAGCTGAAACTTGAGGCAAACTCTTTATAAGCGGAAAATAGTGTACAACACATGTGCATTATCAGGTTTAGGCATTTAATGAAGTGTCAGGTCATGGGGTTGTTGTGTATTTATCCTGTGAACGAATGTGTAGCGGTTATAATTAGTTCACTTTATGTTTGATTCAGTTATTTGCATTGTTTGTTTGATTGTTACTAGTTGCCTTTGAATCAAGATTGTTATTCCTTGGACAACAATAAACATTTCATGCAATTACACCAAATAACATGAAGTGTTCAATGTAATAATTTGTTTACCCCATTTGGATGAATAGATCCGGGTAAATTATAATTTAAGGTTTTTTAAAATGAAACTTAACTTGAAACAAATCTAGATATTCTAATAAAACATCAAATAAAAGTAGCCTATATTGTGACTGAATTTGGTGTTGGTTGGTCAAGGTCATTATTATTCAAAAATGTAAAAATTGTGTCTGTTAAAATAACTGTAGAATAAAACTTACATACATTGAAACCTTACACGTAGGAGACCTCACTTCAGGTTGCACAGGGAGTGGATAAATAATGGGGTCAAGGTTAAAGTCATTGTTATGGAAAAAAGGTTTATCTCTCCCGTGAGAGTTAATTAAGGTATTGTAATGAAACTCACCTTCCCACACAGAGAGACTTATTGGGATTGCATATGGTTGGTGGGGTCAAGGTCACCGTAACAAAAAAGAATGTGATGGTGAAATGTGGTTTTTGATCACTAATCAATAAAAGAAAGCATACAATTAATTTAGTTGTCTTGGAATTTCCATGTTTCTTGTTGTAGTTCTATATTCTAGTAAGCACCTGTTTAGAGTTGTTATTACATTTAGTTCCTAAAAAATTATATGACTATGTATATGCTGATGTTAATTTGATTCAAGGTAATTAATTTCTGATTACTTGATGTATTATTGTATTTTTTTTTATTCTGTTAAAGTAAAATTAAAAAAAAATATCCACTAATTGCAAACAAGCATTACTTATATTGTGCAATTTATATACATAACATGAACTCATATCTGTTTTCAAGAAACATTCGTGTGTATTTAGACATTAAGTTGATTCAGAAATGTGTTCATGTTTAGTTTTTCACATAAATAATAAAAATGTCTATGTTTAATGCTTATACAACTGCTTGTAGAATGATGCCAATTAAGTTATTTTAAATTCTACTTTATGATATGTCATTATGATTATCTTTCATTTTTTTTGTCAGTTTAATTTTTTATAGAGGATACTCTCATCTATTTTAATTAACAAATGACCGGCAGAAAAAAATCCCAAAAGGTGCACCCATGATTTAAAATGATTATTTGCTAGGAACAAAACTGGATAAAAATTGAATAATAAACCAAAATTTGAACAGAATTTAGAACTTTTTGTTGTTGCTATAAACGTCAGGAAAGCGTTAAATACAAAAGACACTTCATTGTTGTAGATGTAGGCATGTGTGAACTTGTTTGTGTATGGTTTTTCCATTCGTACTGATCTAAATGCATTCATGATTAACCCTTTGAGCGCTGGAACCGGAATTTGAAGGCCTTCGCAAACAATTTGGATCCAGATGAGACGCCACAGAACGTGGCGTCTCATCAGGATCCAAACTGTTTGCTATTCTGATAGTATTCTTTGAAAAAAAATCAAAGAAAATGCTTATTTTAGAAATTTAGCAGATCATTTTAGCAGAAGACAAATTTCCCAGCATGCAAAGGGTTAAACCCGTTTGCATCATTTGGCTTATTGTTTATTTCTTTTTTAGCCGAGTTTGTGAGCTATTGTGATCTACCTATGTCCGGCGTTGTGTGGTGTGCGTCGTCAACTTTTAGCAAGTTAACACTATAGTAGCCACATTTGTCATTGAATCTTGATGAAACTTGGTCAGAATGTTTATCTGGACAATATATAGGCTAAGTTAGAATCTGGGTCACGTGCATCCAGGTAACTAGGTCATATCTTAGAAAAACCTTTTAACCACTAGGGGCCACATTTTTGACTCAATTTTGATGAACATTGCATATAATTTTAACTAGACATTTTCTAGGACTTGGATCTTGTGTTTTCAAAAACTTTATCACCTGGTCACATTTTGAGTGGTGAAAGGTCAAGGTCATCCTTCAAGGTCAAATGTCAAAAAAACATTTTTTTTTCAAAACTGCACCCGCAGCTGAGCGTTGGCATCCGCTCGACGGTGCTCTTGTTTATAATTTACCTGGACATTTAGGAGTGACATTGTCCGTGGACACAGTAAGAACAAGAGAAAGCGTTTATTTTCTGAGTGTACAATAATATGAGGGTACTATTAACATAGGAAGTAACAAATGTATCCGATTATCTCATAAGAAAGCACTCCAATTAATTACATTTTGCTTAAGGCAACACTCCCATCATTACCAACCTTCGTTCATGGCTGTGTGTGAAAATCAACTGGTAAGCTGTATATTGCCAATTCCAAGAATGCTTATTCGTCATTAATAATCAAGCTTGGTTAAGTTTCTCTTTCTGAGAAGTTCGATGATCGACGCACCGGTGTCAGTCTAACTGTAAGAGCACATCATATCGTCGGACTGATCAACATTAGTGAACCAATATAACACAAACCCGATATCTTCGATCAGGAACATATGGCTACAGTCCAATTATCTGGCCCTTAAAATCCTCCTTGGTCAGGGACCGTCCGGTCGGGCATATAAGGTCTGTATGACAGTCGCCCTAAAAGCATGGGCAACATGAGCAGCACAAGAACGAATTGATCTAAGTGTATTCATGATTAAAACGAGCGTGAAGAAGAAAACGTAGTACGTCAGAGAGTTTTACTTGGCTTGGCAGACAACGCCGTGACCTCGTGTGCACCCCGAGGAGCCATCGTTCCGGGCTCAGGCCCACGACCCGATGGGCCCCGGGGCACGTGACCGCCATAAGCAGGTCGCAGACGGTGTAGTTCACCAAGTAGTAATTACACTTCGTTCGAAGATGCTATTTCCGTGAGATGACAGCAGTGATCAACAGATTCCCCTACTACGCCGAGAATAAGAGGCGCCGGGTGGAAGACAATCTTCTGGACTCGGTCGAATTCCGCGTCAAACACAAGACCCAGGATGGTGTTTGCGAATACTGTGCCGTTATAGTAGTCATCCACTACGTTGTTTAGTGCATGCTTTGTTTAATGAATTTAGCGTAAGTATGACTACCATGAACCCTTTCGTCAGAATTAACGCGTTAATTTAACATGTTCACATTTTAGTGAATTTCCCACGACATATTCAGCCATTTGTGTGGTGACTTTACAACACTGATTCAAACTTATCACGTATTAAACAATTAACACACGTTAACTTTTCTTTTCTTTAATATTCCTCAGTTGTAACAAGATATATGTATATACTCAAATAATTATACATATTTCCTATTTTTTTTTCATTATATTTTCTCCAACACTAACACAACAAATTACACTCTTTATATACCTAATTTTACCGCCAAAACGGCAGAAACCATGAATATTACATGTACGTGACAAACGGTTCTAACAACCGCCGTTACCGGAGCTGTAACGGCGCCTTACAATCAATGTTACATAATAACATAATGATCAATAACAATGATGATTCTGGGAACTGTACAGTATAGCAGGTCATTTACATGTAAAACAAATTAAATGAATGCAATAATTATAATACTATTGCAAATACTTTGGACAATCCCGCCAACAATGCGGACTGGAAGATAATATAAACTGCACAACACATAGAAATTGTATACTACAAATAAACCTAACAGTAAATGAATATCGTAATGTTACATGTATATCACAATATAATGTACACAAGACTATTTTACATTTCTTATCTTGCTGGTAAGCTACAAGAGCATTAGGTTGATAAATTGTAAAATAGTTTAATTTCAAAAATGTCATTTTTTATTCTTATGAAAGTTATCAGCGAACTCTTCAAACTCCCTATGGACAAAATCAAACATATTTCGCAATTCCTCTCGAATATCCTTATCACACAGGTTTTCTGAGAGACCAAGAGAAACTGTTCTGTCAACGGACTCAACTTGTCAATTTTTATTCTCTCCGTTTTTGATATAGTCTCACCAGAGATTCCGGATACTGGAACTTATGCAAGTTGATTGTTGGAAAGCATTATCCCAACGTCACCTCCGTTGACTTCAGGAGAAACGACAAAAGAAGAACTCGTCGACACATTTCATTCGACATCATCACTAGATATGTTGACTGCATCGACAACATCGACGTTTGCACTGACAACGTAGCTGCTGGCGCTTTGTACCGACGACCCGGAATCTATCTCGTCAATAAGAACGTCGATCACCTCAGCACTGCCAAATGCGTCTGACATTGACAACGAGTCTATGTCATTGTTCAACTGCGTCTCGGTGACCTGATGTCCTGAAGTTGGCAAGTTCTCGAAAAAGTCATCATCCTCACTTATGTCCTCATATATCCCGGCAGCACGTCGGACGGCGCGGGTTTACACTTTTTTAATCGTTTGACAATTGTTTTTGCCAAATCTCAATTGAAGGAGTGCACTTTTCTTAATTGAGTTATCACATAACTCCTGCGTATGAATGTCGACTTGCATCCGTTTACACCACAAGGATAATACGCATTGTCCACATGTCTGTCTTTTACATGTCGTGCCAAACTTTTTTTTGACGTATAGTCCCTTTTACATGTATCACACACATTCATTTTCATTAAGACGTTTACAATGATGTATTGCATATATGTGTATGTCAACTAAAGTAAATGTACGTTTAAAACCCGATTAAATACTTGCAAGATCCGTTGCACGGGTAAATCGTTGAAGATATTATATACACACAACGGTTCTATTAAGAGTCGTTGCACGAGTGTATCGAGTTATGAATATATCGAGCCGTTAAAGATGTATCTTATGATAAAGCTTGAACCTTAACTCACGATAAATGACAACGTAGTAATTTTAAATTAAATTTAACGTTTAACAACACGTCACTTTCGTATTTAGCGTTGGGTTAAGGTTAGGGTTAACCCTACTCATTGTGATATTGCTTGATTTTTTCTTTTGCTTTTATAGCCGCAACTCGAATGGGTCATTTTATTTCTCACAGACATTTGCTCTGTTGTTTAGTGTGTCCATTTTCATTTTCATCTTCCCCACTTGGACATACCTCAAGGGGGTATAACAAACTGAGGGGTCGGCCGACCACTCTCCCAGATGGGACTTGGACTTTTGCTGATCTTACAAGACCGTCTCTGCTTTCCACTAATTTGATTAGTTTCACAAATTTCCAATTTCCTCTTGCTGTTTCGTCTTTCAGTATAACTACGTCATTTAAACGAGGTTGGGTCCGAGAACATATACGCCCTGTTTTCACAATCGTTTGCGGTCGATTTCTCAAACTTGTTAAATATCCATCTTTCCACACCTTCCAAAACATATCCAGTAATCGCTGGCCCTTTTTCCATATATTTATCAACTTTTCGGAAGTACTTTCTTTTGGTCTATAATCACTGTCCTCAGTGATTTCTGTGTTTTGAATGCCAGTTTGGAGATTCATAGTTAGGAATTGTGCGGGTGTGATTGGAAAATTTGAATTAATATCATCGCTAATGTACACCAATGGTCTTGAGTTTAATACGGACTCTTTGAGAAGAGTTTGTAGCTGGACTAGCGTAAATAAGCGTCGGCCTATAGTTTTTCGCATCGCACGTTTAACCAATCCAACCAACCTTTCGTAGAACCCTCCCATCCAAGGAGCGAGCTCTACGTTAAATGACCATTTAATTTCGCTACTCGTAACGTAGCTCATTACATTGTCATCACGTGGTATGTTTTTCCAAAGCATTTCTAACACATAGATTGCTGTCTTGAACTGTTTTGCATTATCATTTATGAATTCACAGGGTCTGCCTCGTTGCGCTATGAATCGTCTCAGACAGAGAAGAAACTCTGTCGTTGACATATCACTGACAAGCTCTAGATGGATGACCCGTGTGGTAAGACATGTAAAGAGGCAGATCCATGCTTTTCTTTCACCATCACCGCCTTTCAAATAAAGAGGTCCAAGGTAATCCAACCCGACCTTTGAAAATGCGCTCGCCTCTGTCACACGAGAATTAGGATAGGAGCACATAGGTGGTAATCTGTAGGGTCCGCCTTCGTTACGGCGGCATATGCAACACACTTTGAGTACAGCCTTAACCATAGCTCTTCCCTGTGGAATCCAATATCGTTGTCGAATGCTGGAAAGAACCTGTGAAACACCGCTGTGTAAAAGCTCTATATGTGCTTACGTAATGAGGAGGTGGATAAAACTTTCTTTTTTAGGTAATAGTATTGGAAACCGTGCGCCCTCGGTTAAACTAGCATTCTCTAACCGACCTCCACACCGAAGAAGTCCACTGTTGTCAACATAAATCCCTTATTGCCGTTAAAAATTATGCACTTTGTTTTCACAAATAGCCTGAAACACATCTTTTTAGTTATTTCTTTGAATGTGTTTCAATCACATTGTTTCAGCTTCTTGTAATTCCTCACTTTTAATTCAGCCATCAGTACACGCTTTGTTCTTAAGTTTTTGAATGAATCTCATGCACTGATTTGTAACTCGAAGAAGTTTTGTTACTGATGAAAAACCAGCTAACCCTAGCCGTGGTCACAACCGGATTTTCTCGACCTTATTTTTGCAATATTTTATATGTTGCGACTTTTCCTCGTTCGCAAGGTCGCCGCATCCGTCGCAACTGACATTAGCGCAAGCGCTAAAGTGTATGCGTCGCTCAGCGTCAAACACCCGACCGGTCAATCACCGTGCGCACATTGTGCGTTGAGCTAACATATGACGCACGTTGTTCTACTCAAAATTTGCTCGAGAAACGCAAACTGTCTTTGCTACGCAGTGTCTCTGCTGACGACGTACGACGCCTTTGCGGGCACCAAGCGACAGGCTGGCGTTTGTCGCGCGTCCAAGACATACATTATACGGCGACTGCATGGATATTGATGTGGGCGCACGTTTACAATACATGTACGTCGACCCAGTCTTCTGTGTTGTGAAGTTATAAATATTATGTGGAAAGAGATTGTAATTCATTTTTGCGAAAACAATGCCAATATTACCGCGAGGTGCATATCATCTTTTATCAGCGTCTGACTCAGTGGAATGTGAGCAAGGCTTCTAGCCTAGGTCGTTTAACTGACCGATTTGATATGCCTGAATTGCTATTGAAAACTTGTATAAAACAATAATACTACACTTTTTTAAAAGATTATACTGTATATCAACGGGTTTGCACCCATCCATAAACACAAATTATATGGCGGGAAATATCAATGCAACGAGTTTGCTTGTTTTGTAAATGTGTTTCGCAATTTTTCACTGTGAATGTCGTTTATTAGGTCCTTGCGCGCCTGAGGCTGCATTATATGTGTCCCAGCACTTCAACCTTATTAATTTAATCAACTCGCAAAAGTTGGTACGAATTTCAAATTATAGCTGCAATTTCGGGTCAGTAAGCTGTTACTAAAAGATTTTCAATTTCGATATGGTATTGCATTGCGGTCGGGGGTGGGGTGGGNCCGGGATCGGATATTTAACCCGGGTTCCGGAGGTGAGAAGAGCGTGTACCAACCACTTAGTTTAACGGATAACCTTTTGTGTAACTGTATAAATAATGTTCAAGATTATATATTTTTACATGTATGTATAATGTAGTTGTTTCCATGACAACGTCGTTTATAAATAACTTTTTACAACTTTAACAGAAACGTTCAGAGCAATAAAAAAGGAACACTCATATTATGTATTGTAAGCTTTGTTATTTAATTATGCTGAAGCAAAAAGCTGCGACTCCTTGAAATTCTTCTCGATTTTTTTGTACTTCTCGGATACAACGTGATTAAGTTTCTGCATCATTAAGAAGCGTATTCATTTGGAGACGAGTCAGTGTGGAAGTACTAACAAACGATCTTGAAATAACCGGGTTGATTGCTACCAATTGAGATGTAACACAATAATTTCCTGAAATCGTGGACACTCTTATAAAAGATTGTATTTGTGTTACTCTTTTTCTTGTTGCCAAATCGTTTCTAATTGTATGTAGTTTATGCATTTGAAATACGATAATATTATCCTACCGTTATTTTTTGAATTTTTAAAGAGCTGTGTATACAATTTATACGTTTAATTAAAAACCAGGTATTGGTTTGCCTGAAAGAAATAGTTCAGTTTCTCGTGCTACAAAGTCTTATACAACTATTACATTTAAACACATGTTAAGGTAAGTGACCACGACACCACGTACCATGATTCTTATGCATTTAAACAGAAGTATGCCCTTTTAATGCTTAGAAAATTCAGACTAAGTATTGTGCCTAAGAAAATACATCAATAACTAATAATCATATTGCAATTAAACTAAGCAGACGTCTTATGATTCGGAATAAAGACTCACTATCCAGACCCATTACTGTGACGGGTGAGTAAGCATAATTAAGCCCTGTTTTAACTTAAATAATACCCGTTACGGCTATCGTCCATCACTTATTCTGTATATATCTCCGTACATAGTCGTATGTCCCGGTGCAATGTCAGGAATTGTGCCGAGGCGATAATGTGTATTGTAAAACAGTAATGCCCTGTGCCAATATGTGTATTTATATTAAAGCTTATATCGTGATGAACACACGTAAATATACATTCGTTCTCTAACATGGTGATTTGTCGAATTTTATTGATTATTTTTTTGTGGCTTAACGCCACATTCGGTCATCGAAACGACCGAGTCGCCGGTGGTGTTTGACATTCAGACATACATACTTCATCTTTACACGTTTTACAGGACTTACAACTTGTAAAGAGTAAGAAGATCTTTTAATGTCAAACCGATTTATGTATCGTTGTTTTGCAAATAATTTATATAGTGGTATTAATAATATATCGACAGGTGTCATATGTCCTATCATAGCAAAGACTGTGAAATATGTATAATTTAAATAGTTTAATGAATGTACGTGTCTGTTTCACCATCTAATGTGTTTAATATCCGTATTTTTTACCATTCGTAGGACTCTTTGAAGTAGAATGTCATTTTTTAGGAAAATGTTGAATTGTATTAAAGTTTAAGTATGTATGAAAGTTGATATCTAGTTTTATTGTCCTTCAGTACACTGCTGTATTTCGGGCTTTGACAGTTGTTTCCCTTAATGAGTATTGGAGAAACATGCTCGATTTTATGAGTGTGTCATGCATGTTGTGTTCTAGTAGCTAAATTGTTTATTGTACGACCAGTTTTTTTTTTCAAAACATTAATTAAAATAATTTCAATTACATTTTTCAACATGAGTATCTACTTGAAATACTATGTTTGTCCTGTACCATAAATCTGGTTCACTTTAAAAATTGCAACATAAAATAAGCGTATTCCACTGAAATGCCATTCTTTAACTGGTAAGCAGCTTTTGTTAGTGAATTTATCAATAAAAAAATCCAAATACTTGCATAGAATCACAGATCTGTCTTAAAATTTGTTTGGACTTACCACTTTTGTTTAAAGGGTTAAAAACTTTTAAACACTATTCGCTGCCACATAATTTACTTAAAATTATTATAACACACGAAATTTAGAAACTCTAATGAAGGTCTATTGAAACTTTGTAAAATGTCGAGTTACCTTATGGTGGCAAAATACGGTAATGAGTTTCTTCGGCATCATACACAATTGATCAGGCTTTTGGCTTCAACCGCCACAGGTCAGTCCCAAAATCTAGACATAAATCGAACTCATTTTCTTAATATCCTAATATCCAAGAGGACAACTCCACCGGCAACGAGACGACGGAAATTACGGAAACAAAGTTAAGTAATCATTTACAAGAGAAGCTCAAAATTGCAAAGGACATTGCAGACACGATCCGCTTTGAGCGCGTTCATCGCTCACCGGGACAGCCAGTTTCCGGTAAGATTCGCAACATCGTTGCCAAATTTACATATTTTAAGGACCGGGAGATGGTACGGAGAGAATGGAAACACCTGTCAGGAACCGGATGCCAAATGGTTGAGCAGTTCCCACCGGAAGTGGTTGAAAAGCGCCGAAAGTTAGTGCCTAAAATGAAGGACGCCAAAAAAGAGGGAAAACGATCTTGGATCGTGTACGATACCCTGTACGTGGATGGTAAACCAGTGAAACAGTAGGAACACGACGGGGATGAACTTTCTATCCTTTCGTGGAACATTCATGGCCTTACCAGAGACAAAAAGGAAAGTCCTGACATTGTAAATATTTTAAAACAGTCTGATATTTGTTTTCTTTACGAATCATGGTGTGATTCTAACAGTAATATAAATCTAAACGGATACATTTCACATAATTTTTACCGTACATTTCAGCATAGAAGAGCCCGTAGAAACAGTGGAGGAATTGTTTTATATTATAAAGAGCAATTAAAAGATGGAATACAAATAATTAAAAATCATTTTGATACAATCATTTGGCTTAAACTTGACCATTTATTTTTTAATACCCAGAACGATATTTATGTATGTGGAGCCTATATCTGGGGAGAAGATTCACCTATGTACAACAGTATTAATGTCGATTTATTTGATATTTTAGAAAACGATTTGTTTCTGTATGATAGCTTAGGAAGTGTTTTTATTTGCGGCGATTTGAACAGTAGAGTCGGTCAGAAAAGTGATTTTATTATATTTGATAAAGTAAATGATTGTTGTGATTGTCCTGATTATGTTTTCGATAGCACACCTGCACGGGCCTCCAATGACAGGTCACATAATAACCACGGGATAAAATTGTTAGATCTTTGTAAAGGTACATGTTACCGAATTATTAACGGTCGTATAGGTAATACTGATCAATATACATTTTTGTCCAATAATGGTTGCTCAGTTATTGATTACTTGTTAACAAAAGAATGTAATTTCTCCCAGATAAAGTCATTTACAGTATGTCCATTCAATGAATGGAGTGATCACGCCCCACTGCATTTTTCACTGAACTGTAATAACATTCCCCGAGGTGGTTTATACTATTCAGAGACTAGGTATAAATGGGATTCTACGTTTAGAGAGGAGTTTCGCTCACGACTTATTTCTCAATTGCCTTTGTTTAATACCATTGTTAATACCACAGATTATTTAAGCAGGGATTCAGTGAACAATATGTTACTTTTATTTACAAACAGTATTCGTGATATAGCTGACCCTTTGTTTTCGAAAGAGTGTATTTTTAAAGATCAGGTTGCTTTTGAAAATTATACTAGTAGTAATAAGGAGTGGTTTGACAGTGAATGTATAGATGCCCGTAATTTATATTTAGATGCACTTCGATGCTTCAACACTGATAAAACATTTAACAACAGAAAAGTTTTATGTGAGAGAAAAAAAGAGTATAAAAATATTGTCAGAAAGAAAAAATGTTGCGATTATAAACGAAGAATGGATAAAATTACAGAATTAAGGAAAAGTAAACCAAGGGAATTTTGGAAACATTTTAAGTCAAAAACCAATAGATCTAATAATATACCGTTAGCTGAATTCACAGATTATTTTTCGAGGATTAGCTCGGATAATGTTGGTGCATCGAATTTAGAAGCGGAAAGTTTTAATTTGTGTAATGATTTTAATCTTCCTAATAATGTATATCCTGAACTAGATGAACCGATAACGGTGCATGAAATAACAACTGCTGTAAAATCACTTAAACGATTTAAAGCTTATGGAAGTGACAACCTTTTAAATGAATATTTTATAGAATCTATTGACATTCTGTCATCTCATTTATGTGATTTATTTAACAATATACTAAATTCCGGTTATTTTCCGGACCAGTGGACGGAAGGTATTATTATCCCCCTTCATAAAAAAGGTTCCAAATCCGATGTTAATAATTATAGAGGAATTACGTTAGTGAGCTGTTTGTCAAAATTATTCACGACTGTTATAAATAAACGCGTTGAAAATATCTGTACAAAACATAACATCATTTCGGACGCCCAATTCGGATTTCGAAAAGGACGATCTACTACTGACGCAATATTTATTTTATTTTCTTTGATAAATCATTATTTATTTGAAAACAAACGTTTGTATGTTATTTTTGTCGATATGATGAAATGCTTTGATACTATTTATAGAAATGCTTTATGGTTGAAAATGTTTAAATGTGGTATTCAAGGCAAAATATTAAGAATTGTGAGAGATATGTACCAAAAAGTTAAGTCATGTGTAAAATCATTATCTTCATTTTCAGATTACTTTAGCTATGCTGTTGGCTTACGTCAAGGAGAAGTTATGTCCCCTTTGCTATTTTCTATCTTTGTAGAAGATCTTGAGTTGTTTTTGCAAAATAATATTGATTCAGGTTTGCAACTAGATGACATTGTTTTAATTTTATTACTTTTTGCAGACGACATGGCCATTGTGGGTAAATCACCAGAAGAAATCCAGAACCATTTAGATAATTTATATACTTATTGTAATACATGGGGGCTGAAAGTTAATATTGATAAGACAAAGATAATGGTTTTTCGAAAAAGAGGCGGATTATTGCCAAATGAAAAGTGGACATACAATGGCCATGCTATAGAAACTGTAAAAGATTTTAATTATTTAGGTGTTGTATTTAATTATACAGGTAGTTTTAATTTAAACCAAGAACATTTAATTGGTAAAGCTCTTAAAGCATTGAATACATTGTTTTGTAAATGTCAAGAATTTGATTTAAAGCCAAAAATTCTTTGTCAGTTATTTGATGCATTCGTCGGGTCTATTTTAGGTTATTCATCAGAAGTTTGGGGTTTTACGAAATCTAAGGAATTGGAAAGGATACATTTGAAGTTCTGTAAAAGGCTTTTAAGAGTTAAAACTAATACATGTAATGCATGTGTTTATGGTGAGTTAGGAAGATATCCTCTTTTTATACATAGATACATGCGAATCGTACAATATTGGTTTAAAATAGCAGCCTCGGATAACATAATTATTAAAACTGTATACAATATTGGAGTTTCAGATTACGCCAGAGGCTGCCGAAATTGGATTTATAACATCAAGAAATTATTGGATGATTACGGTTTCAGTTATGTCTTTAACAGTGTTCATGATATTGATTTTAAATTTTTTAAACCCATTATAAAGTCCAGAATTATAGATTCATATAAACAAAATTGGCACCGTACACTAGAAGATAGTTCAATGTTAGACATTTATAGAACATTTAAGTCAAATCTCGAATATGAGATTTACCTAGACTTAGTTCCGAAACATTTAAGGTTTTATTTATGCCGATTAAGATTATCTGTACACCCCCTTCGTATACAGACTGGTAGATATAATGGAAACACTATTGCCAGGCAAGAAAGATATTGTCTTTGTTGCAATACCACGGATATTGAGGACGAATTTCATTTTGTATGTATTTGTTCAACATTTGTTGATTTAAGAAAGAAATACATTAAAAAATATTACTATAATAATCCATCTGTTATTAAGTATGTACAATTGCTACAATCAGCCAATAGGTCTGAATTAATAAAACTGTGTTTATTTGTTAAGGAATCATTGAGTATTAGATTGAATTTGTTAAATCGTATAACATAATTTTCTAATTGTTCATCCTCTGTACTTCTGTATATATTTGTTTTGTAAATATTCTTGTTTGTTGACACTTGTTTTCTGTGCATATACATGTTGACATATATTAATTCTAACCACATGTGATGTTGACGATGTACATTGTGCAAGTCAAATAAAATGTCTGTCTGTCTGTCTTAATTGCTGTGTTTGTGACTTGATTTAATATTGCTATAAATAATCTTTCAAATATGTTAAGGATGGTATTCAGTCTATTTACCCTGTATTTGAAAACCATTTTTTCGTCAACCCATAAGGCGTGTTAATTTATTGTCGGGACTATTCCAAATGTACAAAATGTAGTTTTGACGTGAGCTCTAGTTCAACTTGAGCTTTGTCAAAAACGTAACCGATACCCCCGCACCGGTGATAACATGTTTTAAGTTTCAATGTAAACGCTTGAGAAACATATAAGAAGTGGGCGCCACATACCTATATGCGGACAAACCGACCGACAGATTGACTTCTCCTTACCCCCGGCCCACCCCGAGGGGTTATCATTATTCCATTCTGACCACACTTTCTTGTAACTTAATAACTGACTTAATTGCAGTGCATTTAAAACTGGGACGACAGTGATGTTGGCCTACACATATATAATCAAGTACACATTTTCAGAATTATTGTGTCTGCATGGTAGTTATTGCGGTATAATCCAATTTAATTTATAGGGAAGGAATACGAATTTATTTCGATTACTCTGTAAATGGCGTCTGATACAAATTAAGTTGTGTCCGTCCTCCGCTCGAAATATATGATCCTGCGGTAACTAAACAAGTTCAACAAAAGTGAAATTAAGTCTGTGTATGGAGTGGAATATATTCGCTTTTTTCGTCTGAGAAACATTTGGGATGGTATAGTTACAGAAATAAGTAAAATCTGTATCCTGCGACAACTAATAAGACATTAAGCTAGTATGATGAAACACGGTGTGTGGATAGAGTGCCATATGGTGAATATGATATTTCAGTTTTTTCTTAAGAAAAAATATGGTTGCCATGGATACAGAAATTATTGAAATTAAAATGTTTTATGATTCAAAATATAGACTCCCTATCCAGACCCATAACTGTGACGTGCGAGTAAGCAGAATTAAGCCCTCTTTAAACTAAAAAATACCCGTTACGGTTGTAGCCCAACACGTATGTATATATATTTCTTTGCATCGTGGTATGTCGCCTTGCAATGTCAGGAATGTCAAATTGTAGGCGACCATCACTATTCGATTCTTTTGGATTCGATAATGTGTATTTTAAAACATCAATGCCCTGTGCCAATATATATATTTACAATAAAGCTTATATCGTGATTTACACACATACATTCATCCTTATTCATGATGATATGTTAAATTGTATTGATTATGTTTTGTGGCTTAAAGCCACATTCGGTCATCGAAACGACCGAGTCGACCCATGAGTTCGACCTTAAGACAAATTCACAAGGTTGAGTGTCAAAGTCACTGAACTGAGGAAACGTTGTTTTGCAATAATTTATATAGTGGTAGTAATAATAAATCGACAGGTATACAACCAAAGCATATGCAATATCATCGCAAAGACAGTGAAATGTGTATAATTTAAATAGTTAAATGAAAAAACGAGTTTGTTTCACCATCTAATGTGTTCAATATCGATATCTTTGATCATTCGTATGATTCTTTGAAGTAGAAAGTCAGTAGTAAAGAACATTTTTGATTTTTATGTAAGTTTTGTCATGCACGTAAGTTGTGATCTATTTTTAGTACTAGCATGTGTACCCGTAGTATCGGCCCTCTTAATGACTATATCTAAACATTTGACGTTACAAGATTTAAAAACAGACATGTTTAATATGTCAATCCATAGTTGAATGTGTATTCTTGGACATAACAACAAAAACTGTATTTAAATCGGCAATGTTTGACAAAATACTCGCTAGACTTAGCTCCCTGTAGTAATCTGTATCATATACACAGTTTCTTATGATATCGGCCCTTCTGATTGGTTGCTACGGTTTGTTACAATGCGCATGTGCTTATTCTATAAATAGTTTAGTATTGGGAAAAAATATTCTTGCTCATAGTGGCCCCGTTTGATAAACGTTCGTACGCACGGATTCTTACGTAGGTATACTTACGAAGTTCGTAAGAAAATCCGAGCGTTTCACAAAAAAATACTTACGCAACCACCTGCTACGAATTCGTAAGTTCCAACGTTAAAGTTACGCATGGTCTAGGCTGTCGTAGCGTTCGCAAATATGGCCGCCTTAGCGATTTCACGTCTTCACAAATTTTCCAAAATAAAAAAAAAACGATTTTAAGAGCATTTTCGACAAAAGAAGCGTGACTTTTCTCTTGAAAATGACAAAATTGGTAAATTGTGGTACATTTATCTTTATGAAGTACATTATAGAGAGCACAGTTGTTTCCCTTGTTTGCGAAATCGCGACGAGAAAACAACTTAACAAGGTCAAATGTAAACAAAGTTGAATGGATTTTTTTTTTTAAATTACCTCTGGCCATGCTTTGTATTACGGGATAAGCATTGTGTAAATACAGAAGAGAGGATTGTTACAGAAGTAAATTGTATATGAAAGTTAAGTTAGATCTATGTCAAACTGGAATGTATGAAGCAAACTGGAAATTGGAATACATGGTCATGGATGATGCAAGACACTGGCATGTTTATTGGATCAACCACTTTTGGCACTAACGACTTTACAGAGTGTAACAAAATCAAAGAGTTTCCTTCTAGGATTGAATTTACTGGAAGGTTATCTTTGATTCTGTTC
>VMBQ01000043.1:586189-596868 GCA_007657795.1 Dreissena rostriformis
GGCTTTGCAAATTTTACGGTCATATTGTTTAACAAGAACTTACCCGTAATCTCATTTACTATTGAAATGGTATTAGGCATTCCATTGATCACAAAACTAAGAATAAAGATCAAAGGGAATTGTGCACAGATAGTAAAACTGACCATTTTCCAAATTTTAGGAACAGATACAAAATAAAAAAGAATACTGTAAATCAGGGAGCAAAATGCCACTAATGATGTAGACTCAAACTGAAAATACAGCTTTTTTATGAGTAATCATCATGTGTAATGGATACAATTAAACAGGGTAATGATTGGATAATTTTTAATGATTTTGTTCTTTCTGTTAAATTTTGTTATTTCACATGGATCACATATATCAAGTATAAAATGAATGCTTAAATATAATATTCATGATGGCCGAGTGTTAAAGGTAAAATAATTTAAGGACCCCCATGGATACTAATATTTTTCTGGTGTTTTTATCTCTTCTAAAATTCTATTTTGAGGTTAAAATCTAGCAATTTAAGGCTTCTACTGACATACTTTAAAAAAATGCCTAAATCTGTAAACAATTCCCTTTAAGGTTAAAACCCTTTGGATATCAGCTTATTGTTATTTTGATTACCATTACACTCAACATGAAAAAAAACTTAGTTAAGGTATTACATAGGTCAAACACTAAATTAAATGCATCACTTAAACACCGATTTCTCTTAAGTTTATACAATTATTTTTATAATTAAACTGTGTTTGTGTTTAAAAATAATAATTCTTAATTATTTTAGTTCTAAACTTCAAATAAAATTCCAGCATGTACATGTGGTTCGAGCCCTGGTGTGGTTTACTTTTTTTTCTCTTTGTTTTCTTTTTCTACTTTTATTCTTGTTTTTATATTGGAGGTTTTTAGTTCTGATGTTTATATTTATCAATTTAAAGCATTTAATGACAAACTTCGAAACATGCCAAAATCGGTGAACAAGTTCCTGTAATAGGACCTGTTCACGTTTTGGTAAATTGACACAAGTGAAAAAATAGTTTCAGATCTGCAAATTTTCGTTGTAGTTATAATATTTGCGAGCAAAAAGTAATACTGAACATTACCATGCTTTATAAAATATCCATTATATGCATCTTTAGACGATTTCAAAACCTGAAAATTATAAAGTGTTACAAACGCGAAACGATTGAATTATTTAAAGAGTTCTGATGTCATCGTTATATTTTGTGACATTACAAAGATTGCTTACATAAAGTATAAAGTATAAATAGTANTTCTGATGTTATTGTTATATTTTGTGACATTACAAAGATTGCTTACATAAAGTATAAAGTATCAATAGAACACCCGGGGTACATGTAACTATTCTTAAGAGTACCCTGGGTACATGTAAGTAGTACCCGAGCCGACAATGACCAATCGAGGGTTACTTAGGTGTACCTTATAGTTTAATGGATGCACGAGTCTGCCTGCGTTTAATCGGCTACCCGTTACTCAAGGTTACATAGAGAATAAATTCTGCCATAACGCATGTTAATATATTATGACGAAGCTGCTCAGCCAAAATATCACAGAAAAGTTCATTTGCGGCAAGCTACAAATTTACATAACTTTTGAACCGGTTAAGATATTTTAAAAATCCAAACTGTTTTTAAAACTGTAGATCATGACCTACAAATAATTCTCATAGAGCAAATGAACATGTTTAAACAAATCAGTGGGGTTGCTATAAGATATATGTTTTTTTAACAAGGTTAATCTCGTCGTGTTTGATGTTGCGATAATATACGTTCTCAATGTATTTATTAATGTGCTACGTAATTTTAAATAGTTTTCAACAGATAAATACATGTCTTGTTTCTTGCAGAAGACTGGCGAATGTTTAGGGCTGTCATATCGTTAAACTCTGTGACGGCAAACATTTACCTTGCGATTTTGGGCGGCAAGAGATGGGGTCAAATTATAAGTATTTTTACATTAATCTGCAAACTACAACAACATGTATGTTCATATTATTTGAAATTCTTAGAATAATTGAAAAAAAACTTCAGTGTGCTCCAAAAAAGAGCGTGCATGTAATATTATGCGTTAGTAACGTGGTCGGTAAAAATAAAAACAACACAACAACAACAACGAATCGTTCCTTTCTTCTTAAATGAAAAAGAAGCGCTCGTAACAGTATAATGAGAAGTAAACAAGAAAAACAAAGAAATAACTTTGACCTTAGCTTCCGAGTAAAAAAGTCGGTCAGTCTCGTATATAATTATGATGTAATGATAACGTTAATTACCACCTAGTACAAATAGCTCAAAAGAGCCTGTACTAGTTATGAGAAATATGTACTAAATCTTTTCAATAAACAAACAACGGACGAGCTGTCCGTTGTTTGTGAACTATTTTTTTTCTCCAAATTAAAACAAGAGCATAAATTAAAGTCCAGCCAATCAGAAATAGCATTTACATCCGCATATTTACTTGCTCGCAAAATACCAAGCTCCCCGGAAAATACCAAGCTCCCCGGATCCGTGTTTCTGATTTTCCGATTGATATATGATGTTATGCAATATCTAATCATTTCTTGTTTTATTTATTTGTACTTTTTCTTTATTAAAAAAAAAAAAACTTTTTTTTACAGCATTTTATATATTATTTCAGTCAACTGTTCCTTTAACATTTACTTCAGCAGACACTACCCTGTATCTTGCAAATAGACTTTCAACACCGTCGGCGCTTTGATTTCAAGTGGACTCGTTTAGTTCACGAAACAACAAGGAGAGCAGTTACTATGAGAATAACGGATACACATATGTATTGGGTACATAATTAAATATGTGTATAGGCCTTGTGCATATACACAACTATATGTAGGTCTACAGAAGTCTGTAGTCAAGTAATAATGATTTCGTAATTTGTATAACATGTTCCAACGCAAAGACGGAAAAGAAAAGCAAAACGGAAAGCGGCTACCGATACTCTGTAACTCTCTAACCATATTTTCAGTTCGTGCATCAAATAAAATTATTTGTAAGTAACTGAAAATAAGTCATATGCATATGCAATTCTTAATTTTCTTAGTGTTTTCAATATACCCTTGTTGTTTTTTTGCTTTTTAATACNTTGTTTTTCATGTCACCCACTAAGTGTTTCACCATTCCTCGACATGATTGTTAAAATTAAACACACATCTATGTGTTTACATTCGTTGGAATACTCGTATGATATGTTTGAACATTTACAAAAGTTCGCTGTAGAGAGTTACCAGTTGGCATCTTTACAAGTTAACCTTAGAGTTACATGTCTAGAAATACCTCATAAACCTAAAAGACAGTTAGACAGACGGAAATGCAAGTCATTGACGAATACTGCACATAGATTTTTGAACATGATTAAACTACTTACAAATAAACAGTACATAATAATTAACTCTTTCAGTGCTGGAACCGGATTTTGAAGGCCTTTGCAAACAGTTTGGATCCAGATGAGACGCCACAGAACGTGGCGTCTCATCAGGATCCAAACTGTTTGCTATTCTGATAGTATTCTTTGAAAAAAATCGAAGAAAATGCTAATTTTAGAAATTCAGCAGACAACATTTTAGCAGACGACAAATTTCCCAGCATGCAAAGGGTTAACGTGAATCGGAATGTCCGAAATTTTTAATTAGCATTAATCTGAATGGTCTACTTCTATTAAATCTTTCTTAAACTCATTGCTATAATTCTCAACAAAAAAACTTTGATTCAGATATGCGAATTCAAAATATGTGTTTGTTGTTAAAACGGGCTTTAAGACTATGATACAACGTGAAGAATGGCTCTCATAATATTATAGAATACTATACTATAGATTTTAAATTTGGGAGAAGTCACAATCTTAAAGATCGAAATCCGTATTGAGATACTCAAATTTTAAACAGCGTTTTAAGTTAATAGTCATTTAAATAAATTGATATAAACATTAAACGTAAGAATAATGGTTGAAAGATGTTTTTCAATTCAGCACACACACGCATTTAGTTGAATTGGTCGCTTTCTTTTCGAACATCCTTGCAAATTCCGTGTTAAACATCATTATTGGACATAATAATACAGAATCAACGGGACTTGAAAATACATTCGCGTTGATAAATGTATCAGTAAACAATGGTAATAGTGTTATTTCAGTAACAAAATCATACAGATATAAGACAATTGTTCAATTGGCCAATGCTATTAAGATTTTCAAAAGCATAGAGCTAACATTATAAACAAGGATTCATAAGTCTGGCTATAAAATGGGTAGCTGAATATGAGCGCAAATCAGCAACCTTTGACGTTACATCCTGTCGGCTATTGGATGACGCGACATTGTGTTGCTATCTTGGATGACGTCACAGGATGGTCGACCGTCTTTGGTGACGTCTCATCCGGAGGGCAATCTGAGTTTAAGTCACATTATATCAGCCGTCTTTTATGACGTCAGATCCGGATATCTATAACGTCTTGGATGACTTGTTTTGGATGTGGTGAGATCCGAGTGGCCATTTTGGATGAAGTTACTTCCTGACGATCATCAATGGTAAAATCACATTTGTTTGGCCATTTCGGACGACGTAATATAATGTGAGCTATCTTTGATATAACCAGGGTCGCCATAACGTAAAATCCTTTCGGCAGACTTGGATGGCATCCTATCCTCTTTGCCTCTTGGACGACGTCACATCCGAGTGGCCGTCTTGCATGTAGTCGCATCTGACTTGCCAACTTAAATGACTTCTCATGCGGATGGCAATCACGGATGACGTTTTATCCAGACGGCCATCTTGAATGATTAAACATCCATGTCTCAAACATGGATGACTTAAATTCAGTGTATCCATTTGGCAATAGCGTCAAACTCTGGTCGATATATATGATGACGCCACATCCGGATCGCATCTTTGACAATACTTGATATGAAAAATAATATATTCAAATGTTGTTTAGGTTTTTAAATAAAAATAATACATACCCATGGTTATATTGTGTGACTTAGCCTTAATGTCTTAAAGTTGATTGCGCATACAAAGTACGTGTTCACAGATTGGGACATTTTTTGAAAAGTGTAATTCGATGCTTTCATGCGACTTGTTCACTGATTTACGTATTTTAAAAAATTGTGCAATTGAAGGATTTTTTTTGCAAAGCGGTCATATGTGAAAAATATTTATACTTAACCCATGTATGCCTAGCGTCTAGAAAAAAATGCCTTGGCAAACAGCGTAGACCCAGATGAGACGCCGCATCATGCAGGGTCTGCGCTGTTTGCTTAAAGGAATTTCTCTAAATATAAAAATAAATATATTAGACATCCCTAATTTTGGAAATAAATTGATCCAATTTAGAAGGATGGGAGAGTCCACTAGGAATAAATGGGTTAAAAGGAAAACGATACAATAAATTGTGCCCGTCATTGAGTTGGAACCCGAGACCTCTAGAAGCAAAATCTAATGTGCAACCACAACACGACGCACGCTTTTGAACTGGATGGTAGTAACGTTTATGCTAAATTATGGATGAGAAGCGTTCAAACACTCTATTTTCTTTACAATATCGATTGATGATTATCAATAAATGAACATATCATTTTAACATTTGTTTCTTAGTCTGAAGTATTATTTTGCTTGTTTGAATATAATGCATGCAGTTTTGCTAGTACATTTTTTTAAATCTATTAAATTTGTTTTGAAACCACAGCTCTAAACTCCATTCATATGAAACGAATAGATTTAAAACAATATAAATTAAATGAAAAGATTTTCCCTATCGGGACTCGAACTAGTGTCGTTTGGTTTGTAAGGCTATCATCGTAACCACACTGTTATGAGTAAGCATGCGTTTTATACTTTATATATATTGTTTTGAAAGACTAAAAAATTAATAAAACTGCCATTTTTGCAATCTGTAGAAAAATTCCCTTTTAATAATTTACTTGCAGCACTGTACTTTGTATATTTTACCATGCGCGTGTCTGTTATGTCTTATTACTAATAAACTTTAAGAATATATGATATGGTACAATCTGTATCAACGTCAACATTTACATTCGATATATTAGTATTCGTTTCCTTTTGTAGTTTGATTATTTGGCCACAACAAATCGATAAGAAGATCAACGGTATTGCCCCACGTAGAAATTCTTAAGAAAAAAAAAACAATATAATTATTTACCCGCGCATACAGTGAAACGTTTTCACCGCACACATTTGATTACTTAATAGCTATTTCTAGTCAGTGGTTAAGCCTACATGTTAAACGACATAGATTGTTAATTGTTCGTTAAAAAGTTAATTGCAGCATTCATTTAGTTTGGTTGTAAAATGTTATTTAGTCCAGCGGCTCGTGACCATGAAAGCTCGCCCGACTGGTTTCAATTTATGAAATGTGCAATTGTATTAGTGGTCAAGAGCAAATACAAATATGAAGCGTACTCGAATGAAAAAAAAAGACTGATCCTTAAACACTACTTTGATTTTACGTAATTTGCTGACAATATTGGCTATGATTGGTCGGCTAAGTTTGTTGAATACGACTGTTGATCATGGGCCTTAAGTTACTTAAGCTAACATACTGGCAGAACTGGTTCAATGACTATATATTCTGCTCTTGGTTTGCCACCCACGAGTAACCGTTGAAACTTTACATTGACACAGGCCAAGGGTCGTTTGTTACAATGACTAACAAGATTCAAAGTGAAACACTGGGACGGATAATTAAAGTCTATAATGAAAGTAATAACTAACTTAGATACTATCTCGGAAATGACCAAACAAATGCTGATAGATCTAAAAAGTTGTTTACTATCGTGACGTCATTTCATGTTGACGATGTCATTTCNGTCCACCGAACCATTCACACGGTCGTACCGTAATTTAATCAATCAATACATGAACGAATTTCACGTGCATTGCACTGAAACACTACATGCACGAATTTCACGTGCATTGCACTGAAACGCTGATAACGTCAAATTTACCGCCTTAATGACAAGAAGAGATTTGTCGATTTGTTTTAATCTCCCACCAAAGGTGGAGGGATATAGACTTGGCGTTATCAGTCATTCCGTCCGTCCCTCACAAAATTGTGAAATTGGCGGGGATATCAAATTCAACGAATTTGCTTGTTTATTCTATTTTCACAAATGAAATAAATTACGACACTTAATTCATAACTATATTATTAATTAAATAAATTGTCTATTTAGTTTTCCACAGCTTTAGTATTATATTTTGATATTTATTACATTAACACCGCAACAGTCAGTCCCAATCCCGACTTAAAAAGTAGGACGGTTAGCAAAACGTCAGACATCGCGGACATTGGGGACGATTGACCTCCAGCTGCAGGACGTTTGACGTTGGAATCAGTGGATAAAGAAGGGCTGGTTCTGGGCGGAAGCGACTGAATTCCGTCGAGTTACTGTTGTTCTCGGAGCATCATGCAGCAGAATGATGCAGCACACACCCAGGGAGTAGCCTTGATTCTTTGCAAGTCGGCACAGTAAGCGCTTATCTGGGAGGAGGGACACAGATCTTGGCAGCCACTTATCATACACAGAAGAAAGAGATTCGACGCGGACATAATCTAGTGCGACGTCCCGACGAACGACAGTGAAGAGGACGAGAGGGAAAACTTTTACAACATTTTGGCAACTTTCACACAAGACAGACCGGAGAGGAACACCATCATTTTAATGGGCGACTTCAATGCCAAGATTGTACAGTACCATTTGTCTTTTAAAACTCAATACAAGATAAGAATACCGTGATTTATAGACAGGCAACCAAACAAAGTCTCTACAATTGGTTAACATTTAAACGAATACCAGCAGATATTAACACCCTATATTCAAATTCACGGAGTTACTATATATATATACTAGTTTATATAAAACATTTCCTAGTGCATATGTCTACATCATACCCGTATATAGAAAAGTTTTTTCTCCACATTGCAATTTGCCGATCCGATTACGAGCGACTTAATGCGAACGTATTATAGGGTCAAGGACATGCAAAATGCGGACTCGGAATCGAAAGAGTGTACATGGTCTAGTTGTAGTGTGTTTTATTGTTTAACAGAAGTATAGTTTAACAGAATTTTGGTTAAGTATATTTCAGCGGTCCTGATTTGAAGCTCAAGGAGTAGACACCGAAAACAAATTCATGAAGCAGAACCCCAGTTGATGGGACAAAAAAAAGCATATACGTGCGTACATTTAAGATTTATTCTAGAAACCAGACACATTACCTAGAAATATTGATAGTCAATTTTTCATTCATCTGTTTTTCTGTTGCTTTCCGTTTTTCATTTTTCATATAAACTGTATGTGACACAAAGAAAACAAACTATGGTATTCCGTGATTTCCACTCGTTGTTGAGGCCACGATAACACTATACGAAGGCGGCTAATCTCGCAATTACGAATCAATGTTTCGTTATTTCGTACAGCTATTTCGCTATTTCGCATACTGTTCTCGCGCTTTCGCAGAATTATCTCGCTACCCCGCATCGTGATATTGCACTTTCGACCTTATGTATTACAAGGGCGAGTACGCAAAAACAGAATGCGCAATCTCCATGCAGAGTTGCCATTCCTTTTTTTCTCACATATTTGATCCAGCTATGCTGGTTCCAGTCAAATTTCTGTGCGGAGGTTGCATTATGCGAAGCCATACGATTTCATTTAAGATGCGACAACGTAAAATTAGCACGCGCTTTTGTGGGAATACGATGCGATATCCACATTGGTTAGGAAATCCGCTCAACTTCCCGTTTAACGAATGGGATCTCTCTTACGTAACGAACATCTTCAAGTAAAAAATGTTGGCGTTTGTCAACTTTTCAAATGTAAGCAATCAATTATTTTGATTTATCTTTTCTCTTTTGCATAAAATCTTGCAAAACGAATACCCATATATGTCCCCAATGCGTCAATGATTAAATATAGTAAATATGAGCAATTATGAACGTTGAGGCCGAAACAGTTTTTGTCTCAACGAAAACGTGATCAAAGTAAGAGAAAGAGAGTTTATCCTTATTATTAACCGGCGTGATATATTTTTTAAAAACAGAATGAATAACACGTGTAACTTTTTAAAATGAGTAATATCTGACAAACAATGTCAGCCACTACTTCTACCGATACATACACTCCATATGAGCCTCGCTCCGAGAAAACGGGGTTTCATGCATATGCGTAAATTGCCGCCCCAGATAAGCCTGTGCAATCCGCACAGGCTTATTAGGGACAACACTTGACGCCTAAACTAGATGTTCGCTAAGAAGAGACTTTCCTTAAACGAAAACTATCATAAAAGCGGAAAGTGTCGTCCCTGATTAGCCTTTGCGGACCGCACAGGCTAATCTTGGACGAATCTTCACGCGCATGCATTTAACCCCCTTTTCACAGAGCGCGGTTCCATATCGATTTCAGAAAAGCTAATGGTACGTCATTTAAAAAGCAACTTTAATGCAGCAAAAAGTCATTAGACAATGCACAACATATGTATCCGATAAACTTATACTGAATTAGATTGCCAACGAAAATTCACGCCATAAGGTCTCTAGTTTTGGATTTTTTAACAGCTTGATTCACCAACAAAATCTTTTTGATTGGTCAATTAGTTGTATCTCTTGTAAAGTTCCAAGTAATGCAATATTACACCTGAATTGTACAAATTATGAATAAAGATATAATTATTTAAAAAAAAGTCCTGGTTGCAGGGGTTGTCTGGAGACAAATGCTGAACCATGGTTACGTCTGCTGCACACCATATATGACCTGTTGGCATGGATACTGAGGAAGTAGCACAGAGACCTGTTGGGGGAGACAACTCATCCTTGAAGTAACAGCTTGATGCCAACCAGGTAACTATGAGTAACATTCCTTCACGTGTTGTTGTCTTGTTTGACTTTTTCCTTTTTTGTGTTCACGGTCATTTTTAAAGGTATTATTATGGTAATGGAAATGATGATAAGTGATTCACGATGAGCTACGATTCCGGCGAGTGAAGCAGTATGGAAAGTATTTTTGCTTGTATGGATGCGACTACATGAGAACAGTCGGGTCGCGTTCTGAGAAAACTGGGCAAAATGCTTGTGCTTAAAGCGTCGTCCCTGATTAACCTGTGCAGTCCACACAGGCTAATCAGGGACGACACTATCCGCTTAAATTGGATTTTTGCTAGGAACAGACTTCATTGAAACGAAAAATGTCATAAAAGCGGAAATTGTCGTCCCTGATTAGCATGTGCGAACTGCACAGGCTAATCTGGGATGACACTTTTCGCACAAGCATTATGCCCAGTTTTCTGAGAACGCGACACATATCATCGAAAAATCATCATTACGTCATATTTTTTTTGAGAAATGTTGATTCAAATTGTGCGTGAGACGTTTGTTTACATGTGTGTTTCATTTCGTTCGCAATTTAACAACTTATAATATGTGTGCAGAACTTGAGGCTTACCTTTAATACTATATAAATTTGTTATATTTGGTTTTGAAAAATTGTCACTGAATATACTGTTTAAAATTAGTTATTGAAGCATGCTTTTGAAAAACGTATTGTTATACCCCCATAACCATTGGTAATTTGGGATATGTATGGAACGCCATAGCTGCCTTTACATGACAACGTGCATTACATTACGTTATTTATCATTATATGATGTCGAT
>VMBQ01000044.1:0-241115 GCA_007657795.1 Dreissena rostriformis
ATATTGATGATTACTCCTGTGTGCGAAGACAAAATAATAAGAATAAATAATAAGTTTTGAACGGAAATTCATATAGTCATTTTATTTATCTAGATAGATAAGAAAAAAAAACTTTGATTTGGTTCCAAAAAGTACATTTTATGTATATTTGATTCCATGTTTGCAGCATATATAAACGATTATATTCACATGATCACTAAGTTTTGTTGACTAAGATGCATGCACATAACGTTTTAATAAAACAATTTAATGCACATAATTTTTAACAAGAACCAACTTCCCATACATAAATTGTTGATGCTTAATATATAGATTATAGTTTCATTTAAAGATGAATTCCATTTGTACGCATTCCATGAAATATAATGCATCTAAAGGTTATTACAAAAAACATTAAGCATAAAGTTGATAACATACATGGAGTGTTTATATTTTAGGCACGTGAGATTGGCAGGACTGTGGGTCACTCGTCAGAGTGTTAACTCACAGACGCAGATCTCCAGGACATCTTCACAACACTGACTAACCTGCTGACTGACCCAGTGTCTCTAGCACATGACGTCGCATCACAGGAAGCTGTGAAGAACTTAGCAAAGGTAATACTTATTGTTAAATAAAAAATTATATCGGTTTATGCTTTGGTATTCCTCAGGGAGGGGATTTAACTTTTACATGTGTTATGAAATCAACACCACACAAGTCATACTTTACTATTTTAGCTGAAAATAAGCATATCAGGCACCGTTATACATTTAGATGATGTTTATGATATATGTGAAGCTAAAATTAGAGCACTAATCATATATTTAATCATTAAACATTAAAATCTACGAAGTCAATGAATGGTACCAGAGCTTTTTTTTTCCTTCTTTATAAAGTACCGGAAAACAGCACTTTCCCAATTAGAAAAAAAAATCACAATTGCTGTCCAAAAAAATCCCATTTGAAGGTGTTTTTTTTTTTAATAAAATGCAACATTTATTAAGTTTTCCTATGCAGCTTTATGGCTTGAATCTAAGTTAATATAATATTGACAGCTTGACAAAACTAAGATATCAATTTTAAAGTATTTGGGAGCAAACAATCTAATACACGAATTTCCCAATATGAAGAATTCGCGTTACATTTTTTTTTGCGCACATTTTTCCCAATTGGGCTGGTACTAGTACCTTTCCCAATTGGACAAAAAAAATCGCTGGATACAGTTCTTTAATGGAAATGATGTGATAAACGTATGTCTAGGATGCACTTTCTCCATTACAGCTGCAACATGACGTATTGAAGATAACCACGGAGGAAATGATTCATTTACTAGACGCTGTTCAAGATAAACTCAAGGAAATTGTTCAAGATGAGCTCAAGGAAGTTGTTCAAGATACAGTTAACGAAGTTGTTAAAGATCAAGTGAAGAAAGTTGAAAATACAGCTGAGAAGGCTCTTGACGAGATTAGGGTGTACCTTGGGAAACTTGGTGAACACACTGGAAAATGTGTAGAGAAACTTGATGAACACACTGGGCAATGTGTAGAGAAACTCGATGAACACTCTGGACAATGTGAAGAACAACTTGTTGAACGCACTGCAAAATGTATAGAGAAACTTGATGAACACACTGAACAACTTAAAAATGCACGTGGTGAACATTCTCGAAAGTCTTCCGAATCAAACTATGAGCAATCCTATGAGCAATCCTGTGAAGGTATATCTGACTTTTTATAGTACTTGCATATCAATTACATTAAACTATTATTTTTGTAACTAGACGTGTGTGGGATACTAGAGTCCTTTAAAATCATAATGTCATAAATGGCAATGCTCCCCATGGGTCACGTGATTTAAATAGACTTATATAGCTAATGATGTAAAATCGTCTTCTTTAAAACTTTGTATACAAGTTTGTTCAAATTGTTCTCCTGGGTTAAAAAATTACCCCACCCTGAGGATACATGTATATTTTTTATCTTATATTTGTGTAGTGAAAACTTCAGAAATCGTCCTATCTCAAATCGCAAGGCCCAGAGGTTTTGATTTTGGCATGTATAATTACATTTCTGGTCCTCTACCAAGTTTGTTCGAATCATGCTAATGGGGTCAAAACTTGCACTGCCCTGGGGTTACTGGTTTCCTTATATATGTATACAGTCCAACATGTGTACAGCAGTCAGTCCAGGGAAGTGGCCCATGTGATCAATGTAGGCAGGCGGCCGCTATACTCAGGTGATCACTTTTTAGATGGTCCGTCCGATGATACTATCATTCTAATCGTACAACCCACTGCCTTTTGTGCACATTTTTAGACGCTTTAAATACACATTCCTAGTCGATTCATACTCCTCAATGATTTCATCCTTACTGCACTTGCTTACGACCAATACAAAACTTAATTGCAATCACAAGCGAACTTTTCCAATTTCAGACAGTCTCACACACTTGAGTCGCTTCTCTTATGTGCGAAAATTTACAACTTTTTGTTTTTTTCCGTTATTTATTATTCCGATTGCATGTACAATTGACTTTTACGCTAGAAAGTTCAATAAAAGAATGATCTGAAAAAATTATTTTCAAATTCATATAAACTTGTGTAATTGCAACCTCAATGTTTTAAGTACTGATTAGCTGTCATATAATAAGCGATAAAAAAATTACGTTAAACGTTTTACATAATCTGACATAATTTAGTTTACAGATTTTCTAATAATTATCCCAGTTTTACAAATCTTCCTTACTTCCTATTATTTTTGTAACCCAAAGTGGGAAGCATATATTATATGAAAGGAATTAACTGCAATGGGATTCTTTAGCCGCAAAATAGATGCTATGACGTCAGTGATAAGAGGCAACAAGGCATATTGATTTGAGTGGTTTCTTTTCGCACCTCGAAATGACGTACTCATGAACGCAAAACACCAGTGAAAACTGGCTTTCGGTGTGAAAAATACTGGCCATTGGCCGCTATATCATAATGAACGTTATACTCATGTGTAATCATTTGAAAAACACGACCACGTTTCGTTATTTGGCTTTAGTGAAATATTATGAACGCTTGGTTTGTCAAATCTAAATGCAACTTGCTCAGACATTTGGTTCTCATGATAAATTGGACAAGTTTGAACATGATTTTGGGAAACATCACACAATATGCTCGTTCGTTTCTGTTCCCCAAAGTAACATGTGGGAGACCTACGGCCTATGGCATTGCATTTCATTCTACTGGTGCATACAGTTTTTTTCTTAATAAAACAATACCGCAATTAATGTCAGTATATATCTTGCTAAATTTTGATTTCAGATCTCCGTCGACGTTTGATTGATCATTACAATGACACCTCAAGCAATGTGCTTCTTTCAGCTCTGGATCAGAGTTTTGATAGGCGTATATTAGAAATATACTCTACGCCTAAAATACATCGAATCGATATAAGGAAAGATGGTACACGTAAGAAAGAGGAACAAGTATATTTCTACAAAGAAATATTTAACAGAAACGGTGATGACAATAGACGCATCTACGTACAAGGCAATCCCGGCAGCGGAAAGTCGACGTTTGCAGCTAAGTTAGTTTATGATTGGTGCCACGGATATCAACCTGCATCGACTTCTTCCACTGAAATAACAGCGTTTTGTGATGTTTTGACAATTACAAAATTCAAGTTCCTATTTTTTATCTCATTGAGAGATGCGAGGGGACAGAAGGATATAACTCAGATGATTAAAGTCCAGCTTGTTGATTGCATTTATTCCGAAAAAGATGTTGACCGTGTGTCCAAACTTGTTTACAAAATAATGGAAACTGAGGTATGTCTCATAGTTCGAGATGGCCTAGACGAATGGGTGGCTCCTGATGGTTGTAACCTAGCAGAGCCTTCAATGACTAGATTACAGACGAGCAACGTCACGGTTCTTACAACAGCTCGCCCGTGGAAACTTGCTGATGAACGTATCAAGAATTCTCAAATCGACATTCTCTTAGAGATTGAGGGTATTGCCAATGCGGATAAGTTTTGTGAAAAAATACTCATGTGCATAATTGACGAGGATAAGGATCTGGTCAAAACTGTAGAGCAATTTCAAACATTCGTTAAAAAGCGTAAGCTTAAATTGTTATCATCTTCACCGATGCTATACACGCTGGTATTTTGTACATGGGTAGACACGATGACAGAGGAGGAACAGTTGAACAACTCTTCCTTGTGCGCATTATACACTAGTTTGCTTGAAAGTCTCTGTAAAAAAGCGAACAGTACAAAAGGATATTTTAATGATTCAAACCCTTCTCCTGTAGAGTGTTTTTCTAGCACACGCTTCATACAGCCAAACATTGAACACTTAGATGAGCTAGCTGCTGCAGCTTGTAAATTGCTGTTCTCCTCTGAAAGAGAAACATCTATTGTTTTAGTGACATGACTTTGTCCAACTATATTTCCCGGGAGGAGTTCACAGTTTGCAGGGCATTTGCTCTCAAGGCTGGAATATTAACCAAGAGAAAGGATAAAAGTCGGACAGGTGGCTCGAACTCGTTTATTGACAAAACTATGCAGGAATTCCTCGCAGCATATTATATTGCACGAAATGCACGTGTCATTGATGACATTATTGACGGATATCTGAAACACAACACAAATTCCTATCTCGATATATCACAAGTGTTCAAATTCCTGTGTGGAATGAACATCGTTGCTGCCAATACAATGTCAGGTTTGATGAACGAATGTGACATTGCTCATTGCGAAGGTCCCTATTGGCTTTGGCGATGTGCATTTCAGGAATTCATTATGAATCGAGTCATGGTAAATATAGAATTAGTATGTCTTTTATTAGAAATTTACATAAAATATACACCATTTCCAATTATACGAGTGAAATTGATTTAACGTATGACACAATTAAGCGAGCACTGAGGGATATTTCGACCGGTGGTGGGCTCGAACCCTCGACTGCCGTAGTAACGACACGTTGTTTTTTTTGCATTTGAGCTGATATCTCACACACGGGTGGCGCAAAATACAATTCATAGATCTACAATTCACCTAGGAATGGCAGAATAACGAAGAATGTCAAAATGCCAAATGAAATGTATCCATTTATGTTATATTTATTTTAGACCAAAAACGCTAAAGCCGACGTTTCAAAGGAGCGAAACCATGCTGCCGCTGCGGGGGGAGGACCGCCATTGACTGAAATGTCGCAGACCTCGCAGGCGGTGGCGAGTCTGTTTGCCCACTCGGCATTGTTTTATGGCGTCGTGGACAACGCAGATACCGTCATCGGTTTGTTTAATATTGTTTTAAGATTATAGTAATACAAATGAAAGATATTCCCGATATTTCATCTTCAATATGTTAACCATACCCAAAGATAATAAATACAATTATGAAAAAAAAATCGAATACTTCAAACGATTTCTTCTCTTACCTTGTGTTATTAATTATCCATTGTCAGTGATACAGTAGAGTTAGCGATTGTGTTCCGCGATTAATCGGTAAAAAATCGCTAAAAAATAAGCGTTTTAAACCGATTTAAGCGCTTAATAGATTTTCAGCGGTTATTTAGCGTTTTAAACGGATTTAATCGGTTTTCATCCGCTGAATTGCGCAACCACTTTTTAAGCGATTTTACGCGATTAATCGCTACGCATGCGCATTTGTCCAAACCGCTGAAAAAGCGGTGAATGGGCGGAGCCTAACAGAGGTAGGTGTGTCCTAAAATATTTATTTATAGATCCTCGATTATCCGTGTGTTATCCATTTTCAGTTAAAGTGGGGACAGTGGTCTAGTGGGTTTAAGTGGGGACAGTGGTCTAGTGGTAGGATGCTGGTCTAGCGATCGAGAGGTNGAATCGGTGTTGCCATAAATATATTCTCGGTTGAATAAACTGCCGCAACACCCCTTAAATATAATTTATTTGCAATAGATAAATGGAGCACATTTATTTGTGGTTGACATAAAAAAACTTCTCACCTTATGGTGAGCTTTGTGATATTCGTTTGTCCGTCTTTCGTCTTCAGTTGTCTGTCATCAACCATTACCTTTTTAATGCTCTATGTACAATTGTTATTGTCAAATCTTCGTGAATCTTGATGAGAACATTTTTCCAATTGATATCCGTAAGAGTTCGAAACTGGGTCTTATGGGGTCAACATTAGGTCGTTAGGTTAAATGAAAGAAAAAACTTGTTAACACTCGTTTTAGTTACATGTAAATCTTCATGACACAGAACATTTGTTTTACCAAGTTCCCAAACGGTTCTGGTCCATTGAAAATAAACTGACGGTAAGGGAAGGGGGGAGTCGGGGCGGTTTCCCTTATCTAGCTATAGTGAAACCTTCTTCGAGTGACAATTTTGGTCCAATCATCTGATTATTTGCTCATTACATTTGTTCTTATAGTATATCGACATAAGTTCGAAACCTCTTCCAGAGTATTTTAAAAATTGTCTGCAGGGGGCGGGTCATTTCGTCTTATATGTATATAGGAAAATCTTGTTAACACTGTAGAAGTCACAGGTTTGTTCAATCTTAATGAAACTTAATATAAACATGATATCTCTAGCGAGTTTAGTTCTGGTTCGGTTAAAAACATTATGGCCAGGAGACGGGGCAGTTTTTGTGAAAAATGTTTGGATCAAATCATTTTTTAACTTGCAAGGAACATTTTTTTCCAATATATGTTTTTAAATGGTTCTGGTCTGTTGAAAAGCATGGCCGTAATCGGGGCGTACGTTTCATGTGGTTATAGTGAAACGTTGTTTAATTTATAGAGGTCACATTTTCTGCACAATCTTCATTAAACTTGATAGGAACATAAATTGTATTCTAACGATTTGTAAGCCGAGTTCGAAAATGGTTCTGGTCCATTTGCATTGCGGCCCGGGGCGGGTTAGTTTCCATTACATTGCTCTAGTGAAACCTTGTTAACACTATAAGTCACATATTTTGCTCCAATCCTTATGAATCCTGCTCAGAAAATCATTTCAATAATATCGCGGTCGAATTATTAAATGGTTCAAAAACATTGCAAAGGCTTCTCAGAACAGTTCATTTCCTTTGTCCCGTGGTGGCTTAGGTCACTAGGTCAAATTAAAGATGAAGCTCGTGAACGATCTAAAGGTCACATTACATTTCTAAATCTTATAAAACTTGGTAAGAATATTTGTACCATTAAAATCACTTCTGAGTAAAAAGAGGGTTACATGGGGTGTTTTCAAGTTTTATGAAACTTAGTCACAACATTTTTCGCAATTATATATTTACCGATTATGAAACTGGATTAAGTGGGGTCAATATCTAGGCCATTTATTGATATTAAAGCGTAGTCATGTGAACACTATAGAGGCCACATATATTGCTCTTCAAAAACATTTTTCAGAACATTTGTTCCATCTATATCTCGAAAAAAATCGAAACTGGGAAATGTGGAATCAAACACTAGGTCACTATGTCAAATTAAAGATAACGCTTGTGGACACAATGATGCCACATTCAGCTCAATTCTTCTTTACTTCTGCCTTCCATTCGGAAAATAGTTTCGTAAACAAATAATATTTCTAATCATGACAAAGATAGACATTCCATTCGCATTCGTTAATAGTCAAATTACATACTGGGACTACGTTATCTAGCATGGCTGGTGTACTCCTTCCCTTGTGCGTCCCTCCTTTATATATGTTTTGGTAATCATCCAAACTTGCTTCTTTTCGAACATTGTTTTGTATTCGAAATGTTCTTATTGGCAGAAGTCCTATCTATATTGTTTACTTACCAAACAACTGTGTTTGCAGAAGTTGTCAAATATATTTAACTTAGTTGATTTATGTACTGGTATAGTGTAATATTATGTGATTTTGAAGTTATTGAATAAACCATGTATTTTAACGCTGTACATATCATATCATATTAATGTTCTCGATCATTTTAATCGAACACATGTATGCCTCTAGTCAACACGAGCTATCATCTATAGCACTTTGTATATATATATATAAGATAGTATATTACAGTGAAGTCGGCGAATACATCTCAATTCACTCTCTTATTTTATATGGATCTAAGTTTACTTCAAGTTGTTAGTATATGGTAAGCATTATACACACGGTATACGTTACGTTGAAAAACCTACTACGTGTACTGTCACATATAAATTGACACACGTCCACAATACCCGTGAAAGCCAGACCAGCTAAGGGAACAATCACCAAATTATTCTCTTTACTGGGAGGGGCACAGGCGGGGCGCACTCAGAGCCACCTGACAGAAGAACTATATAACACCTTGCATTCGTTCCAATGCCTTTGGAACATGTAGACTTGAAAGATATTTTCTTATAACGGCATTTGTAATTAAGAAGTTTCCCAGCTAGAATGGAATAAGCCCTTAAGGCCACCGCCTCCTGGTGTTTTACTGCGGATGGCCAAACACACTTTAATAATGTACAGTTATGTCCCCCTAACCAGCACGTCGCAGGAAACAACACTATCTGGAGGTATTCCCCCGTTCCCCCAGTCAAATGCTATCGCTTTCAGGGCTATATATATATACGGCCAGTAAGGGGAAGTGCCCATACCCTGCTTCATTTTGCCACTACTCTGGATCTAATTCAATGAGTGTACATATGCAATAACCGCAATTGTGTAAACTAAGGTGGCATAATCCGCTTTCTGCAAAGGGTGATCCTCATATAAGAAGGCTATGATCGTAGCTACTTATTATCATTGCTATAACTTCCATTGGTCTGTTGAAGAGTTCAAGACATTCTGACTAGATACTGCAGTCCACAGGGATTGCATACAAACCCGACCGACACCATTATATTTTTCCTGGTAACCAAAACATGCAACTTTCGGTCCATGCATGCTTTTATTCTGAAGTGCAGCAGGTCCTTTAGCTTGGTCGCAGGGGGGAATGGTCACCAACAGGTAGACAGCCAACCCCATAAAGGTTACACATGTCAAACAAGGGGTACAAACTTCACCCAACACGACCTTCATCAATTCACCGAGTCTCTATTTCACCGCATTCAGGGGTTGGGCTATAATATGCAGAAATGCCTTCCTAATGATCCCAGGGGTCATTCTGCCAGATGGTAATAACACCACTACGTGTTTGGGCTCCACTGTCTCTACCCTAATCTTGATTTATTTCGATCAAATGATTTCCGGTGTTTGCGAGATAAAAAAGATACACTTTGTTAGTTTGCCCTGTTACCGACCCAGAATGGTCGAAACCCAGACATTTCTAACTAGCCTACCTGCCTTTAAAAAACAACAGTTATACATTGCTGGCAAGAGAGCAAAGCATGTATAGTAATGTTTCAGTTTCTTTTATGTTTGTTCGATACTGTACATTTTTTTCGAACAGGGGTGCCTCGTTAGTTTTTTATACACTGGTGTGCTTCATTAAGCGTACTTGTTTTTTCCGTTCACAATTCTACATATTTTTTGTTTCAATATTCTTTTCAATTTCAGTGAATGTTCTGGATATAATATTGCATCAGTAAATGTCTTGTCTGGTAAACCAAACTTGTTTGAAAAATATAAAGATACCACGATTAATTTAAAAATTAAACGAGACTTACCTTGGTTAAGTCGCTGTTTGATTTGAATTCTATGAGAAATGAAAGTTGAGGAGGCCTTAAATGAGATATGTGCTCGCTCATGCGCAATCAGTCTTTAAAGATACAAAATTTTGTTTGGATGCTACATAAATGTAACATAAATTAAGTTTTATAATCATTACTAGGCATTAAAGATATTTTATTGTGACTGAAAACATTACCAATCTATACATTAAAGAGATGTTATAGTATATACTGTATCTGAAGTTGGGAGGGAGGGCGGCATTTAATGCCTCCTCAACTTTCATTTCTCATATAATTCAAATCAAACAGCGACTTAACCAAGGTAATTCTCGTTTAATTTTTAAATTCTATATCGAAATACGTTTCGTAGTCATTAAATGAGGTTTCGAAGCCTGCAGCCAAACAATTTTGAGAAATATTACATGAAACAGCACAATGCAAATACCTTTATATTTCTGTTGTCACATCCTTAACACTGTTTCAGCAAAGGTGTTCTGTCTTTGAATAGTTTTGTTGTAATATTTTGAGAATGTACTTTCCCGAGACCAGCCTGCTGTCTTCAGAATGTCAGTTATTGGAACGCCCATAGTTTTGGCCTTAGATGAAGCTGCTGCCCGAACACTGTGAGCAGTAAATTTCTGGGTGTTGATTCCTGATCTTGCCATTACAACACGAATCCACCGGCTTATTGTATCTCTGGTAACCGGTCGGAATGGTTTGATATAACTTATAGGTAGACTATCATCAGTTTTATTTCTATATGGTTTAGTTCTAGCTAGATATTCCTTCAACACAGTTATAACACACAATCTCCTATCTGGAGGATAAGCTTTTAAAACTAAAGAAGAACAATCAAAGCCTGGCCGACTCTGTTTTAACAAACTATTAAACTGAACTATGTAACCTGAACTGAACTTTTTTAACAGTTTATAACTCAAAACATGTAATGTCTGTGCCCTAGCTGCGTTCGTAAGTCCCAAACGCATGGTCAATTTCAATGTTAAATCCTTGAGCGTAAGAGTTTTCACAGGCGAAAGTTTCCGCAAATAATTTAGTACCAAATTTACATCCCACGTTTCATTAAGTTTCGGTACAGGAGTTCTAAGATTGTATACACCCTTCATAAATCTTACAACAGTTGGGTGAGAACCAGCAGGAAAATCATCCAATCGAATTCCCAATGATGAAAGAGCACCACGTGCAGTATTTAAGGCACTATATCCTATTCCTTTGTTATATTGTTCAGTTAAAAATTCAACAACATCTGTTATAGAAATTGAAACTCGAGAAATTTGTTTTCTATCGCAATACTGAATCCATCGCGTAATAAAGCATTGATATTGACATTTTGTTGACTTTCGCCAGGAGGACATAATAATTCTGGTAGCCGTTCGAGAAAAACCCGGTTTTCTGTAAAAATTCCTGATACGTTGCATGCTATTAACACTAGTTTTTCCTCGAGAGGATGTGGTATCTCTTGATGTGGAAGGTAAAGGTTCTTTCCTCTTGGAAGAATCAACGGGTTCTGCACCAGAAGTTTTATTAGTAGTGGAAACCATGTTTGTGTCGGCCACAATGGAGCTATAACTAAGGCTTTTGCTTGGTCTTGTTTGATCTTTCGAACGCACCTGGGCAACAAACTGAAAGGTGGGAAAATATAGCAATAATCAAAATCTGCCCAGTTGAGAGTAAAAGCTTCAATAAATTTAGCCCCAGGATCTGGCTTCCATGCACAGTACAATTTAAGCTTTGTATTAAGTCGGGATGCAAATAGATCAAGATCGCCGTGGCGTAGTGGATATGGTGTCCGCCTAGCGATCGGAAGGTCATGGGTTCGAACCCCACTGGGAGCGTTCCTTTGATCTCCCTCAAAGTCATAGTCCCTGGGACTATAACCAGTACTTGTACTGGTTATAGTCCCAGGAAACGGACTCGAGAGCGTTTATATAAGCCTACGGCTTTCGATGCAATCGAGCTAAAATACATAGGTTTAAACTAAATAGATCAATATCTGGGGTTTTAAACTTATCACACATAATTTTGAATACATCATCACACAATGACCATTCTGTACTTTTATTGAACACTCTTGGTGGCGTATCAGCCTCATTTTCTTTTCCTGCAATGTGTGTACATGAAATCCAGATATCATGTGCAATGTAAAGAGACCAAATTTCCTGACTAACTCTGTCACAAACCAATGATTGGATTCCCCCCATGTTGGTGATATAGCACACTGCAGTAGTGCTGTCTGTTAAAAATTTTACGTGTTTCTTTTGCAGATCGGAAATGAATGATTTCAATGAAAACAATATGGCTAGTTTGTTAATGTGTTTTTTTTTTCTTGATCGTTCCAAGGACCACCAATTTTCAAATTTTCACAGACAGCACCCCAGCCTAACATACTTGCATCAGTTGTAATGCAAATTTTAGGATTTCCTTTATATATATATGTTTAACCTGCGAGTGAACATTTTCACACCACCATTGTAACTCAGATTTCATGCTATTGGAAATCAACATTTTACCATCACAATTTCCATGGTTTTTTCGCAGAGCTACAGATTTTGCTCTCACAAGTACCCTATAATGGAGTTTTCCATACTCTACAGCTGAAAAACTAGAAACAAGCAGTCCAATGACATGAGCAACCTGTCTAATTGTTGCAATATTTTTACATGATAGAATTTTACATTCTGTATCTATTCTGACTTTTTTTGTCATCTGGCAAAACTACTATCATTTTCTCAGAGTCTATTATGTTGCCAAGATAGCAAAGTTGTCGATTTGGAATAAGCACAGATTTCTCATAATTTATCAGGAAACCTACATTTTTAGCTCACCTGAGCACAACGTGCTCATGGTGAGCTATTGTGATCGCCTTTTGTCCGTCGTGCGGCGTGCGTCGTGCGGCGTCAGCATTTACCTTGTTAACACTCTAGAGGTCACATTTATTGTCCAATCTTCATGAAACTTGGTCAGAACATGTGTCATAATAATATCTTGGACGAGTTCGAAAATGGTTCCGGTTGGTTGAAAAACATGGCTGCCAGGGGGCGTGGCAGTTTTCCTTATATGGCTATAGTAAAACCTTGTTAACACTCTAGAAGTCACATTTTTAGTCCAATCTTCATGAAACTTTGTCAGAACATGTGTCCCAATAATATCTTGGACGAGTTCGAAAATGGTTCCGGTTGGTTGAAAAACATGGCTGCCAGGGGGCGTGGCAGTTTTCCTTATATGGCTATAGTAAAACCTTGTTAACACTCTAGAAGTCACATTTTTAGTCCAATCTTCATGAAACTTGGTCAGAACATGTGTCCCAATAATATCTTGGACAAGTTCGAAAATGGTTCCAGTTGAATAAACAACATGGCCGCCAGGGGGCGTGGCAGTTTTCCTTATATGGCTTTAGTGTATAGTTTAACCTTGTTAACACTCTAGAAGTCACATTTATTGTCCAATCTTCATGAAACTTAGTCAGAACATTTGTTCTAACGATATCTCGGCTGAGTTTGAAAATGGTTCTGGTCTGTTGAAAAACATGGCTGCCAGGGGGCGGGGCAGTTTTCCTTATATGGCTATTGTAAAACCTTGTTAACACTCTAGAAGTCATAATTTTGGTCCAATGCTCATGAAACTTATTCAAAATATTTGTACTTATGATATCTGGGCTAAGTTTGAAAATGGTTGAGATCCGTTAAAAAACATAGCCGCAAATGGGCGTGGCATTTTTCCTTATATGGCTATTTAGTTTCACCATGTTAACACTCTAAAAGTCACATTTATTATCCAATCTTTATGAAACTTGATCATAACATTTGTTCTAACAATAGCTCGGCTGATTTTAAAAATGGTTATGATTCGTTGAAAAACATGGCCGCCGGGAGGGGGGCAGTTGTCCTTATATGGCTATATTGAAAACTTGTTGACGCTTTATTAGCCACATTTATTGGCCAATCTTCATGAAACTTGGTCAGAACATTGTCCCAATAAAATCTTGTCAGAGATTGAAACTGGGTCATATGAGCTCAAAAAGTAGGTCACAAGGTCAAATATATAAAAAAAAAACATGTTAAAAGTCTCTTTTTTGGTCCAATCTACATGAATCAGCTTGCAGTTTTTCAGAAAAGTCTAGTTCTTTTTGCTCTCAGGTGAGCGCCTTAGGGCCTGATGGCCCTGTTGTTGAATAAAGCACATGCTTTTTCGACAGATTTTTAGCATTCTAGCTTCAAGTTCGCACCAATCAGGCTATCATCTATGAAACCAGTGCATATTTCACCTTCAGTTCTTAGTTTTGCATATACTGGTTTAAGAAGCTTTGTTAATTTCAATGGCAAACATGATAAGCCATTTGGGCAACATGCAAATTCAAATATTTCGCCCCTCCAAACAAACCTTAGGTATTTTCGATACTCCTTAGCAACTGGCACTGAATAGTAAGCATGACGAAGATCAGTGCTGGTCATATACATATCTTTTGTGATCTTTGTCAACGCTCTCTCAAAGGTATCCATTTAAAAGTGCCTATATGGTATATGTTTGTTTAGATCTCTTAAATTTAGAATCAATCTAAATTCTCCATTTTTCTTGTCTTTATGAAAAATTGGTGATATGAATTGATCTTTATCAAACTTGGCTTTGCCAATTACATTTTGAGACAACAGCTCATCGACAATTTTATCAACAATATGGGTTTCCTTTGTATTAAAAAAATGGCTTATCATGTTTGGCTGTGTTGGCGGCGAGTTGTCAATAAACTCCATTTTTAAACCTTCTACCATTTGCAATATTGAAGATTCAGAGGTTATTTTTTTCCATTCTGCAACAAAAAATCTCAATCTACCAGCAGAAAAGCCACATTCCTGTGTTCTTTCTAGTTCCTGGAGGGTTTTCTCAGGCCTCCCCTCCTCGCATGTTTTTTTGGATCAACTCCAGCATGGCCAGCTGATCCAGGGTAGTAACCTCGACCTCGACCAACACCTCGTGCTCGGAATGGGATTTTGAAACGACTATGGAAACCAGCTCGGCCTCCTCTAAAGTTACCACCATGACCTCTATAAGGTCCATACTGTTGCATCTTGTTTCCAATTTTGGCTGCATCCTCTATTTCTTTGGCAGCCTTTGAGACATCATCTCCAAACAGTTGGTTTGTGTATGGCAATTGATGATTGCACAAATGTGCATAATCGTACTTCAGTTCTGGTTTTAACAAGTCCTTTCTTGTTAAATTAATTTGTCTATTGGCATGTCCAAGAAAAGCCAACGAGTCATTGACATTGTCCACTATGAACAAAATGTCTTCACCTTTTCACACAATTTGTTTTCAAGTTTTGCGACTTGATCAACCATCTTGGTCAAAATAACTTCTGCCTTCACAACAGAAGTTTCTATGTTCTGTAACTTTTTGATTGATGTACGAGCATTTGGCGATAGCAAATCCCAAACAAGTTGATTGCATTTTACAACTGATAGTCATCACAATTGCTGGCCTCGCCAGCTTTTCATCTTTAAGAAGTAATGTATACTGGTCTTCTTCAATCCCTTTTCTAAATAAATCAGTTACATTACTGGCCAATACAGAGTCTATGTCTTTGTCTGTAACTTCTTGTCCCTTGAACCTCTTCGCCAACGAAGAGAACCTGCCGTCTGCGACAGCCTCATTATTGTTCGAATCTTGGCAAGACTCGTCATTTGTTCTCTTACTTGAACATGGATCCGGTTCGTGATCCACATATTCTTTATCATAACCTTGTAAATCGTAACAATTCTCAGTGTTATCGAGGTCCACGACCCGTTTGCAAACATCGGAAAGGGTTGCCTCCGATTTATCAATTTTTTCTTTCATTTCCATTAATAATTCGAGAATTTTCGAGTCATCTTTGTCCTTCCTCGAAGGAACATTCTTTTTTGGTTCTTTTGCTTCCTTAGCTTTGTCTTTTTCTTTGCTTTCGGCCTTCGATATTTCCAAATTGTCATCCAGACTTCAACGAAGCAACACGAACACACCACGTGCGTTCATACACAAATTCGATTTGCGGCCGACATAAACACTAGTATAGATAGATAATTATATATACTCACAAATAACCATAAAGGTATCCAAATTTTACACAAAAAATAAGCGTCACAAGCTTTAAACGTTTTATTTTTGCGAAAAAAGACCGATACAATTTAGCTGCGAACAGCGTCCGCCATATTGCCTAAGCACACTGATTGCGCATGCGCGAGCACAGATCTCATTAAATGACTACGAAATGTATTTCGATATAGAACTTGCATCTGTAATATATCACATTACACTAAATGTGTCGTGATGGTGAATAGCCTATGCATGAATCAACAAAATTATGATGTAGAAAACGTTAACAGAGACAGATTACACTCAACTTTATTAAGCTCATAAAAAACCGTTGAAAACAACATCAAATTTTCTCGAGTGTTAAGTTCATTCTTACATGTTTCAGGACATATATGTTGCATTGTAAGATCTATTCAGCGTAGAATGCTTGTTTAAGACAAATAATCAAAAGTTATGGTATCTGATACGTGCCAAATGCATCGTTCATGTATGTTTAAACTTAAATTTGAAAATTTAAAATTGGAATTAACAAATACTTAATAATAATATTAATTATTAAACAGTTTGGAAGGGATATGTTCACAATTAATCAAAATGACAACCACATTGTCATAGATTTAAAAAAGACGGTGTGCATTATATTCAAAAGTTCAAAATTATACGCTGACTTAGAAACATGTTTTATTATCGGTTAATTTAGTCCACAAGCAACATCGGTTACAAAAAAAGTGTGTAACTGTTTTTATACTGTGGTATCCGATCTTTTCTATACAGAAGTAAATGTTTAGCATCAACCACATTTAAACGAATCTGCAGTTCCTCGTATGCCCTTCTGTAAATAATTTTAACGTAACTTTCTGAGTTCATCGGTCTGCCAGCCATGGCTCTGTATTATGTTGCTGTGTTTTAAATCGCTCACAAAATCATTTGTATAATGACATAGAACTGCAACATAATAACTGTGTAAAGTTTGCAAAAATGTTGGCCCATAAAAATCGTGGTATTTTTACACTCCAGAACAAGAAAAATGTAACAGGGGTGTATACTGAAATTATGATATCCGTCTGGGGTTTGTGGGGTATTTGGGTGTCATGCCCAGGGCATAACCAGCACACTTTCAAAGTATTTAAATGAAAAGCATAGGTTAATAAAAGTATCTGTCACAGGGTATACATTCTTATTTAGTTATAGTTATAAGTGTCGAGTAGTTTTAGGTAGCTCTGATATAAAACCTAGACTGTAGTCTTAGTTGTTTTATAGTTAACATATAGTTGACTCTAACCTATTCTGAACACGTGCACGTAACATCCAATCATACACTTTCCCTCAGATAATCAGTTGCTTGTTGAAAGTTGTTTGAGACAGCCATAGCATTTATTGCATTGCAACATTATATTATTTGTGTGGGATATTTTATATTCCTGCAGCTAACTACTTTAAATCTTTAGTTAGTGTATTAATCTTTTGATGTAAAGGACATACACATATTTAAGTACACGACTTTGATAAACAGAGCCAATCTCGGGGTAGCGATTCCCTACCCAGTATTTAAATTGTAAACACGGCATTTACAAATGAATGGATCATCGATCATCGCAGTAATGGTATGGTTTTGTCATGACAGAAGGGATATAGATTTCGGCTTATTGAACCAGTAAAATAACAAAAAATGTGTTAAAATAATTGATGAAAAATAGGGGAGGTGATTTTTGTAATATCATATAAGGCATCCATGGTGTGAAATGACTGAAATATGAACATTTACAAATGTGTGAATATGGTCACAAATATGTTATATTTGACCCCTTAAATAGTGCACTCCAATGAACGTATAGTGTACGTTAAAGTCTGTCAGTGTGAACGTATAGTGAACGTTAAAGTCTGTCAGTGTGAACGTATAGTGAACGTTAAAGTCTGTCAGTGTGAACGTAAAAATCTTTCAGTGTGAACGTGTAGTGAACGTTACAGTCTGTCATGTGAACGTTTAGTGAACGTTAAAGTCTGTCAGTGTGAACTTGACCGCTTAAAAAGTGCATTCCAATGAACGTATAGTGAACGTTAAAGTCTGTAAGTGTGAACTTGACTGTTTAAATAGTGCATTCAAATGATCGTATAGTGAACGTTAAAGTCTGTCAGTGTGAACTTGACCGCTTAAATAGTGCATTCCAATGAACGTATAGTGAACGTTAAAGTATGTCAGTGTGAACTTGAGTTATACTTAAGAAACAATCGGACACAAAAATAGAATTTAAATTAGTTAAAACCAAACAGTTCTACACACATACTTTTTAGTCAAATGCATTTTAATTTGTTTTGACTGTTCATTAACTTAAAATGTTTTTAATCCTTGAACACTGATTTGGATTGTCGATTCAATGTCAACGGATTTGATTTATTTAGTTTCTTTGTTATGCAATAAATTATATGTTCAGATTCTGCCTATTTGGCCACCTCGGAACTTCCGATCTGGATTGTCATCAACAAAGCAGAGCCAGAATCGTGTGGAGATCCTCCTCCAGTACTGCCCTCAATACAATACATTGAACTGACCCGTATCACATGTTCCACTTCCTGTCTGCACAGTCTGTTCAGCTCGCTACTGACACTCGATCATGAGGTGAGGTGTAACCTAGACGATTGTTTCATAACATCGTCCGTAGAGGGCGCTGTCAAAGGATCAACAGAACATACATATGCAACAATATTGACGGGTGTTAACAATACATTCTACATACATTGTTCTATGAACGGTCGCTTGGTTGTGAAGGCTCTACATGGTCTGAATATCAAATGGCTGCGTATCAATTGGTTGGAGAAAGACTCGATAACAGACTTTGTACTTTTCTTGCAAAAGTCACTTCAATCAATCTCACAACTGGAGACACTTAATATAAGCGTAGACGCTATTAGTACCAATTTGTGGGAGGCTGTGTACAGGCTGAATATCAAGACTGTGATTCTATGTCAGATGGGTAGGTGGAGGGGTGTGATAGTAAATAGTGTATCAAAGTTGTCGCAGGTTCTCATATCGTCCACACAGATGGAAACGATTATTATTGACGTGAATGCCCATCCCGATCTGCTAGAGGCTCTGTGTGCTCGGAATATAAAGTGCCTCCGTCTATGTGGCAGGGGGGAATATTTTGATGTAAATCATGTATCGGCGTTGTGTAAGTCGCTATCGTCGCTCAAACAGCTTGTTACGCTTGATGTTATTGTGAACAATGACAGTCCTGGTCTGTGGAAGGCCTTCCGTGGCCTAAATATTAAGAGTCTTAGTCTAAGTGGTGGATTAAGAGATGTAAACATGAAACACGCATCGGCCTTTACACAGTTACTAGCATCGCTTATACACCTAGAAACGCTTAGTATCGAAGTGCCCGAGGGCAGTCCCGGTCTATGGGAGGCTCTCCGTGGTCTAAATATCACATATCTGTGTCTGAGTTGGATTTATTCGGGAAGAGAAATGAATCATGAATCGTCGTTGTTGCAGTCACTATCATCGCTCACACGCCTGGAAACGCTTAGTATCAAAGTACTCAAAGACAACCAAGGTCTATGGGAGGCAATCCGTGGTCTGCACATCACACGCGTGTGTCTGTGTCTGAGTAATTCGAGAGGAGCGGTGAATCATGTAGAGGCAATGTCGAAGTCACTCTCATCGCTCACACAACTGGAAACGCTTAGTATTAATGTGCAAATTGGCAGAAAAGAACTATGGCAGGCTCTGAATAATCTGAATATAAAGAGTCTGAGTCTGAGTGGTGCGGTTAGAGGTTTGATACTGTTTAAAAAGACCTCGTTATCTCAGGCACTATCATCGCTCTCACAGCTAGACACGCTTACACTATATTTGTTTGAATATGAATACCTACAGCTACCTCAAACATTGAAGTATTTAAATATCTACTGTGATCATTTACATCCATTGCATATACGCATGCTTGTGGACACACTGTCTGCGTGTACTCAGAGAGTTGAGATTAAGCTGCAATTTGGTGTTACTGGTATTGCTTCAAAAGAGCTATTCATTGAAAAACAAGAGGAACTGAAGACGCTGCCAAATGTTAAAATGACACGCTTCCTGATATATAACCGGAGTCCCTCAATAGAAACTGGTTCTGACTGGTGTGTTCAAAACGTTGTTGTTGACGTTGATGGTAATGATGATGATGATAATGGTGATGATGAGCTATATAAACAATTCATAGACAATGTGACTTCGTTGCATCGTATTTCTATGAGATTTTGTATAAATTAAAATCCAGTTTCGATCTTACATGAGCGGAAATAGTTCTTAATACATTCATCTGCATTTCTTATTTATCATATTTACATTATTTGTATTGCCCAGAAGTGTTTAAAGATGCTATGTAACGAGACCGATTGCACCTTTCTCGAGCTTTTTTTTACTGCTACAATTAATATTTATGCTAAGTTTTAAGTATCTGTAGTTTTTGATAATGAATTTCTTAATTGTTTAAAAGTTAATAATTATTTATTTTTTGCTGTATGATAATTGCAATTGCTCACCAAAGTAAATAGTGCACATGTGGAGCTTTTAAGATACCGTTTTTCCGTCGTTCGTCAGTTTGTGCATGCGTCCGCAAACGTTTGAACCTAATGACTTCTCCTTCTGAACCGCTTGGCAGACATTAATGACATTACTCAGAAATTATTCTTTAGACACATTTTTTTAAGTTTGTTTCAGAACGGTTTGGTCTGTTCCTTATGTCCATTATGTCAAATGAGCTAAACATAGGTGTTTTACATGAAAATTCAAAAACCTTCTCTGAAAACACAAGGTTCAGGGGTTTAATATTTGGCGTGTAACTTCATCTATTGATCCTCTACAAAGTGTGTTCAAATCATGACCCTTGGGTCCTTAGAGTCACTTGAATAATATAGATTTAAATAAGTATTTACGTTAAAACTCTTCTTCTCTTAATCTGCAAGGGTCAGGGCTTTACTGTTTGGTGCGTAACATTTTGTGGTGGTACACATCAAATGTTGTTCCAAAAATCTGTCTGAGGTAAAAATTGCGACGCACTAGTGGTTACTGGTTTTCCTAATATGTGTTTAATGAAAACTTTAAAACTCTTATCCTCTGAAACCACGAGGCTCTGATGTTTGTTATTTGCATTTCACATTTTATAATGATCCTCTGCAGTTCAGCTAAGTTTGTTTAAATAATTACCCTGGTGTAAAAACAAGTCGTTTTTTCATGTAGACTTAAATACTAAATAACGTAAAACATCTTCCCAAAAATGGGAAGGGTCTGAGTTTTATAGCTGTTGTGTAAAATTGAATGGTTTTCAAATACCGAGTTTGTTTGAATCATGTTCCTGTGGTAAAAAAATTAACCACATCCAAGGGGTCATATGATTTATATAGACTTATTTTGTCAACAACTTTTAAGAATCGTATTCTCTGAAACTCCATGGGTGTTGGGTTTGATATTTGGTGTGCAACATTGCAAGGCGGTCACCTTCTAAGATTGTTCAAATCGCGCCCCAGGGGTCAACATCTAGCACATCCTTTAGGCTACTTGTTTGTTTGTATGTTATAACAACTGTAATGCGTTCTTATATTGTCTCTGGTCATATCAAAAGTGTTCCATACATAGTACACAACTTCTGTTAAAGCCACAGTTATTACTTAAACATCACAAAGTCTGCCCATAACATATTTTATTTCCATGTTTCATGAGGGCGACCGAAGGCCTTTTCTAAATATAACGTTGGTATCAGCGTTAGTGTATTTTAATCCCCTGCTGGTTTCACATGAGAAGATTATAAGTTTTTATCCCCAAGTGCGGCGACTTGTATGTAATACGTTTTTTGTTTCGCTTATAGGAGGAGAAGTTATTTTACGGATCAATGTATATATTTTTGTTGTCAGAATATCTTGCATAGTGGTGATTTTTTTTGTAAATTATACTAATGATGTAATGCCGTTTTGATGATGATGTGACGATGGTGGTGATGTAAATGTTGAGTGAGAAGATAATAATAAGGAATGTTATTTTAGAAGAGGGAAATTATTCACACGTGCGTTAACATGAGTGTACTGTTATATCATAATTAAATATATGGTTTATTCAAGATAAAAATACAGTCCATGATTATACAAGTTCATAATAACATATATAAAAGCATGAACATGTGATCAGTATTGAATTTCATAAATTGTTAATTAAAGTATCAATACATAAAAAAGGTCTAGGACACATGGATAACAATATTTAAAATCTATTATAACATACAAAACAACACAGACGAATATGTTCAAGATAGTGAGATGTCAAATTTAAGTAATACATTATACACAATTAAGCATAATAATATGTATACAGGTTTCTTCGAATAAATGCTTTATGACTAACATAGCTAAGTTTATGAAGGTACTTATAATATCAGTTTGTATTAATTCAATAAACTTTATCATGTTTCGTTTTTTCCAGTAATATTTATTTATATACAATTTTCTAATATCATCATGTAAGGAACATTCTAATAATCAAAGTACTGACAGTACTGGTGTGACGATGATTTTGAAGAGGATGGATATAAAAGCATAAATTTAAGCTTATCTACATCACCACAATTGTGTATGTGGGTACGAAAATTTTGGGAACGAAAAAAAATTGGGTACGAAATTTTTAGGTACGAAAAAAATATGCCAAAAGACCAATTTGGGTACAAAAAAAATGTGGGTGCGAAAATCAATTGGATTCGAAAAAAAATTTGGTTAGGAAAAAAATTGTGGGTACGAAAAAAAATTTGGGTACAAAAAAAAATTTGGGTACGAAGAATAAATTGGGGACGAAAAAAAATGGGTACGAAAAAAAAGTGGGTACGAAATTTGTTTGGGGGTACGGGGAAGTAGTACCCATCGGGAACTTGACCCATTCAGCCGAACTGGGAGGAGGGTAACATTCTCGATCAGATAAAAAAAATGAAATGGCGCGGCAGCGGCCGACGCGTATCCCCACGCCGCATAGATGTTATATTAGCTAATCTTTGGTTCTTGACATCAAGACAAAAACATGCATTGATTTGTTTTCATTTTCGACAATTGTGACACATAGACCATAACATGCTCAAAGGTTAAGGTTTATAATTTATAAAAATAAGAATAGAATATCAGAACAGATTTGGAAATCCTATCTCCAACTTGTCTAACACAGGCTAGTCTTACTTGTCTGACACAGGCTAGTCCAACTTGTCTGTAACAGGCTAGTCTAACTTGTCTGACACAGGCTAGTCCAACTTGTCTGACACAGCCTTGTCCAACTTGTCTGACACAGGCTAATCTAACGTGTCTGACATAGGCTAGTCCAACTTGTCTGACACAGGCTAGACCAACTTGTCTTACAAAGGCTAGTCTAACTTGTCTGACACAAGCTAGTCAAACCTGTCTGACACAGGCTAGTTTAACTTGTCTGACACAGGCTAGTCTAACTTGTCTGACACAGGCTAGTCCAACCTGTCTGACACAGACTAGTCTAACTTATCTGACACAGGCTAGTCTAACTTGTCTGACACAGGCTAGTCCAAATTGTCTGACACATGCTCGTCCAACTTATTTGACACAGACTAGACCATCTTGTCTGACACAGACTAGTCCAAGTTGTCTGACACAGGCTAGTCCAACTTGTCTGACACAGGCTAGTGTAACTTTTCTGACACAGGCTAGTCTTACTTGTCTGACACAGGCTAGTCTAACATGTCCGACAAAGGCTAGTCCAACTTGTATGACACAGGCTAGTGCAACTTGTATGACACAGGCTAGTCTAACTTGTCTGACACAGGCTATTCAAACTTGTCTGACACAGGCTAGTCCAACTTGTCTGACACAGGCTAGTCTAACGTGTCTGACACAGGCAAGTCCAACTTGTCTGACACAGGCTAGTCCAACTTGTCTGACACAGGCTAGTCCAACTTGTCTGACACAGGCTAATCTTACTTGTCTTTCACAGGCTAGTCTAACTTGTCTGACACATGCTAGTCAAACTTGTCTGACACAGGCTAGTCCAACGTGTCTGACACAGGCTAGTGTAACTTTTCTGACACAGGCTAGTCTTAGTTGTCTGACACAAGCTTGTCTAACATGTCTGACACAGGCTAGTCCAACTTGTATGACACAGGCTAGGCTAACTTGTCTGACACAGGCTATTCCAACTTGTCTAACACAGGCTAGTCCAACTTGTCTGACACAGGCTAGTCTAACGTGTCTGACACAGGCAAGTCTAACTCGTCTGACACAGGCTAGTCCAACTTGTCTGACACAGGCTCGTCCAACTTGTCTGACACAGGCTAATCTTACTTGTCTTTCACAGGCTAGTCTTACTTGTCTGACACATGTTAGTCCAACTTGTCTGACACAGGCTAGACCAACTTGTCTGACACAGGCTAGTCTAACTTGTCTGACACAGGCTAGTCTAACTTTTTTGACACAAGCTAGTCCAACGTGTCAGCATTTGTTAACATCGTATTCCACTGTTATTATCGAGCTTCCTACTTATGCAAACATTTTTTTCGACATTTGCCAATTGTTGTTGTTGTTTCCCATATTTCAATGATAATCAACGAGGTATGCCGATTGAGGAAATTTAGCTAACTCAATCGGTCTCTCTCGGTCTTTTGGGTAGATCGCCATTGTGTTTTTTTGTTCATGGTATGATAACTTAGACGAGTCAAAAAAAGATATTCATCCCCAAGACCATTGTAATGTGGACATTTTCTCTCTTAAATAGGTATAGATTCAGGTTTATGCCATTTGCCTGATTCAATTTCTAATCTCTGAGATGAAACTCTTAAACAAAGATCAAATCTTAACTTATTTATACAAACATTTTTTAATTAAGGTTGCAATTCAAATTTAGAAAACTGACTGAAGCTGATTTCTCTCGAACAATTCTTAAGTTCTGAGATTCAATTTTGGATAAATGTATCATTTAACCTAGACTTTACCAAGGATAAAAACACTTTTCATCACCTACACCCTGGTTTAGCCATGCATAATGTACCCCTAAGCACTGCAACAGAATATAAACAGATTTTGCCCAAGAATATGTATTTTATTTATTAAATTCTCACACATGTGGCTATAAATGCACTTGACATAATTGTGATCTTCTAACTCAATAATGTTCAACCAAAACCGTATTACATTAATGGCTCTTTTAGTCATTAGAGTTGTTCTTCAAAGTTAAATATAATTCATACCGATGAACAGTAAATAAGAACAGACAAAATCACTGGTTTAAAATATAACAGCATGTATTTAACTCTTTCAGTGCTGGAACCGAATTTTGAAGGCCTTTGCAAACAGTTTGGATCCAGATGAGACGTGGCGTCTCGTCAGGATCCAAACTGTTTACTATTTTGATAGTATTATTTGAAAACAAATCGAAGAAAATGCTAATATTAGAAATTCAGCAGACGACATTTTAGCAGACGACAAGTGCCCCAGCATGCAAAGGGTTAAACACATTAGGTGTATATTCAATGTTTATGCTCAAGAACGCTACTACAAAACTGACAATGTACTGATTGTGTGTACTTGTATGCTTACATTTACTTATATGTTTTGTTTTTATACGAATGTACATATTGTATACACTGTTTTGTATGTATTACATTCATTGTTTTAGGGCATCCAGTTTTAAATGCCCTCACTTTTATGGCATTTGTAATAAATGCCCTTTTTCAATCTCAATACTGTGTTGGTTGTTTACTTCATACTAGTTTCAATCGGACCTATATGAATTGCATATTATGAACAAAACATAAATAAATAATAAAATACTACATGTATTTGCTTTTAGGAATCAAACAAACACAATTTTAATATTTATTACTACATGTATATTATCATATATAAATATCATAACACAAACGTTTAAGATTGAATTCTACAAATATATCCACAATAATTCCAGGTGCTCACTTTGTAAATGTGATGATGAAGAGGGGCATAATTGGTAATTTTTTATGCAAGACGATAAACATGCACATCTTCATATGATAAGAAACGATTCGAGCATGTTTGGACGTTGCAAAGTGTATAATAACTTGTTCAAACAAATGTTTGTCTAGTGACAGACAGTCAGTGAGACGTACATACTTGTATCACGTAAATAATACAATAACATATAAAAGTTTAGAACATAATTCCGAATCACGCACATCATAGGGTAACCACAATGTGTGTTCAAATATGAATTCAAACCGCGATTATGTTATGGAAATGTTATCACATGACAAGCTACAAAATGTCTAAGGTACTTAACAGTATTGCCTTGAAATCTTGACTGCTAACAATCTCGCTTCGGTTATGTACATACTGTCACCGAGAGATGGGTTTTTCATAAAATATTCACTTTTATGTTTGTAAAAAAATGCTATGGCAGCTTAAGCAAAAAGTACAAATTAAAAATCGTATATGTCCAGAATTGATAGAAAATTAATGCCATATTTAGAACATAATTGTGTAAGGGGCATAATTATCTTACGACGATTTTGTCTTTTACTTCATGTTATACCAGTCACAAGCATTTTTGATTTTCGTCATACAATTTTCTTTTCCTCCCACAAATACAGCAATGCAAAATAAAAATGCAAAATGTCAGCTTAAAAAGCCTTAATTGGATATTAATTACCAATATAATTCCGTAATACTTTTTGATAGCCAATTTGCATACGAAAATTTGTATGTTTATGCTTTAGGGCGATTAGCATATTTTGTAAATTATTAATTAATAAAAAAAAACACCTGGATATGAATTTGAAGACAAACTTAACAATGTAAAATACACGTTCAAAGGGAAAACAAATTGTAAAAAATCGACTTTAGCAGTATGAGTTACCAACAATTTAAATGCAACATGTTTAATCATATGTATTAACACGTAAATACTTAATGAATACATGGTACTGACACATAACTACTTTATATATACAATTAACCTTAAAGGTACAACATGTTCTGAAATGTAAAATAGAGTATAAGAAATTAAAACCATTCCAGTAAATGAAAACAACATGATTTAAATTCACTACTTAACGTTTATTAAAATCAGCTATGTAAACTTTCGTCATCAAAAAAGTGTAATGCGAAAACAAAAGAAACAACCTGACTGACTATAATTTTACAACTTTACCAAGATCTTTTACAAATGTCCCAACTCTAAACACACTTGTATCTCTCATACAACTTTCTGATATCTTGCCCCTCGTTTCTCTTTGGACATATTTCTTTTGATGAACACCCCTCCCTCGTCCTGTGACCTCTTCTTTACGCCAGACCGTTTCTTCACGACTCGTTGTTTTGTCGACTCTCTTGATTGGTGATCGTATCCAGCGTCAGAATCAGACTAAAAATGAACAAAAACGTATTCATGCATTTAAAACGAGCAATCAAACAACAAGCATTGCTAAAAAGTGTCTTTACTTATACTCCAATTGAACAATATGAAAATGAAAAATCAGTATAAAACATTTAACAGTCTATATTAACAACCGTCAAAGACATAGTTTCACGTAAATCACTGTGATCCCTTGAGTCTATACATGTATTTACAACCGTATTTATAAAACACAGTTCCACTTACAGCACTATCATTAATTTAGTCTATATTTACAACCGTCAAAGACATAGTTCCACTTAAATCACTGTCAACACCTGATGCTATATTTTGAACCGTCAAGGACATAGTTTCACTTACATCACTGTCATCACCTAATTGACATCACGCCAACTGTCAATCAAATCCTTATCTAAATATCGATCGACCAATCAGCCATCGATTAATCGGGCGCTTTGGTTACTAACGAGCTATCCGCCATTTTATATACACGCAGAATCTAGATTTTCACATTTTTTCAACTAGTTTCTTTTGCTTTCCTCTTAAAAAAAAAACGAAGATACAATATAGTTAAACGGTGTCAAATGGGATTGTGTAACTCGGGCAATCGATATCCAGAAAATATATTTGGTGAAATTGCATTAATACCGTTTCCAAAGTCGAAAAAGGATTTCGAGAAGTGTTAGAATTGGATAAATGCATGGGATCGTACCCATGAACAACTTAACTTCAACACTGTCAATGACATTCACAATATGCTATTATCAAATATATTAGCAGATTTAAATAGTTAATGTTATCGATCTGATCGTCACATAATAGTTGGCGCTTTTTTAAATAGTTTTATCAGTTATAAGGTGATTCATAGAAGCAAGATTCATCTGAAATACTTTAAAAGTAATAAAACTCAGCATGAAGCCTAATTCATGCTGTGATTTATTTCTCTTAAAGTAATGCACTTGATTGCCATTATACACGTTATTAGAAGGTGACACGTGATATCTTATCTTAATACCGGTATCTACACATGTGCAGACATGTGGTGTCACCAATTAACGCTTGTAATCCACACACAGATCGAATGCCTAGTTCTCATTTTTTCTGAGTTTCATTTATTTTATTAGAAAAAAAAGAGGAAATTAAATATGGAAAAACGGTGTAAATATGGTTTATGTTACTCGGACATTAGGTATCCATAAAGATAAGTTAAAGGAATTGAATGTATACCATTTCCAACGCGGTAATGTGGTCTCGACAAGTGCGAGCGGAAGCTTCAATGTGTAGAATTACCAAATCCCCCTAAAAGAACATTAATTTATTTCAAAAACTGGAAGTGTCATATAAGCATTATTTAGTATGAATTATATCACTTGTATGTGTAAAATAATATGAAAAATTGATACCCACTTTGCGTATTAACTGAACAAAATCCCCGTTATAAATCGTGTTTTTTTTTCAGTGTCAGAAACAAGTGATTACAATTTTATGTTACTATTTTAATAAAAACTTATCGATAAATGCCATAGTTCAAGAGTTATTTATGACTAATATCCCCAATAAACGCGGTAACTTGGGACAAGTCGATACCTGCGCGAGCGTCTGATACGTGTAGCTTTATTAAGTAGCCTGACCGAAATACCCTTCACAGAACGCTAATTTATATCAGACAATGACCAAACTGACTGTGTTGTTTTGCACTCTTAATTATAGTGATTGATAAATGTCCCATTAGCAATGTTTAATATTTTTAATATCTGTAATAATCACTTTTATACGTAATTACATGTGGGATTTAGCTATCAACTCGGCCTCAGAAAGCGTGTAAAACTTAACCGAAATACCGTTTTAAAGGGCTAGTTCATGCCAAATACATAGGGGAAAATGTTGCGTAAAATGTTTTGAAAATAACATGGGTATACTGTATACCAGTGTAGAAGTGTAAATTCTTTGCTAATACCACCATAACACGTAGTAACAGGTTAGATTTCGGTAAGCGCGCAAGCCTTTGACAGGGTGTTTAACGTTCCGACATAGCCGTTATAAATATCTAATGTTCTTTATACACTAATATTTCTTGCATTTGCATAATAAATAAATGTAACAAACCCCTTTTACCAGTGTTATAGGGGTAAAAGAGTCCATAAAAATCATGCGGAATATCGCGTTATCTAAAGGCAATCTATAGGCAAAGAAGCCACTTTGGTGTTAGCGTTTCTAGTTTTTCAGACAGCTTCGCCACATGACTAAGTGGGCGGAGCGATCATCGTCCAGGCGAGATGTCAATTCTATATTTACAACCGTCAAACACATAGCTCCACTAACATCACTAGCATCAACTCAGTCTATATTTGCAATCGTAAAATACATAATTCCACTCAAATCACTGTCAACCCCTGAGTCAATATTTACAAACATCAAAGACATAGTTTTACTTACATCACTGTCATAACCTAAGTCTATATTCACAACCGTCAAAGACATATTTCCACTTACATCACTAGCATCAACTAAGTCTATATTTACAACCGTCAAAGACATAGTTCCACTAACATCACTGTCATCATCTTAGTCTTTATATACAACCTACAAAGTCATAGTTCCACTTACAACACAGTCATCACCTAAGTTTATATTTACAACCGTAACACACCTAGTTCCTCTTACATCACTAGCATCAACCAAGTCTATATTTAAAACCGTCAAAGACATAGTACCACTTACATCGTTGTCGTCATCTAAGTCTATATTTACAACCGCCAAAGACAAAGATCTACTTACATCGCTGTCATCATTTTAGTCTATATTTACAACCGCCAAAGACAAAGATCTACTTACATTGTTGTCATCATCTAAGTCTACATTAAATTTCACTTAAATCACAGTCTATATTTACAACCGTCACAGACATAGTTCCACTTACATCACTATCATCACCTAACTCTATAAGTCAAAGACATAGTTACAACACTGTCATCCCCCAGATTTGCCTGCAGACGGTAGCTGAGGTCAGCCATGTCCCGTCTGTACTGGTCGAGTTGAGCCTCGAGTCTCTCACGACGTAATCGCTCGTAGTCTAGCTGAGCCTCTAGTTCATTGATTGTTCTATATTTTGACAAGTTTTAAATCCGTGAGAATTACTAAGTTTAGCACGACATAATCGCTCGTAGTCCAGCTGAGCCTCTAGTGCATTGACTGTTCTATAAATAGAAAGGAGCCTCTAGGTCATTGACTGACGTAATCGCTCGTAGTCCAGCTGAGCCTCGAGTTCATTGATTGTTCTTAAAATAGACAGGCGCACGTTTTATATCCATGAGAATTGTCAAGTTTCTTCCGACGTAATAGCTTGTTGTCAAGCGGTGTCTCTAACTCATTGATTTTTCTTTAAAATACATGAACATGTATTCTTTTGTTTAGAATAACTAAGCTTCTCAAGACATACACTCTGGCATAACTGTGCCTAATATTCGTTCATATGTCTCGTTATATTTATAATATGTTGTAAACGATATTTGTAATCCATATTTATTTTATATAAAAACAACCCATATAGTTAGTTAGCTTCTTATCTCTTATACCTTGTACATAGAAACATAATTAGTATATCTGAACGTTCCCACCCATGCAGCCACTAAAGAATATCTATAAAAGTGTTATATTTATTACTAGACGGAATCCAGATGTTTTCGATACGAAAGGTTGATTCTAATCAACATCATGCTTTTAAATGGTGGTAATGGTAAAAACATATTTCTACCTCAAATAATGTGTTGTTGTTGGAATGTAGTGTCGTACTTATTTTTACCTTTTATTTAATTTTATTATTTACAATTAATGTTATTTTTTATTTTTATTTTGATGTTCAACGTTTACGGAGGATTAGTCAATTCACATACTTATATGTAAATCTGAACTAAAATTAAAAGTTGTTCCATATAACTCTCAGTGAAATTATTGACTCATAGTGAAATTATCGAATGCCCCTCGACTCGATTATGTAAGGACGTAACACGCCACATATCCTGAAATAAACGTCTGTCATGCACGTTGTTAATAATTCATTATCAAGTAGTATATTGCTATATATGCAATTATTTTATTACTATAACAATGCTAATATGAGCACTTGATTACTTTGTAATACTGTAAATTGTGCATTGTGACTTGCATAATTTAGACGTATCCTCATAACTTCAAATGGTGAACATGTATTGCTATTTATGCAATTATGACAATATTTTTATCATACAGTCACAAGCACTTGTCAAGCATGCAATATTTTACACCATGTATTATGATATATTATATATACTGATGATGTACGGTGTGAAGAGGGATGCCCTCGACCCACACATACGTATTGACGAGGACAATAACACGTATAGAACGGGAAAAAATCGTATTAAAATATTAAGATGTAGACACTATTCCTACGCTTTTTTATTATAAATATTACAATATAAATAAATACTAAGTTTGCCATTGAAGTATGTAAGCTTATGCGGATATTATCTAAATATAAGGTAAACATATTCGAACTTAGTTACAATTAAACTTGTGTAATCTACAGATTGCAGACTGAATTTTGAAAACAGATATTTGGTGTACCTCCCCCATCTTTCAATGCAGCGAACGTACCTGTAAACTACAACGAATCCATTTAGTAATCACAGGTAAACAGAGTGCATACAATTACTGATTTAAATTATCAAAAATATTTATTCGCGTATGAATAGTATTTTGTATTATTTATAAATTTGCTCCATCTCGAAATTGATGTAACTCGCGATAGTGTAAACTTGTGTTTCTTATCTTTGAAGCAAATATATAGAAATGGAAATGTATTGTTTTATATTTATTTTGTTTATAACATCCGTTTGATGATATTATTAAGGTTACATGATCGGTGAGTACTTTGAAAGTTTAAGTTTTACTAGTAAGCCAAAGTTATATTATCATAAATTGTGTAAATGTGAATTATACCTAGATAGTGTACTCAATTACAATTAAAAACTTAATTTATCAAGATTTTTATTGTGCTCGCAAATCTTCGAAATAGAGAGTTAGAAATTATACTATTCCTAGCTTTTATCGTAAAAGCAAAAAGTCCAAATTAAATACCATTGAAACAGGGTCGTAACAAATGAAATAGAAAAGGCAGCAGAAAAGCTTTGGTTCGTTTTAATAATAAACGTTTTGTATTCCACAATTTGTGAAACTGACACTCGTACAAATTAAGTTAGGATTTAGTATAGATTTGACATAGAATCATGTTCACCTAATTGCAACTAATACAATTAATACTATCGTTTTTATTTTCAAGACAAAATATTCTTTGTTGCAAAATTCAAGTTTAAAATAGAGGTCTATTATTCCCTACGATGTTGCAGCTCATTTTAAAGTTCACGATCAAGATCCTTATCTTTCGAAACGTGGCTTCAAATTTACGCGTGCATGCATTTGTTTATTTTATACAACGGTTTCACTAGTTATGTCATTTCTACGTAGTCTTAAGCGAGATACTTGATACATAAAACGGTTATTTATTATATAATGACAATTGATATCCATAGAAAAACTAACAGGTTGGTTTATTTTTCAAATATGAGCTGTTCTGTATACTTTGCTATAATATTTACAGACAACGTGTTTATATTTTATTCTAATTCTAATTGACACTGACAAAACATATGCAGTAAAAACAATTATAGGTTCTGTAACAAATTGTGAATTAAACTCTCTCTGACTTTTGATTTGTACTACACCAGCTGTTCAATCAACGACGTGTTGTTGAACAACATGGAATAGAGATATTGGTACAAATCATTCCGCTTGTATAAATATTCTTTATGAAATATTCAGCACACCTATTTCAACTTGAAATTATGCTTCTCTAAGCTATGATACGAATTAATTACATACCGCGCGGTAAAAACATAGGGGAGACGAACTTATTTGAATCTAATTGATTTGTTGACAGACAAACGTCTGGGCTCATGATTTAAGAATTAAAATGAATTATGCTTAAGCCAATAATGCTGCGGTCTTAAGGGTCAGCGCAATGGATTTCGCTTTCCTGTTTCACAACATTTACCTCGTGATGTTGTCCTGAATGCAAGCTGAGGAACCTTTATTTTACTAATATTTGTCTTAGAAAAAGCGATTCTTAACGTTTCTTACACAGAAAAACGAAATTACGTTTCAGTAAAAAGTTATGGACTTGTTGTCCTTCGTATTTGGTCGGTGGCAATTTTGGACATAATGTTGGATTACTGTGTAATTTTATAAGCTTACACTATTTCTGATGATCTTGATGTGTAAGTTTCCCTCTATAACCTAGTTATAGACACCAAAAGCATCAACGTGGAGTTGAAACTTACATAGTTATGATCATAAATAGGTTTTGGAAGCCGGCCATCTTGAAAAACTACTTTCCGGAAGTCAGATTTCGGTAAACTTTTGAAATATTATAAAGTACCTTCTTCCCTACCAAGATCAATTAAAATACCTTTTGTAGCATTTTTTTGGGGTCAAAGTGTATATTGACCCAACTATAGATGGATTTCCCAACTTCGACCTTAACAATTTTAAACAAACAATACTTACATAATACAAAAGTAAACTCAATACACAAAAATACAAAAATGATTGTATTTTTTAGAGGTTTAGTTTATAAGTACGTACATGTATTTTCTTTTGATGTGTGAAAATAACGACATATGATACAATATAATAAGTTTTCATACACAATAACGCATAAATTACGTATCTAATTGAATACATTGTTTCGATAATTGTATATTCGTTTTCGCAAACATTGAAATAAAACACATTGATACTATGAGCAATAACAGTATTTATTCATTACTTATGTAATTTTTTATATATGCCCAAATACTATATTGGGGTTAACTTTAATGTAACTTATGTGTGTATTTAATAATTCATATATATGTATTTGCATCTCATAATTCCTCTTATGTCCTCAATTTCAAATACATCAATCACCGGTGACATTTCAATTACCATAAGCAAGACTACTTTAGGTATAACTTTCAGAGAAAGAGCCTGAATTTTATTGACATGTCAATCAGTTTCTATTAATCACTCGTCTGCATGATACACTTGATTCGATGTGGGTCTTGATCAGGGCCACACACAGAAGCAGTTTTGTACTTAAACTGTAAACATCTATGTTGGCTGCAATATCGTTTTGGTCTTAAAAATATTGTGTATTTTGTCTACACCAACCATAATAATTATAAATAATTTAAGGGCCATACGAACTGTTAATGACCTAAACAAATTTTTAAATAATTATACAATAATATAATATAAAGAAGGGCGCGAGTAAATCATCAGTTGTGGTAATAAAAGAAAGGTATTAATCATACTTTTTTGCAGCAACGTTCCTGGAAAAGCATTAAATAATGAAAATGCGCGCGTTTTGGCATTAGATAAGGCTCATATTAAAAAAACGTGAGCATGAGTGAAACGTTGACTATGCAAACTCTTAACATAGTTAATTGTTAATGTTATAAATTGCAAAAAAACGACCTTCGTTAAGAACTGTGAATGCATTTTGCCAGCCATTTTGGCTTAGAAGTAAAAAGTATGCACGCGCAAACACTGTTTTAGAACACATGTTAAGCATTCATACGAACTATACATCATTGTGATTAACAAATAAAATTGTTTACAAACCAAAAAAAAAAAACCGTTCCGAAGTACTCCACAGAATCCAATATGCCCTTGCGTAACTGTGATACAATTAGCTGCTGTATTGTTTGAATTCACATAAATCTTTCGCTAACATACTTACACATCGTTCAAGTGTTGTCTGCCAAATTAGTTTACCAACTACCACTTTTTCAGTTTACTCACGAGGCAATAACCTAAACATATTATCATGAACATTGTACTTAGCAAAACACCTAACACCTGCAAAGCAAAATGCATTTTTAATGGAAATGCGCTAACATTGTTATTTTCACTGCTTCCTCATCGGGATATGTAAGACTGTAAAGAAGCTTCGTGTTCCGCAATGAAACTGAATCGCACATAGCTACTCAAATGTGATGTGATAGTATGCACACCATTCGGCATGATATAAACACATATGATATACTTACAAACTACGAATTTAAGCTCGAAAACGTGACCACCAACACACTGATCAACTAGACATGTAATGTATTATAGAAAGTTGAAAGGAAATATACAACAATCTAAAAAAGAAATATTTTAAACAAATCTGAACTTAAAATAGAAAAATAGAAATAGCCTAGGACTGAGAAAATACAGGGAATTTAAGGAAAATGATTTATTTATTTCATTCGTGGTCGTAAACACCAGCTATGTTCACGCATAATAATAACTATTGTACTAATGTAATTATTCTTTTTTGAGTTGTTCCTTATTCTTTTCGAATATTTTCATTCGTGCATTCAGGTTAAAGACCGAATGTTTAATTGTTTTAAAACCCAAACCAAAACAATATAGTTACGATTTATTCCTAAATCCCGACATTATCTAGAGTAATAACTGAAGTATAGTTAACATCTGAATTATTGTGAGATACATACACTTACTTCCAACGTGATAATCCATCGTTCAAGTGTTGCGACCAGTTTTTCTTCAGTGTATTTGTGACGCAACCTGCATAACCATGTTTTATTGCCGTTGTAATTCGAGACATAAGATAGTTAACACAAACTTTGTCAAGATATAAATAATTAAGTAACCAACTATGAATGTTTGCTGGAAAAAGGTAACAATAACTCTTCGAAATGAAAGAAAGATTCGAAATTATCATCCGCCAGACGCACTTTGTATGAGCAGACACCTAGCAAACCATGTGTTGAGGGCCAAGTAATAGGCAATAGTGGTGTAGCTGTAATTTTGCCGTAACTAGATAGGCTGTCGGAAGAAGTTAAAGAAGTGAACAGATGCCTGACTGACCGTATTGACACTCTTGAAAGTGAATTAGAGAGAAAACTTAAAGAAAAAATACTGGATAAGATGGCCCAAAGTATAGACAGACGTTTGAACAGCGAAATGAAGAAAGTTCATAAAAGTCTTGATGAAAGAATCGACACTTTACGTGCTGATTTCACTAATGACCTTGATACTTTGTCAAGCTGAGGGAATTCAATGACGGATGTTCTTTAAACTGGCCATTTTTGTGATAGATCATTAAACTTAGTTTTTCGTAAAGTGCCTGCAACTGTTAATGGAATCATTTTTGATAAAATAAACACTATCATAAAGGATCACATGCACGTCAATGATGTCAAAGCTTCATCTGCCAAAAGATTACTTGTTCATGGAAATGACACAATGACCCCAGGCAGTGTAGTTGCTACCTTCATAGACAAGGAGCAGCGGTCAAAGACTCTGAAGGCTAAGAGAGAATTGAATAACTCCATTTTCAAACAGGTCGTGCATGAAGATCAGTCAAAAGAGGAGCGACTTGCTGCTGGGAATCTTCGAGCTATGTTGAATGCTGTGAATAGAGGACATCATCTTTCCATACGAGGAAATCGTATCTACACTAACCAAGTGAATCGTGTTACCCATAATAATGGTAGAAACATTGCAAACAGTGGTACCCACAGTGGTACAAATAGTGTTAACTGTGGTGCCAATAATAATGGCACAAATATTCAACCCAGCCCTACTGGTCAAAGTCAGACAGGTCAGCGAGGTCACTGAGGTTGAGCAAACAGTCAGCGCGGATTCAGACCAAGAGGACCAAGAGGCGGCTACAGAAGAAGTTAAATCACCTTCGGGTTTTGGAACATTAAATAGGCCAAAAATATTGCAGATGTGTTTTCTATCAGAGATTGTTATTGCTACATACTAATTGTGGACGCATGTCAATAACAAGTCGAGTCAATCGTAATCTCTGAGCACCAAAATACAAAGGGCCGGGTCAAATGAAAGACCAGAAGTCTTTTCGACCAACTTTTAATCAATATCGCGATAACCATACTGCGATTCGAATAATATTTAGAATGTAGCGCGGCCTATACCTGTATATCGTTGCACCCCCAATTAAGAATTTACTTTATTTAATACTGTTATACTTGACATGTCCGATTTTGTAGACACATAACATGGATTGTCTAGTCTTAACTGTAAGGTTACGGATAGCAACTTAGGAAAGCCCTAACTTTACAAACAATTTAAAGGCAGTTAATCCTAGATTGACGAAAGGAAATATACAAAACATTTAAATAGAAAACGGTATCTCAGTTAGCGAGAATATATACATACTAAAATTTTAAATACAGGGTCTTTTAAAGTAACCATCTGTTGTTTTTGTAAAATGTTGTTACATCAAGTGCATCTTTCAAGCAAAGGAATCCCGGACATTTAGATCAGTTAATTCGTATTGTAATTAACACGTGTTTTCGGAATGATCGAATCAAACGAATACATCTTCGTCATGAAAAACTAGTCTATAAGCTTGTTCTTCTATCGTTGTAATTGGTTATGCATGCAAGTTATTTTGTTTAGGTATGAACTCATTTATCGCAAAAGTGTTCACTTGCAAGAAGAGACATTTGGTGCAGTCGATTAAAAAGAGCAAAACTATTTAAATAACTCCTAATTCTGGTAACCATTTTCGAAATAGTAATATAATTTATTATGTATTTGTAGTGTCAATATTATTTGTCTGGAATGCAGACGCACATATGAATGGTTTTAGTGAGATAAGTCCGTAGCCTTAATTGTAGTCAATTGTTAAGTTAATGAAGTTTCCAGTGTTCGAATTGGTTGATACGAACATTAATATTTCATCGAGCAACCATGTTTATTCTTGAATGTTAGAATGGTTTAATCCTCGAGAGAACCTGCTATTTGCGAACTGATCGCTGAATGAAATATTATAATTGAAAATGAAAAGTTTGGTTACTCACTGTATTGCTGATCGGCGTTATTATGTTACGATTAATTCTTAATTTAATGTATACCACACCACACAATACATAGAACGTCAAAGCCATGTTAAGTAAGCAAATGTTTAATACCGTATGACGAGTGTATCGTTCAACCGTCATATTGTTCCATCATTATTAAGGCATTTATTAAAATTGAAAGTTACCCGATGATATAATGATAATTGTATTAATGTTTACACATACCAATACATTTAATACCAATTCAATTGCTTACGTTCACGATGTGTGCAGTTTTTATCATATATCTCATAGAAACCCATTTAGAAACCAGCTGGTGCTTACAAAAGATTACCTCAGTGCTTTGCTTGATATCATTTGATGAAATATAAACGTCTTTGCAATTAGTAAACTTTTTTTGAACCAAAATGGCACACAGGTATACGATTTTAAACTCGTATGCAAACCGTCCCTCCAAACATCACCCCCTGTACGTCGATAATCCAAACTTAGTTGGATAATTCAAACTGAAGAAAACAATGTCGACCAAAACTGAAACTGAAACGGAAAGGTAGGTGATTATTTTATCATATCTGCTAATTTAGTAACTATAAGGACGTAATTGTTCTTAACATGTGATAATGAATGTCTGACACACACACGCGTTTTGAGTTTTGCAATGATTTAATAGTTTTCTATTAAAAAAAAACGATACATTTGTCTTCGGAAAATGCTAATGTTCATGAAATGCGACCTATGTGTTGAATTATTTACACTTTAATTGACAAAAGAGCGAACGAAACTGTAACCGAGATATGCAAAATTATATCATGAATGTCCTTAGAAAATTTACTTTACTTTTAACACCTAGTGTGTTTCTGTGTTAAAATCATGTGTTTGCAGGACGGGTATAAAAGTTAATGGATAAATCCAAACTGATTAGAAAATTTATGTGGATAATAACCTGTATATATATTCAAGTTGAGATAAGAAGCAAAATAAGCATGCGAAATTTGCATTCCACGTACACAGAGATGCCATAACACGTGTTCCATGCCAGTTTGGATAGCATGAAAGGCATACAAATAAAAAAATGTCCCTACTTATTATTGAATCACTTGATTTAAAGGGAATCGCGTCGAAGCTGCAAGTTAAAGTTGCACTTGCCCCGCTGATTCATGTATTTGTCATCATATTAGAGGTTTCGAATATTATTTGAGGTATTACTGATCTGAATCATTTTACATTATATCAGAAAGATTGCATCGAATAGTACACACATATTTAAGGGGCATATCGACGGCTAGTATAGCATTTTACTTTCCGATATATATTTACACATTGAAAATAACATATTAAATATTTCTAAATACACAGACATAGATATTGACCCTTTTCGCCGGCGCGGGAAAATTGAAGTAGTAGTAAAATATGTACGAGTGAATCGTACATTACCCCGCTATGCGCATGCTCACTGACGATAAACGACTTTTAACGGTATTTTAGCACAGAAAGCTTGCGAGTTCTATATGGAATGACTTTGAACCCTATTGAAACCTTGGTGGGAGTAATATTTTGGACTTTTAACTATTTTTCTTTCCGATTTCATCAATTACGTATTATTCTTTCCGATTTTATGTTTATAAAATTTGGACTTTTTGTATTGGCTTTATTTCGCTACGTGGTAGGACCAGACTGATAGGGGCATTCGTATGAAAATGCTTATTTATTTTCAACATTTCGTCATCATAGTCCATTTCATATGATGTTGTTACTGTAAATGGTGTTTTTGCAGTTTCTCTGCTTGAAGAACACAACTTAGTGTATAGTACATTTTCATGAACATGTATATCTTTCCCTGCTAGCTTTATTTCTGATGGGATAATACCTTCATGCAGCTTTGATTTATAACCGTATTTGTTTAGTACGGGATCAAATGCAAACTCCCTGTATTTCAAGGGCTTGTCACCATGGTGCTCTATGCAGTGTAATATTACCTCACTCAAAGTTTGTTTATCGTTACTACAATACACGCAAAGGTATTTTGGCCTGTTCTTATGCGATTCCAATATTTCTCACGGGCACTCCTCTGGCGATGGGCAGGCACTTTGATTAACTTTTTCTATCACTTTGATAACGTCATTTTCAATACTGAGTTGCTGATGTTGTTCATCTATATTTTGTGGAGTAATATCAACATATATTTTTGTCCGATAACCTAATTTGCCGGTTGTTTCATTTAAGGTATTTTTTTTTTCTACGTTATGGTTAGTTGTGTTATGGATTAGTATTTCTTTCAGACATTTAAAGGACTCTGTACAATAATAACATCTGTAGTTTTCCAGTATCTTCTGTTTTACCTAAAATGAAAACAAACTCATTTTTTTATGATGATTGTTTAACAATGTGCTAAAATGCTTTTGTTGTCAGCAATTAAACAAATCTCGAAATATTTTACATGAGTTTTCGTTTTACATAGATCTTTACATAAAGACATCTTGCAGTTTGGTAATTATCCATCGACTTCCTTATGTTAGTTTGGAATTATCCATACACTAGTTAGGTCATTATCCAATTTGTATATTCTTGTCCCAAACAAATACGAATATATTGCGTTTTCAAGCATTTACATCAATCAAATTGTTTACATACATATATGAAAGGTTAATACAGAAGTCCAAGCATTTAAACATTAAAAACATTCGATTATAATTGTTTTTGGCCTAAAACTTTCGACAATTTCATTTACTTTTTCCAGATTTTCAAACATATTCGTTTTATTTCGACGTAATTGTTTTTAATTGTTATGGGTCTATTAGCGCATTGCATCCGGCAAATAACATTTAACAAAAAGAAACGTTTATTATGTCACAACTTACCTTTAATAAACGTGTTCTTAGAAATAAATGACTGGAGTCTTCATTTCTGTCGCCATTTTGTTCTTCAGTTTGAATTATCCTACTCAGTTTGGATTATCGACGTACAGGGGGTGAACATCATTCAGTATGATGTACAATTCAAAGCTATAGTATACTTTTACGACAAAATGGATAGACATTGTGTAAATTGAATGTTTAATGGCTTCACATGTGATCATGAATGTTACGAATACGATTACAATTACCCAAAAGTAAATTTTTATCATGACAGTGGTTTAAGTGTAACGCATAACTAAACGGGGATTTTTTTCACCAGAAAATGCGTCTTGTTTGTACATAAGATAGTCAGCTTGTGTGATATTTAATTCATAGGTTGCATACTTCTTTAATAAATATGAAATATTCGTTGGACTTATTTATTTTATTCTTTTTGAAAATATGTAGAGTTTTATACTTCATCATTAAAGAACACAATGAACATATTAATATTATTACTATGCAAATAGTGACTTAACTATTTCACAATCGTATTACAAAGTTCCAATGATAATCGTTTAAACTTAAAGGTAATAGTTTTGTACGGAATTGCATAAAAATGCAATCTTAGAATATATAGGTAGTTATGTATGTAAATGCTCTCGAATATACTTTCAATAGATTAGATGATTATGAGGCATCGTTTGTTTGTTTACACAACATAAACACTAAATACATCTGTGTATTAAAACAAATAAAGAAGCACAAGTAAAAGTTATTTTTAAGTTACCAATAATGCAGTGACAAACGAGAACCGTTACGTTAGAGATTTTGTCATGAATACCAAAATACCACATGTAATAATAATTGATGAGTAATCAATTTTTTAGAAAATCTCCTCTGTAAAATATCGCCATTATTATTACATCGGTTTTCGCATATAATTGTATGCATTTTCATAATACGTTCTTTTACCATAAACAGATTTTGCAATATTTTCTAATCATTCTCACGGAGTAATTTCTACGTATAAAACGTGCGCTTGTAATCAGGGGGCATGCGTATACAGGAGCTTACCGGGTTTAAGTGAGGTTAGTTGGAACTTAACTTCAAAGATGGCGTCGTTTTCGTGTTTTTCGTGATGGAGTAGCGGATATTTTCAACCGGTAAGCAAGTTTATATTTATATTTCTTTTTAATGAATAAGCCCTTTCGGCTCTACGGTAATTGTGCTCCCCTCGGTTTTTTGTTTCAATGCCGTAGACGTCGGAATAAAAAAAGTTATTGAAGCAAAACCGTCGACAAATTTGTTTGTTTAACTTCTTGACCTTCGAGATTTTGGATGTGGGAACTAACTTCCTTTTAAGCACAATTTGGGACCTTACTTCCAAATGACAAACAGCTCGTTCATATGTGAAAGAGATTGACACGAAATACCTACATATCTTTAATAAAGCTTACATGAGTACTTCAATATTACAGTTTTATAGCATTTTATGTGGTGTAATATAAGCGTTTTTGTAATCATTTAACTTTAGAATTATAAAAATGCTGTACAAAAAACCTGCAGACCAACTGAATTAATTCACCTATTTTAAAGAAGATTGGTTGTGGGGTGGCTGATGTACGAGATAATAGAATGTTTATCAGCCCTTTCAGTAATATTTTAATTAATTAAATGCATTTTATGACGTGTCGACCTTATTCTGATATGAAAATTTCTTTAACCATTCTTTTACTGTCTTTTCAGATGATGAAGGTTAAAGAGCGAAAATAAGTGCATCTTTCGTTGCAGTATATGTAATTCGGAATTTAAAACTAGCGGAGGACTGAGATACCATGCCCCATTCATGGACCACATGAGTTTAAATGTAGAATATGCAAGAAAGAGTCCTTCAACAGAGCTACACTAAAATAGCAAATAAAACAAACGAACCAAACAAAAAAATGTACAGCTGATGTTTTTAGTGTTTTCTTTTTATTTCATTATTTCTACATATACAAGTCTGACATATAATTGATATGAGTGCTATTTAATTACATGTTTTGTTTCGTATATGTCATGATGTTAGTTTCTGACGTTTTGTTATGAAAATAAACCATTATCTGTGTTATGTCATTTCTTCCTACGATGTATCTGCATACATTTTCAATTGTGTTCAGCACTTACATACATGATAAAAAAAGATTTGGGTCGGAATGAATTCGTAATGCATTTGACATATAAGCAGTTGTCAGGTATTTCAAAATGCTTCATGTAATCCGAATCGCAATAATGGTAGTATTTGGTTACAGCAACCTTATAATAGTATCGAACCGGCTGTACCCTTTTCTGTTTTTCATTACACTTATATTGCACGTATATGTGATTGTTTTGTGTGTTTAACTGCCGTGCTACTTCGATCTCATCTTTTTTGTTTGACTGGTGGATTTTCATGTACCTTTCGCTTTCTAAAGCGGTTCACACTTCGTTACACCGTCTTTTTTAATCTGGGCATCCTCAACATCTATAACTGGCGTCTTGATATCTGGAAAAAGTAAGCATAGTATTCCGTTTAGTAAGCATAGTATTCCGTTTGAGGCATATTCAAACATTAGTATGTTCATATGTGTTATAATAAACAGGTGAGAATTACACTGTGTTAATAATACCGTCGAATGTCTTATATTACACACACTAAATGTTAGCGTTAAGTATGTGAGAAAACATATAATAATTAAAAAATAATAATATAGCAATTAATAAAAATATTAAAAAATGATAACTCTTGATTTTCTCAAGTGAAAATGTGTTCCAAAACATTCGCACCAATAAGGAATTCATTCACGACAGTTATTTCGCATAAAACCTTCTAACATAGGAAAGACCTGTTTATCATTTGGAAGTCAAATGGGCTTAACAGGAAGTTAGTTCCAAATATGGGGGTTAACCCGTTATAATTCGACAGTAAAGGAATTAAAAGACATAAAAACGCGTCGAGATAATAAAATAATCGTGATTTATGTTATATTTACTGTAAACATGCACACATACTGTTTATTATGAGAGAAAATGATATTCGAACATCCACCATCTCGAAGGTCAAGAAATTAAACAACAAATTTGTCGACGGTTTTGCTTCAATAACTTTTTTTATTCCGACGTCTCAATGCACAGGTATAGACTAACGGTTGAGAAAATTGTCTCATAATAAGATAATACAATTACTGAAATGGACTTCCTGTAATAAGTTCAGCACACATTTGAAGATAATGTACGAGGTTTTGGTTAAATAATCTTCTGCAAGGTATAAAATCGACGGTGAAAATTGCCAGTTAGCAAAAGACAGGGATAAGTCAATAGACAGTAGCTAGACAGGGCAACAGTTAATACTTGATAAATATTACCTGACGGAAAAAGTCAGAATATATGACTGTCACGAATGATTTACTTGCGATGTTTCAAATATTATCCGAATTTCGCAGATGATAAACAGTTCTATCTGCCACTCTAGAAGGGACCAATGAACTCAAGAATAAAGGTGTAGGAGAACTGAACATTTTATAGAAGAAAGAAAAGTTGTGTTATTTTGTTTTTCAGGGGTTCAAAGTTTGTTTGAACGTGTACATTTTATAATAATGCAAAGCGGGTTCCTTCCTTGCTTGCTACTTTGTGTAGTTTCTTTTCAAGTACGTGTTGTTCTTCGGAAATTATATTGTCTAAGATAACGTCGGAATATTCAAGAATGGCTGTGATGAAACTTGTATAGAAAGTAAGACGGGACTTTCGATCGAGCGTGAAATTATACGATCCTATTAGGATGAGTCTTTGTGAAGCCTTTTCAAAGCCTTTGCGTTAATTGAATTGATATGGCCATGCCAGAAACATCATTGTGTAGGCTTTAACTAAGGAAGAGATGGAAATAAATTGCCGACGTACTCGTTTTTGAAATTATGGGGGGCTCGGAATCAAAGGATAAAACGCAACTAACCAAGTTTTTGCCAATGAATTGATTTTTACCAAATAGGAGTTGAGATAGGTAGCAGCATCACTACGATTATCGACAATTATGTGTAGCGCCGTATCATATGCAAACAGGCGAATGGGGTAATGAATCGCTCAAAATATCTCATTAATTAATACGTGACGGGTCTGATTTGAATACGGAGATTACAACTAACTTGATTCTGTAGGTTATAAAGTCAAATAACCAGAAAATTGCCTGAAATTCCTCCAAGACGAAGTTTACGAATAAATCAATTTTGCCATAATCTCTAAAAAAAACGTTTTAAATGTAACCCAAAACTGCTCTTACGTCTTATCCATCATCAATAGCCTGGCATAAGGAATTTAATATAGTGACTAATACTTCCAAATTCAACAGGATTGAAAGGATGTTATGCCATGTGTAGCTGATTAAAAATACATTTACGTGATATTTTTCAAAAACTTTGCTCAAGACGCTTAAAAGTGAAATTGGTTTATAGTAACCCCCAAATCTTGATAAGCACATTTTTTGGTACTATCCATATACACAAGAAATTGCTGTTGAGATTATTTATAGAAATAAGCAAAGCTCACCTCATATCCAGTCGACATATCAGGGTCTAGTACCTGGGTTTATAAATCCAAAAATACATTATTAAAACATGGTATGCCTAGAAATTATACTATGTATCGTTGATTTTAAGGGACAAAACAGGAGTCCTGCTAATATTTGATGTGTAAATATTATGAGGCAAAGGTTTTAATTCTATAAAACTAAAATAGAAACAGATGAAGAATTGAGAGGCTTGTCCCTTGTCAAAATATTTAAAGTCATCTCTCAAAAATGAAATAATTTATCATAACCCATAATGTAAATTGTTTTTACCACACCAGTATTTTGTTTTTGTTATGAATGCATTATCAGAGTATTATCCACACTGTTATCAGCAAATCGGCAAATTTTTCTTATGCGCATTATTGTATTGGAAAAAAATACATGTTTACAATTTATACTGAATATATGTGCAAATAAGTAGGCGTGTAAAATGTTTCGAAATATGAAACTATATGTATTATATCTGAATGTATTTTTATTATATATGCACATGATTAGTATATAACATGCCTGTATGTTAAAATCTATGGTGAAAATAAAATTTTGCACAACTAAATAATGTTAAAGATAAAAGGGCAAATATAAAAGTGGCTATTTTATTTAATACGCATTCCATTAAACGATCTTTCATAGAATGCATTACCTAATAAAATAGCTAAAAGATATTATCAACTATAAGTTCATCCTCAGTAAATAAGTATCAATTCGATCTTGTTCAATAATTTACAGTACAAATCACGAGTATCGCGCATTGAAATATAACACATGAATTGTACAACATTCTTTTTTTTTAAACGAACAGCGACAGTGACACGCACAAATGTTGTGCAAGTTATAATACACCTTAGGCTATGTTCTGTTTTGTTGGTCAAGAATGCATTGAGAAGACTAGTATAATCTAACATACACGTTCTGTACGTTGCCAGTATAAACTGACACTCTCTCAAATATGGAACCATGTTTTGTTAATTATATTATTCTAAGTGTTAAATTAACGAAACAATCAGTGGGTTTTTTTATTAATAAAATGATACATATAAACCGAGTTTATGGTAAACATGATAATTTTGTACTTTAGGTGAATGCGTGCGATTCAAATCCTTTGAGATAAAACGTTAACGTCATTCTTCAATGGCTTGCCTGATTAAAGTATAAATATTTAATGAACACTTGAGATGCCCATAGTTTGTTTACACTGTTGAACTTATCTTATTTTATGCGTGTTTGATCAAAGGCTTGTCCTATATGAGAAGAGCACTGGTATTAATTTATATGATCATATTTATCGAGAATTACGTCGTAGTCAATGAAATAATGATGAATTATAACTGACAAGTGTTGAAATTGTTCTGTGCACACTTTTGTAAAATAAACTAATGAATTTTATATATTTCTTGTTTTGTTCCTAGCTTTACAATCTGAAACGATTTCCACAACGGAAAATCACATGAGTCTATACAAAGGACTACAATATTGTACATTTGATGTCTTATAAGCATTTTTAGGTTCATGTAATCTGATGTTAATGAAACGGTTAGTGCTGTACCATAATTTGATGTTATTGCAAGACTTGTATTTAAACGATGTAATTTAAATTGCCAATAAGCAAAGTTGCAACATTTTAGTTCTTGTTACTAATTAAAATGAAGTTGAATGTTGTTTACAGTGTTTTCATGTTACTGAAGTAACTTATTGTACATATATATACTTAATTTCAATATGTTTATTACTGGCTTGTTATATTATCACACAGTTATTGGAAATGCATGCATGTAATGTACTATAGGTATAAAACAAAACTAATAATTTAGAGTAATTTTATATACATAACTGGCCTTTTTGATAACTGTTTTGAATGTGCTTTAATAATATTAAGCATTCACTCTTAATTTCTCTAGTTGTTTTCTAGATCTGAAATAAAAACGCATATGTAAATGGTCTTTATGTGATGAGGCAATAACCTAAATTTTAATCAATGAAATGCCTGTGTTTCCTGCATTGCTAAAACAGACTTTTTGTGCTGGTGGGTTGAAAAGAACTTATTTTTTTTATTTAAAGTTTCGTTCATAAACTCCGATTGCATCTCTTCAAATGTAAAACCGACTAACACAACATCTCCACCCATTGTTCTTGGTGCGGAAGAAATGTGTCAGGTATTAAGTTATTGTAATCATTCATTTATCGACAATGTGTATACCTGAATATTTATGGTGTATTCACGGACAGAACCTACAATTCGCGCATAGCAATGATTAATTAAATATAATAATTTACATGAATTCTTGGGTACAAATCGTCATTTGCATTGGAGCGTCATTCATTACAAAATTTATTAATGCTACAATTTTGCGTTAGCATGTTAAAACGTGAATTGTAAAATGATTATTTTGAAGTAAAACTCAAAGCGATGGGGGAATTTCAGAATCTGCTCAGCCAGTGTCAAATACCTGGACATTGCACTTAAATCTATCTAAGACCAAAACAACATAAGATTAGTAGATAGTTAAACTGACAGTTGGGTCCATTATCATTAATGCTCAAATTAAAATGGAAAAGAATCCAAATGATATCGCGCTATATGTATAAATATTTTGACATTTTCCTACATCTTGTATCAATGTTTTAGCCTATGTGGATGTCTTATCAAATATTTACTTTAAGCTGGTGTTTACAAAACAGTTTACTGAACAATTTCCTTCATATCATTTGATAAAATATAAACGTCTTTGTGAGTGGTAAACATAGAAAGCAGAGCAAACACACTGGGATAAGATTTTAAACTGTAATTAGATATTATTAGATATAGTTCCTCCGGACATTATTTCGTTACATTTTGCGACACAATGGATTAACACTAAGCAGTATTAAATGGCTTTTCAGATAATCCTGTGCGTAACATATGTGTTAAATATGCACAGTCATTTTATTTTATTTTACATATTTAGTTGTGTATTTAAAGTATAGATCGATGACATATACACGGACTGTTACACTATTCTCAAGATGAAAATAATGCTTTATCCCCTCACAATCTTAAGATAATCAACTCTTGCAAACTACAGATTTAGAGTTAACTGGTATGCGATGGTGTCTGGTGCTTTGCACTTTACGGCACAGGTTTTGTACGCCTGTCTGTTAATTACGGATAATTACTTAAACACGCAATCTGAAAATAAAAGTGTGCTATTTGGTTATAATTTAGCAAATAGACGTTCATTAGATTATCATAGTTTAGGACAGAGTATTCCTGTTTACCCAACATACTAACGACTTCGAATGCGTGATCGGTATAATCAACTTATATATTAAATACAGAGAAAATATCACTGTGTCACCAATAATGCCGCAAAAATATGATAACACTACTTTATACATACTAAAGACTTGCTTGGTTGATATAGAACATATACTGTATTGTATGCCTAGTACACATATAGTAATTACCACATAATAAGTATGTGAGCGATTTGACCGTGTTTTGTAATAATGGTCTGACCAATGTCTTTAAGAAAGACAAAGTGCAAAGTGTTCCTTTGCGTTATTGTAGCCTTGAGTGTCGAGATGTGTGTAACCATTTCTTTTGTTTCTTCAATGGGATTTTTCAATAATATTTTCAATACCTGGGTTTGCGTTTTATTTCGAGTTAACAAATAGCATGGGTCTCACACTGTGAGCATGGGATGGGTTAATAGACGAACTACTATGAATGAAATGTGTCTGATGAGAGACGAACGTCTGTTGAAAGCGATAATAACTATATATTACGAAAACCATAAACACGACATGCATTGTCTAGACATCAAACGATTTTCATGTGCAATAAACTTTCTATTGAGAGAGCTATCAATTTGGACGACTATTTTTTAACATAGATCGTGGATTGCTTGCATTGGTAATGATAATTGGTATACTCTTATATTATGATGATAAAATAACCGTATTATTGATCATGTATGCAAATGTAATAAACAATATTATTGTACAGTATAATATGACGATACCTGCTCTGAAACAAGCAATTCAACCCGAAATACATGTTACAAAATACATTTACAAAAAGGTGAATTTAAAACATTATTATTTGCAAAAACAGAACGATACATTTGTATTGGTATGTAATTGTGTCTTAACATTCCGTTTGTAACAGACATTCCGTTGCTGCCAATCTATCTGTATAATTGCCATTTAATATAAACAAGTTACATACCTGGGTAAGCAAATGTTACGGTATCAGCATTTTGATGTTAATGCACATCAGTACCTTTTGCGATCCACACTGACTGGTGATTTTCTATCTTCCTCTGAAACAATAAATTATGTGCTTACAGTTGGCATATATTGGTAATTATTGCATACAGTTGTGTTAAAGTAAAATGTAGTAACTAATGGCAAAATTTGTGTATAAGGTTGAAGTTAATTTTTGCATGCATAGTTTCTTTCTTCACATTTTAAATCGTCCCGCTGTTTTCGGATGATATGTGTTATTGTATTACATAATACACATGTAAATAACAATTATTTGATCTAGGACAACGTTGTCATTGACAGATACCTTGCATTATATGTATATCACATGTTGAACATTCTAACAAAACGAATAGTATGTGGCTGAATTAGTGTGTTTTAAGCAACTTCGACGATTACTTTAAACAAGGCTCTGTAAAGTAAGCTGCCCAACAGTCTAGAAGCATGAAATCAGCGGTCTATTAATCAACAGTCTTGCGACGTTACATCAGCATCAGCGGCCAAGCAGTCAACATTCTTCCTAGCAGTCTAACAGCCTTCTGGCGTAAAGTTAGTCAACACATTTGGAAAAAATAGACGAACATGGAGACAAAATTGTAAAAAAAATGAACAAACAAAAGTCCTGAAACCAGCCATATTGGGAGGAATATTTCAGAAAGCCGATGGTTTGCGCTATTCTGTTAAAATAAAAGAACATAACGAAATTCACGAAATGTCCTTTTCATGCGATTCAGAGTTTCACCCGTCCAAAACGGACATTTTAAAAAGAACGCAATTTTCACTCAATCCCAGACATTTACTTTAAGTTGTACCTGTACTTATAATGCGATTTTATCGGCTTACAATATGAACATGTTGGAAAACTCACACAATTGTGCGAACATGACTTAAAGCAGAATTTTAAATGTTCTTTCCCATCTTTCACGCCGCCAGGATGTTAGGATACTGATCTGCTTGGTTGCTGAACTGTGGCATTCGCGCTGGCGGACTGCTTGGTTGCTGGGCTGCTGACTTCACGCCACCAGATTGCTTCACTGAAAGGCAACTAGGCTGCTGGGCTGATAACTTCAAGCCACCAGGTTGCTTCACTGATAGGCCGCTGAATTTACGCCAATAGGCTGCTAGATTGCTGGGACACTGATTTGACCAAAATAAAATAAAATACACGTGTGATACAACAAATACTTAAAAATCAACACCAGCAAATTATAAATGTATAAACATTTAGTGACAAAACATATATAAGTAATACGCATTTTTAATAATTCATTTTGCAAATTTGGTCATTTTATTTAGTTTATCCAAATTTCCCCAAGGTTGAATTAAGATTGTATTCGCTGCAAATATGCATCGAAATATATACATTTTAAGAACGTTTTATTCGTTTTTCGTAATACTCTTGTCTACGTGAACACACATAGAGGCGCGTGTGTTACGATCTAACTGTGTAATTTAGAGATACCCATATGAGACGAATGGAATTGTTTATTTTTGGATCTCGATTTTGCTCAAAATAATTGGTTCGCCTACAGCCAAACGAGTTGCTATCACATCTGCAGCTCGGCCGGCGTTAATTCGTGTCTGCAGATACAATTGGTTTTACGAATTACTAATAATTGTTCCTGATAACGACACACATTGGTGACAAATTTTGCGAGTACAATTCTTGTAATCTCAATACAGATGACATTTCATTACGTCGACAAATCCCTGGAGGAATTCGATTTGCGGTAATATTTTGCAGCTGCCAGACGTTCCTTTGTTAATATCTGATATTTGCGAATTAGACAAATGAACATAAACTTTCATTGCATTCTGTCAAATCTAAAATCTGAAGGCCATTCTAATGTCGTAAGTTCCTCCAACCCAAATAAGCGTCAATATATAGCATATGATAACATGTTAATGGATGAGCTTCTTTAGTTGGCATAAAACGATACAAATTGTCACTTTCCTATCAGTTTAAATCATTTATATTTACATTTATTTCCGACATTTTGAAAAAAACCTATGTAGAACATTTGTTTTCTCATGGGCATATTTAGGCGGAACGTGTCGTCCCCGATTAGCCGTGTTTGGACTGCACAGGCTTATCTTGGGCGACGATTTACGCAAATGCATTTAACCCTCTTTTCTCAGAGCGCGTGTATTGTTTTTTAATACTTTATTTAACCAATACTCAGATCTTTTTTATTATGCTATACTATTTTATGAGTTAATGTGCATTGTTGTCATTGCTTTGTTTTGAATAAACAATGATCATTGTGCAAATATTTGCTTTTAAACGATCAACATTATAATGAATTTATTCAAATAAAACGTGTAATACTACGTGGTAAAACATGTGCATGGGGTAAATGTAGTCAATGAGTGAGACTCAAATCTTTAGAGATATAAAGTAAACGTCATTCTTTAATGGATCGCCTGATTTTGATTACCATGTCAATTGCGTATATGTCTGATCATACAGATAAAAAGAACAAATTAATGATACAAAGATATTCATCAAAGCTTAACGTTCATAAACATAACACTTGTATTAATTCAGATGATCACATTCAGCGGGTATAACGTATCAGTGGGTGAAGTAATGATGAATCGTTTCTGAAATTCGCCAATCTGTGCAAATTCCTGTAAAAAATGAATTTGTACTTATATATTCAATCTACTTTATATAATGTGTACGTATTTAATTGTTGCAATGACTTTAATGACTACAAACACATGAGTTGCTGTATCAGTCTAGATAAATATGATGTATTCGCAGTCTTCATGAACATTTCGAAGTTTAAAATATACTTATGGTAAGAAATGTCGATACAAATATAAGTAAAAAAAGTAGGAGTATCAGTATTGAGATTTTTGTAATGTTATATATATATATGTAAGTCTCATTTTGAATATGCACGCACACTCATTGCTATAATTACTCGTGAGTTAACACGATACTGTCATGTAATCGCACGTAACCTAAACGTTCAATTTCAGAACATTGTTTGCTATTTTTTGCAATACATTTCAAATGGCAAACTTGAAATTGCCACAAAGAAACGTTGTTACTCACTAGTTTTCGTTTCTTAACAAAATGGAGCTGTAAAATATTTGATGTTACTATAATAGCTAATGGTACATATTTATACTTATGTTCCAATGTCCACAATAGACCCTTTTCACATTCCCGAGATCAAGTTGCATAGGAGTTACGTAATTAAACGAATCGAGAACAAGGCTGATAATGTGGAAGGTGGAATTGCCTTAAGTGCCATCATAGTTATCAGTGATTAAAACAATTCAAGAGGCTAACACTATTTTTTTATCTGACTTTTGACATCTGACATTTGAATTGTATAATAACAAAAATATTTAACAATCACTTCAAAGCCCCTTTTGATAACGTAAGTGTTATAGGCAGTATGATGTTGTTAATTGGAAAAAAAAATCATTTAAGATCATAATTGTATGATTGTCAACGACTTACATGTGGCTTATTTCATTGAAGTTTACCCAATAGAAGTAACAACGCTATTTGAAAGGAATATGTGTACCCATGGGTCGGATAGGGTTTGGCAATAACCAATAAGCATAACCTCAAAAACTTTGATTTCAATGTCAATCCAACTGCATTAGCTCAGAGGAAACATATTTCATATGTGTTTGAATCAGAGATTAACATTACTAAATACTAATTATAGACGCATGTCAAGAAGGAGGCATCAAGTCGAGTCAAACACAATATTTAAGCATCAAAACCCAAATTACCGGGTCAAATGAAAGACCCGGAGGTTTGTTTTACCAACTTTTAATTAATATTGCGATAACCATATCTCGATTCGATAAACCGTGTGAATGTATCGCGGTATGTACCTGTATACCTTTGCACCGCCAATTAAGTATTTACTTTATTCAATACTGTATTATTTTACATGTCCGATTTTGTAGACAAACAACATGAATTGTCTAAACAAATTGGTTACGGCAAGCAATTCAAGAAGTCCCTAACTTTTCAAACAATTTAAAGGGGAGTTAAGAACAGATTGACGAAAGGAAATATATCAAACATTAAAAAAACACGGTATCTCTGTTAGCGAAAATATATACATACTAAATACAGGTCTTTCAAAGTAACTATCTGTTGTTTTAGTTAAATTTTGTTACATCATATGCATACAAAGAAATCTCTGATATTTAAATCAGTTCATTCGTATTGTGCATACATTTAACACGTGTATTCTGAATGATCGAATTGATGGAATATTATCTTCTTCGTGAAACTAGTCTATTAGTCTGTTCTCATATCGTTGTAATGCGCTATGTTTGTAAATTAATTTGTTCATGTATATAACTTATTTATCGCAAATTGTTCACTAACAAGAAAGGACATTTGGTGCAATCGATTAAAAAGAGCAATTTCATTTACATAACTGCTAATTCTGGTAATCATTTTGGAAAAAAAAAATCATATAATTTATCAATTATCCGTAGTTTTAATATTTCTATTATATGTCTGTAATGCAGACGCGCATATGAAAGGTATTAGTGCCATAAGTTTGTGACCTCAATTTGAGTCAATTGTTTAGGTAATGACGTTTCCAGTGTTCGAATTTGCTGATACGACAATTAATAATTCATTGAGCAACCATGTGTTTTCCTAAATGTTAGAATCGTTTAATTCTCAAGAGAACCTTCGATTTGCGCATTGATGGCACTATAAAAAATTATAATTATACATGAAATGTTCGTTTCTCAATGTATTGCTCATCGGCGTAATTAGTTTACGAATAATTCTTATTTAAATGTATAACATACTACTTAATACTGAGAACGTCAAAACTACGTTTAGTAAGCCAACGTTAAATACCGTATGATGACTTTATCTTTTAACCGTCAGTGTTGTTCCATCATCATAACGGCAGTTGTTAAAATTGAAAGTTACCCAATAATAAAATGCTATTTATATTAATATTAACATATACACATACATTTAATATCAATTCAATTGCTTATTTTCATCATGTGTGCAGTTGTTATCGTATATCTACTTAAAACCTATGTAGAAACCAGCTGGCGCTTACAAAACATTAACTCAGGGGTTGGCTTGATATCATTTGATGACATTTTAACGTCTCTGAAATTGGTAACCTTGTTTGAAAAGCGAAAACGTGTGGAGCCAGGTATAGTGTGCTTCAGACACACGATTGAATTTGATAGTGTTTTATGGCATTTTCATCAATAAATTATCAAACAATAATATCGTGACATGATGATTGATTTTGTTTATTTAATACTGGGCAAAATGTGCATTTGCACATGGGGATTGTGTTTTTGCAATGATAATGTATACGTCATATGAATAGTATTGCAAAGATATTTAGTTATCTTTTACAATGGAAACAAGATATCATGTTTACATTATGTAATGAGATTGTCGTTGATATTATGTGTCAATTTATCCGCTGATACGGTTTAACTCAGTCACATTCAGAAACGGAATAGACATCCAGACGTATCGGGTAATTCACCTAACATAATTCAATCAACGACTTGCATTAACATAAAAAGCTATTTCAATATTTTATAATTATTCTTACGGAGTAATTTTTACCTCAACAACTTGCGCTTGTCATATAGATTTCATGTATATAAAGAGCGTCATTCAATAGTAGCAATACAGTGTGTTCCAAATTGAATTAGGTTTGCCAATTACCAGTTCCCGGAAAATCGTTACGTATTCACATTAATATAGTGCCATTGCCTTGGGTATTAGAAGTATTACTGCCACATACAGCAAATGATATGCAAGAGTTCTGGCGGAGGAATTCGTGAACTATTGTTGGTATATGATATGTGACAATACATTTACGTAATAGGCCAAAACTTTCAATTTTTGTTTCCCACGTGATGAATACACGACTCGTCATAATAAGGTATCGGTAAGGAACACAGATGTATTGTTTTTGTTATATATGTTACCTAGAAGCTTAAGTATTTGGGTCAATTAATAATCAAAAATACGTAATATTTTTCATTCATCAATAACAAACGAAAATACCAAGATTAAAATTGAGTAACATATTGCACATTAATAATAAAAGCGCCCATTACCGTTATCCAATTCATTGGTGCAAAACAGATTGTTACTTATCTTGTTGGATAATGAATACTGGCATTTTCTTCTCTCTATAAAAACGTTGAGACATCCCGGTTTTTGCAAAATATGATCTATGACATAATTATAATTTGTGCTGAGAAAGAATTGGAGAAGCACGCACATACCGAGTTTGTTCTACTACACTATATTTTTTAAGAACTATGGCAATTTAATGTAAGTTTCCAAACACCACCTCAGCTTTTCCTTACACATTTAAATGAAAGCTGTATACTTTCATAAATGTGATTTTAAGCAAAGGTTTTCTGGTGCAAAGCGCATTAATGCTATTTACAAGTAGCCATTAAACATCAAATACGTACTCGTATCCCATAGAATATAGTTTGTCCCTTATTCATTCGACAAAAAATCCAGTGTGGCAAAATTAAAACATGAAGTAGAACATCTGTATAGTATCTGTCCGCTTACGTGTCAATTTTCAAATAGTTTCATATGTTATATATTTTTTTACAAAGTGCACAGATGCACGATTCCAATATAGTTAACCGAGATATGCTGGATAACAATCGGTTGTGAACACATTATGTTTTTATTACAATTATTATCAATGGAAATTATCTAACTAGTTCTCATCTAAATCTTCACTATGATATAAACATGTCAACAAAACAAAATACATGTACTTTGAAGTACAAGTAACTAAAAACAAATGCTGGTATGTCAAATAAAGAAGAGTTGGAATTAATTTTCGTAATTAAAATTACCGTTGATGGTTACCAAAGGTTTGTTGTCTGCAAACCATGCTGATGTCTTTAGAGTTTGTGTTGGATTGGTTTATTGCGTTATTATTAAGAAAATATAATGTGATCGTGTAACATATCAGTTTCATTCAAACATTTATTAAAGTTAGACATTTAAAAGCATTTGCTACCGTGGGTTTTGTATATGTTTATTCTCCACAAGCCTTCAACTATCGTGTAATGAAACACTTGTAAATAAGTGGTATAAGGAATTTACAATACGAATATCAAATAGTTTAATAATGATAAAAAACTTCACATACATGCAAGTATAAGAATTTTAAAATTAACACGATTTATCTTTTAAATTGATGTTTATTTCATAAGATGGGTACTATAATATGCAACATATTTTCTATTTTATTGAAATTCGATCAAAATCATAAAGCAATACAAATTAATTCTATACACTTGCAATTGATTTGCTTAATTACATATTCACCCTTGCGACAGAATCACAACTGTATTGGGCACTATCACATGCAGTACATAAACATAACAGCTAAATCTCTTGTTTCGACAAGAGTTATGTATGTTGCCGGTAAACTAACGGCCACAAAGAACTAAAAGTTGAGGCGTTGAACGACAAATTGTATAGACCGGAATCCCAAAAGGAACAATTGAGACTTTATGAGATGCAAGTCGACGATTGATGTGAGACTGGTCGGCTAAGGTCGAATAGATTTAGCTCGTACTTGTATTCACTTCACGTCATCGTGTTTAATAATTTAAGAAATTAAAATGCAATTTAATCGAATTCATATATTCCCCTTTATAGTATATATAACCGATATTGTGGGTTGTTGTTATTTAGCTTCCTCTTCAATTCCACTATCGCCTATCAAATACAGAACTTTCGCAAATCAATCGACGATCTGTCGACAAGATGAAATGCGTCTGTGCTCTTGGTGTGCGACCAGTTGGTGATTTAAGCAGACCAGTCTACGAATGATTGCATAATGAATCATTACCAACACCGTATCTGAACATATTAGGTCGGCGAAAAGTCTCCAATGACGTGAACATCTGCAATTCAAACATGATCAAACATTCGATCTGCGACCTTTGGCGACCAGTGTCTGATCCCCACTACCAGTATGTTACAGACCACCAGTAACCCCCCACGTTAGGTGGCTATAAATAATAAAAGGAAATAATTATTCTACAATTCTGCGATTTTCTGTTCATTACATGCTCGTTTGTACAAAGAGATATCATAACAGAATCGTAACCAGGCTCGTTTTTGACATCATAATTGAAAACATTAAAATGGCAGAATAAAAATAAATGTAATAAAGCCTAGGCCTTGCCAAAAATGAGTGTTCCCTTAATAGACAATATTTTTACTATCGTAACTATAAATGTACAGTAAGAGGTAATTGCATGTCTCTAGGGGATGTAGGAAATGACAATAAGTCATAAATTAATCTTTTAATGACAGCTGTGTACAGCTTAAGAGACACTCGCGGCTACATGTCGTATGAATTAAGTCTAACAGAGCATTCCCGAGTGCCCAATCGTATGGTGAACGAGCTCTATAAATTAAGCCTACATATTCAATGACGATGCTCATAAACTGAGTGTGAATTCAAAATTTGCACACAAATACACATACATCTTTTTTTTTAATATTGTGTTGTCTTTGTCGTGGTTTTTGGTCCTGTGTTTGACAATTGCTCACTTGACACAAATAATTTAATTTATTGAACATAATATAATATCTCTCCTGCTTATGCTACCAGACAACTGCAGCCGTTTAAGCTCTCTTGTGGACTGTCTTTCATGCAAATATATGCACATGTGCAGAACAATATTTATTTATATTGGAATCAAAAATAACAGATCTCTGTAATAATAATGGTCAAACTGCAGAGTTATATCATATTACTGGTCACAGTGTAGAGTTAGAGGACTCAAAAAATGCTTAAGAAATAGCCATGGCTTCAGTCAAGATAAATAAGTAAAACATATATTTGCTGTCAAAGTTACGGATGTTTACCGCTTGTTCCTATTTAACTACTTATTAGTGTAATATGCAATTCTCATTCGCTGCTCTTCCAGATAAAGTATAGTTTCTTTTATTAACTCTGAATCTTATACATAACCCAATGAGAACAATTATCGTTTATGCTTATCTTCGTTTTCTACAATAATGCCATGTTAGTAACAGGCTACGAAAAAAAAAATGGACACAATCAACAGCCAAAGTTGTATGCAAATTGCATGCATGGCAATAAAAGTAAACTGTGATATCCAACTTTATCACCTCTAATGGGCAATAAAATGGGTCCACTCGTAAACAGTGAAGTACCACTGTTTATTCAATTTTGTTAAAGATAAAGTCGTTAACTTTGACAGTCTTATTTCACACTGAGCGCAGTTTTTGCCTTGGAAAAAGAATAACTGTAATTTGAAAAAAAAAACAGAATGATTTCAGTCACATCATTTAAGACATGTGATATTACTTTTGAATTATTTCAAAAACTTCAGCGCCAAAAATCATTATTGCAAAATAAAACAGCCCACTCTTGATGTTATTATTTGTCATAAGAAAATAACACGATATTTCTACTTTTCCCCGCAGCTACTTTGTATTGTACATAATGTTTTGTTGTCAGCCATTCTCCACCTTTTTGTGAAGAACACGTTTATTGCGTGATTATGACCAAGATATAATTTATTATTTGTATAAGTGTACTGATATTAAAGATCATATCAACGAGATGAAACCGCTGCTACCTACGCAATGTTTTACTGGAAATGTTTCGCATATTTGTCGACAAACACTATATTAAGTAATGTTATATAGCTAGTTATAGATCAGTTTAAAGGAGGGTAAATACATATAAATATATATTGAAAGGAACAAGCACATGTGCCTGCACGGTTTGTTCAGTGTTTTCTAAAAACTAGAATTTTATCAAATACTCTTCAGATTTAACGAAGCAGCAAAGAAGATTAAATATAAAATTCAATGTTAAGTACACAACTTTTGTAAAAAGAACACCGATATTTAACATAATTTTGACAAGGTGATTTAGTAATACAATTATACCAATGATTAACCAAATGTCATAATGTCGCATTTAACAAAGTTACATGTCTATGTCTAAACACAACGACAATGCACTGGTGATTGTTTATAGACAAACATAACTTCAACACAATAAATTCACATAGTGCCAACTACATTTACACGAACTTAAATTTAAAAAACAAATCCCAGTAGAGTCGGATGTCGAAATCGAGTGGTGTACTTGTAAGAATAAAACCAAAAGTAAACCAACTTTCTAATGTTTTATAGTTAAACACAATAGTATGGATAATGCACTTAGAAAACCTTCAGTCACACATTATATTTTTTGACAACTATATGCACTTGGATAAATGTGTGCGAGAATCGCAGAAAAAGCTTTGTAACAATAAAATACTGTTTGTATTTTAGCGGTTTTTCGAGAAGTGATATTTTTCTTAAAAACTTGTATCTTTTACAAAAAGGATCCTGCAAAAGGTAAATCGCGCTTTCATTACCAACTCGGGGCTTTTTGACGACATTCACCCGACCTAAATAAAGCCCAATGCTTTTTTATTGTGTTGAAATAAAGTTTGTTACAGCATATTAACATATCGACTCAACTTTTAAGTTTCAGTAAACATGCATTTAAAGACTTTATGTTTTTATAAAGAGTGTAATTGACGTTTTTTAGCTACTACGTTTCTTGCTTCTTTATATTTCTAAAAAACACTTAAAACAAGCAATACATTAACAGACTACTTTATCCAAGCAGTACATTACCATTTAACATCACTTGCCATGCTTTCTCTATATATTTATATTGAAAACATATTACTCTAATTCCGCAATTTGGCGTCTACTATAGTAGTTTGAAAGATCTTTTGATTAGTAACTTCAGATTTAAAAAACATCCATTTTAAAGTGTATTATCTGAAAAGGCATGGTTATTAAAAGGCGTTGTCAAATTTTTAATGATGATTACGCATAGACAAAAATGTAATGTAATTTCAATATGAGTCAAAGATTTAAGTGTTGTTTCGCTCAATGATGTACAGTGTTGTTTTATTTTTTAATGTGACGAAAAGTTAGAACAACATGAACTATTATCATAATACACAGCGTTATATAATGTTTTCAGAATAATTAATTTATCAATAATGACGACATAGTCCAACATCAGCTTGAACTCTTACAATATATCAAATACGACATTTGGTAAAAGTAGTAACATCCTGTTGTATATGATCATACTAATTTATGTATTTAATATATATTCTTCTTCCAACAGATCTGTATTATGCAGCTTTAGATGCAATCTTTTAACGTGTATGTTATATATGGCACATTCTACATGTAATTTATATGAATCATTAAAGCCGTATTTGTCGTATAGTTTTAATAAGTAGTCATTTTTATGTACTTATACATGTATGTTATATTAAGTAAGTACTTGAGTGTTTATAGCGCTTTGAATGCTATGAATATATATGTATAATTCCAAAATTAGAAAACATTACAGTTTCAGTTGCAGCGTCAACATTTGGTCTTCTTTCGTTATCCAAAGACCGAAGATATTGTTATTAAACTTCATACATACTTATAAGGAGCCATCGCTTTAGATCGCATATGAAAGTGGTGTAGCCAATGTCAATTGCATTTTATTGAAGCTTGATAACGTACTGAGATATCGGGATGAATAATTATACGAATTATAATGGAACCTTTCTCGAGATCGCATATATTGTAGGTGGGATCGAGATCACTGCTATTACAAAACTATTTTAAGTAAATCTATATCACCCTGTTATAATTAACACAAACTTACTTCACATAGAAACTAAGCGTTTGGGGATTTGTGTTATTTGTTAAAGCCTTTCACACTTCATTATATGTCGAAGTATATGTAGTTTATTTACCCGAGCCATTACACTCAAATTCCGAATGGCATCAGTACTGTTATTCGTACGAAAACTCATTAACTTTTAACCTCATAAATATTGTATCTGTTAATATTTTTGTAGAAAACATGAGTGTTATTCCGCTACTTTGACATACTTATAGGTTTGCAGGTATCTAAAAAGCTTTGAAGCTATAGTTTTGCGCTTCTATTTCGGATATTAAAATGTAAAAGTTATTTTCTCTTTTGCTAATTTGTCTGAAAACACGCTCAAACCCGCATGTATTAATACAAATATATAAGTATGCAAACTATTTATTAATAGTATTAATGTTAAGACAAATTTAATTGAAAGGAACAACTTATGCAACTTGACATACATTGTCAAGCTCTTTTTACTGCAGATCTGATTATATCTTATATGCAATTTTGGCCCAATTTTATGAAGATTTGTTTTAGTTTGAATACGCTAATTTACATATGAACTGTTTTACAATACTAGTAATCGTTTTAATATATAAAACACAAATAACAAACAATGACAGCACTCGCTGAAAAGCCCTACCTACAAATATGCGTTCGCTGAACAGGTATATATGCTTAGGAAATTGTATTGTAATGATACAGACATCTACATAAAATTTCAAAAAATGTTCAGCTTATTTTGCGTAGTTTGTTTCGAGTAGTTTTCTTGTAATTAAGTTACTACAAAGTATTTGGTTTTACACTGCATGTTATTTTGTATTTATAAGGGCTAGATGTCGCGATATAATGCACAATACAACGCGTAATAATCACATCATGACCATTTGGGTGGGTTAACATCGTTTTTGGCCATTTCGAAATTGCAGACTTGAGGCTAGCGCACTTTATCCCATTGTTATTGCTCCCTCAGTCGGAAGCATCGGAACTATAAATGTTCAGTTTGGCGTTATTGCCTGTCTCCGGAGAATGTTACTGACCAATAAGTCACATTTTGATATTATAAAGGCACCTGCGTTTGTATTCAATAAAATATATTAGACAGATCCCAGTTTCACAGAGATGTAATATTTTGCTCCTTTTGAGAATTCAAAGTCATTGCATCATCCTTACTGAATAATATGATGGAAATTGGCTGACAACCTCATGTTATCCTTTTTTACAATTATAATAATTGTTTATACTCTCGAAATAAATGTAATACCTTTGGATAAAATCGAAATGTTTTCAAAACATGAACATATCTACCATATTTAATATCAGTTTGGATTTAAATTCCATGTTTACAATTGACAACTTGCTCTTCCATGACCGAATGTTTATGATCAGGTTGGATTGCGTTCGTCGGGTCTCGGTCGATGTTAACTTATGTTAACATAAACGTTGAACTTGTAATTGATTATTAGGACTCAACTTTACAAAAAGACATATCATATATGTGATACTGCATAGTATCAGTTAAAACGAGCAAAAACAATTGTTCATATAATTCAGGCAATAATTTGGTTTGTCAAATACCAGTTACATTACAAAAGCGATAATTTATAAGGCGCATTGTATACGGAAATGATTGTGATCTATGTTTCAACATTAATTCGCACAAGATGTTTTTCAGAAAAACCAGGTGAAAAATTAATGTGTGAACTAACTAATAAAATGGTCTTTGGATAATGTCTTACTTGACTCAATGACAGCAAGCGCAAACTTACATTTATACAAAGAAGAATATGAACCATAGGTTAAACTAAACTAATCATTGCCGATGGAAACACATTCAAAGCACACGCTAAAAACAAACAGTTAAGTCAATACATTTACCCTCAATGTGGAAGAGATTTATTTATGAGCGTCCCGTGCCAAAAACTATTTAAACACAATCCAGCATGTATGTTCCATCAACGAGAAAGATAATGTATAAATTCATCTATTCGTATGTCTATTCGTATGTCTCTTATAACTCAAATTCATTTTTTTTATGTTTAGTTTGTTTGGTCATAGTAACATGCACAGTGTGCAAGTCATAATAAACCATACGTTATGTTCTGTTTTGTTGATCAAGAATATGTCGACGAGATATGTTTAATCGAACATGCACGTGAATTTGGTACATAAAGTAAATGCTTGCTATTCAGATGCTTTGAGATAAAACGTCAACGTCGTTCTTCAATGACTCGTCTGATTAAAATATAAATATTTAATGAACAAATGAGATGCCGTAGTTTGTTCACACTGTTGAACATATTTTATTTTACAGGAGTTTCATCCACGCCTTGTCCTACATGAGGGTAACACTGGTATTAATTTAGATGATCGAGAATTACGTAACAGTCAATGAAATAATGATGAATTGTAACTGGCATTTGCTGACATAATTCTATGCACAATTGTGTAGAAATAAACTTATGCATTTTATGTATTTCTTGTATTAATCCTAGCGTTACAATTTGTAACGATTTCCACAACGGAAATGGCATAAGTTGTTAAATAGGTCTATATTATTGTACATTTGATGTGTTATGATCATTTTGAGGTTTAAATGTATGTAATGCAAGAAATGGCTCTGACTACGATTTAATTATAACCAATACAAGTCAGAATATTGAGAATTTCAGCTTGCACTATTATGTCCAGATGGTGTCTATTACACTTTTAATACCAGTTTACATTGCATACAGCAGCACTATTATTGTAATGATCACACGTGGGTAGACAAGATGGGTTTATGTAATCTCATGTTAATTAAACAGTTATTTTTATACCATAAATTGGTCTTATTGCAAGACTTATCTTTCAAACGATGTTATTTAAATTGCCAATAAACAAAGTTGCAACATTTTTGTTCTTGTTACTAATCAAAATGAAGCTGCATATGATTTTAAGCGTGTTCATGTTACTGTTGTAGCTTATTGTATATACATACTTAATTTACATATGTTTATTACTAGTTTGTTCTATTATCGCACAGTCATGGGCAATGCATGCATGACATTTATTATAGGTATACACCTAAATGAATAATTTAGAGCCATACATACATAACTGCCCTTTTGATAACTGTTTTGGATGGGTGTTAATAATGCTTTTCATTAATTCATTCTTTATCCTTTGTTATATTCTATGTCTGAAAGGAAAACGCATATGTAAATGGTGTTAATGTGAAACGACATTGACCGCACTTTAAATCCATGATATGGCTGTATTTCCGTTTTTGCTAAAACGGAACTCTTCATTATTCGAATTTTCGGATTTCTGTGTGGGTTGGTTGAAATGAACGTTTTTTGTTGTTGTTGTGTTAGCAAACGGAGAATACTATCGTTAATAAATTCCGTTCTTATTTCAAAAATGTAAAACCGACTAACACCCGTGGTTGTTGGTACGGAAGATATGTACCGGGTGTTAAGTTATTGTAATAATTTATTTATCGAAAAGGTGTATTCCTGAATATTAATGGTGGTTAATCACGGACAGAATCTTCTTTTCGCTTATGACAACTCTTTATTAAATATAAAAAATAAAATGAACTATAAAGTACGCACCGTCTTTTGCATTGCAGAACATTATTTTCAATAATTATGTGTGAAAAAAGATTGCGTTAGCATGTTAAAACGTGAATTGTTAAATGATTATTTTAAAGTAAAAAAAATAAATTGGGTAACATCAGAATCTGCTAAGTCAGTGTAAAATACCGGGACATTGCAGTTTAATCTATCTCCGAGCAAAACAAACCAAGATTGGTAGATAGATAAACTGACAGCGGTGTCCATTATCATTAATGCTCAAATTAAAATGGAAAGGTATCCAAATGATATCACGCTATATGTATAAATATTTAGACATTTTCCTACATCTAGTATCAATGTTTTAGCTTATGTTCAGCCTGTGTGGATGTCTAATCAAATATTTACTTAAAACCTATTTAGAACCAGATGGTGTTTACATAACATTCTACTGAACCTTTGCCTTCATATCATTTGGTGAAATATAAACGTCTCTGCGAGTGGTAAACATTTAGAAGCAGAGCAAACACACCGGAACCGACTTTAAATTGTAATTCAGATGTTTCCTCCGACAATAATTTCGTTACATTTTACGACACAATGTACTAACACTAAGCAATATTAAATGGATCTTCAGATAATCCTGTGCGTGAAATATGTGTTAAATATTCATAGTCATTTATAATTAATTTTAAATATTCAATAGTGTATTTTAAAATGTAAATCGATGGCATATACCCGGACTGTAAAAAAAGTCTAAAGATGAAAATAATGCTTTATCCCATAACAATCTTAAAACAATCAAATCTTGCAAAGTGAAGATTATGAGTTTACTGGTATGCGATGGTGCCTGGTGTTTCGAACTTAACGGCACAAGTTGTGAACGCCTGTCTGTTAATTACGGATAGTTACTTACACAAGCAATCTGACAATAATATGGTGATAATTTATCAAATGGACGTTCATTTGATTATCATAGTTTAGGACAGAGTATTCCTGTTTAACCAACATACTAAAAACTTCGAATGCGTGAGCGGTATTATCACATTATATCTTCAATACAGATAAAATGTGTATCACTTTGTCACTAATAATGCCGCAAAAAATGATAATACTACTTTATACATACTAAAGACTTGCTTGGTTGATATAGAACATATACTGCATTGTATGCCTAGTACACATATAGTAATTACCACATAATGCGTATGTGAATGATTTGACTGTGTTTCGTAATAGTGGTCTGCCAAATGTCGTAAAGAACGGGTTTTTGGAAAGTGTTCTTTTGAGTTATTGTAGCCTTGGGTTTTGAGATGTGTGTAACCATTTCTTTTGTTTCTTCAATGGAATTTCGCGTTAACAAATACACATGGGTGTCACACTGTGAGCCTGGAATGGGTTAATAGAAGAACTAATATGAATGAAATGTGTCTGATGAGAGACGAACGTCTGTTGAAAGCGATAATAAATTATATGTGACGAAACCATAAACACATGTATTGTCTAGATATCAAACGATTTACATGTGCAATAAACTTTGAGAGAGCTATCAATTTGGACGACTGTTATTTAGCATAGATCGTGGATTGATTGCATTGGTAATGATTATTTGTATACATGTACTCTTATATTAGGATGATAAAATAACATTATTATTGATAATGTATGCAAATATAATAAACAATTNACCCAAATAGGCTGCTAGATTGCTGGGTCACTGACTTGACCAAAATAAAAGAAATTCACATGTGATACAACAAATACTTTAAAACAAACTTATTTTGTTTTATAAATGTATACAAATTTAGTGACAAAACATTTATAACTAATAAGAATGTTATGATGTTAGGATACTGGTCTGCTGACTTCACGCCACCAGGCTGCTTCACTAATAGGCCGCTGAATTCACCCAAATAGGCTGCTAGATTGCTGGGTCACTGACTTGACCAAAATAAAAGAAATTCACATGTGATACAACAAATACTTTAAAACAAACTTATTTTATTTTATAAATGTATACAAATTTAGTGACAAAACATTTATAACTAATAAGAATGTTTGATAATTGCTTTTGAAAATTTGCTTAGTTCATTTAGTTTATCCAAATTTCGTCCCAGCTTTATACTCTTTTCATTTTAAGCACGTTTGTAGCGAATTGGGTTTAAATTAAAGCATCATTATTGAAAATATCATCTTCATTTTAGAAACGACAGTATTTCTTCTCTTTATAACGTTATGGGCATTAATCACGTACCTTTCGTTTTTCTAAATACTAATGTCCACGTGCATATTCAAAAGGCGCGTGTGTAACGATTGTAATTTAGAGATACCCATATGGGACGAATGGAATTTGCCATTTTCGGATTATTTTTTTTGCTAGAATTTATTGTTTCGTCTACAGCCAAATGAGTTGCTATCACATCTGCAGCTCGGCGTTAATACGTGTCTCCAGATAAAATTGGTTTTACAAATTACTGATAATTGTTTCTTATAACGACACACATTAGTGACAAATGTTGCGTGCAAAATTCTTGTTATCTCAATACAGACGACATTTTCTTACGTCAAGAAATAACTGGGGAATTTTGTTTGTTGTAATATACTGCAGCTGCCCGGCGTGCCTTTTGTTAATACAAAAAAATGTATTTAATATTTGCGAAAGAGAAAAATGAAAATAAACTTTCATTACATTAAGTCAAATCTGAAATTAGAAGGTCCGTCTAATGTCTCAAATTTCTCAAACCTTTATTAGCTTCAATATACAGCATATGATAACATGTATAGAGTTGGTTCTGTTAGTGGACTTAAAACAATATGAATTGCAAAGTTCTTAACAGTTAATATCATATAAATTTCGTTCTGACAATCTGAAAAAAACACCATATTGTAGAATATTTCTTTTTTCTCAGGTGCACATTTAGGGGTACATTGGAAGTTCATGCCGTTGAAGTGATAACTGAATCCGGTTTCTTCTGGTGTTTTCCTAACCTGACCGTCGGGAGCAGCATGAGAAGTCAAACATGCGATATCACTTTCTAATGATGTTGTACAAGGTCCATCGTTGATCGAATAGCAATCGAGAGAGGATCAGGTAAAATATATCGTCTGATTAGATCTTGACAGCAAATCTGAGATGAATGGTGTCGATTTGATTGACATAATCGACATTACCGAATATTCATGTATTCTACTATGCCAGGTTGCAAGGGCAATTTCTCATAGGCACGATGATAGATTTTCATGTTTTCATCAGTGTGTTTGTTGTGATTATTTATCTAACAATCCGATCGATTTAATTATACTATACCATTGTATGAGTTTAAATGCAGTCTTTTCCGTTTACTGTGTTTTACATAAAGAATGTTGATTATCCAAATATTTGTTTTTAAACGGTCAAGTTATTAATGAAATTACACAAATAAAACGTATACAACCATGTTGATATAAATGTGCATTGGGTTAATGTAGTCAATGAGTGAGAATTCCGCAAAGTTTTACGTTCATAAAGATAACCCTGGTATTCATTCAGATAATCACATTAAGCGGGTTTATCGTATCAGTGGATGAAGTTATAATGACATAGACGACTACAAAGCACGTGAATTTTGCTATCAGTCTATATCAATATGGTATATTCGCAGTCTTCATGAACATTTCCAAGTATAAACTATACTTAGTGTAAGAAATGGCGATACATATACACGTATTGCTATAATGACTTGTGAGTTAACACGATACTGTCAGGTCATCTCACGTTACAAAATGTAAAATTTCGAGAATGAGGCTGACGATGTGGAATGTGGAATTGCCTAAAGTAACTTTATAATTATCGGTGGATAAAACAATGCAAAAGGCTATTACAATTTTATTTATCTGACAGTTTGTCTTTTGACATATGACGGTTGAAGCATCATTTTATATAAAAAATGTATAGTTTCCGAAAATACCACTTTTGATAACGTTAGTGTTATGAACATTATAGTTTTGTTAATTAAAAAATATCATTAAAGATCATAATTGTATGATTGTCAATGACTTGCATGTGGTTTATTTTATTGAAGTTAACCCAATTGATGAACAAACGCAATTTAAAAGGAATATGTGAACCATGGGTCGGGTAGGATTTGGCAATACGCAATAAGCATAACCTTAACAACTTTAATTTCAATGTCTATCCATTTGCATTAGCTCAGAAGAAACATATTGCGGATGTGTTTGTATCTGATATTTATATACTTATTATGGGCGCATGTCAATAAGGCGGCATCAAGTCGAGTCAAACACAATTTTTTAGTATCAAAACCGAAAGTACCGGATTTTGTTACCAGCTTTTAATTAAAATTGCAATAACCATACCGCGATTCGATAAACCGTTTGAATGTATCGCGGTATATACATGTAAATCCTTTCTTCCTCCAATTAAATATTTACTATATTTTAATACGGTATTAATTGACATTTACGACTGTGCAGACACACAACATGAATTGTCTATTCTAAAAAGTTCGGTTTTGAAAAGGAACTCAGGAAGGCCCTCAGTTTTCAAACAATCTAAAATGGAGTTAATAACAGATTGCCGAAAGGAAATTTATTACACTAAAAAAAAAAACATTTTCTCAGTGCACGAAAATATGTACATACTAAAATACAACGTCTCTCAAAGTAATCATCTGTTGTTTTAGTTAAAATTTGTTACATCACGTGGATCTGTAATACAAAGAAATTCCGGGCATTTAGATCAGTTATTTCCTATTGTGCATAAAACGTGTATTTCAAATGATCGAATTTAAAAAATACTTCGGTGTGTAACTAGTCTATTAGCTCGTTCTTTTATCGTTGTAATCTGCTAAATTCGCAAGTTATTTTGTTTAGGTATGTAACTCATGTATCGCAAAAGTGTTCACTAACAAGAAGAGACATTTGGTGCAGTTGATTAAGGAGAAAAATTTCATTTACATAACTGCTTATCATTGTGACCATTTTCGAAATAAGTAATATAATTTATCATTCATTTGTAGTTTGTTTTAATATTTCTATTATTTGCCTGGAATGCAGGCGCACATATGAATGGTATCAGTGTGAAAAGTCCATGGCCTCAATTGTCATCAATTGTTAAGTTAAAATGAAGTTTCCAGTGTTCGAAATGGCTGATACGAACATTAATAACTCATTGGGTAACCATGTGTATTATTGAATGTAAGAATAGTTAAATCCTCGAGAGAACCGTCGATTTACGCATTGATCGCTTTATTAAATACTATAAATGAAAATGAAAAGTTTGGTTATTCACTGTATAGCTCATCGACAAGGCATTCATGTAAATGACATGTTTTAGGTTTATAGTATTAAGTTATGATTTGAATCGTTTAATTCTTAGAACGTCAAAACTACGTATATTATGCCTATGTTTAATACCGTATGATAACCGTCATATTGTTCCGTCATCATTAAGGCAGTTATTGAAATTGAACGCTGCCCAAAGCTCAAATATTATTTATATAAATGTTAACACATACCCATACATTTAACATCAATTCAATTGCTTTTGCATTTGGACAATATAGTATCATTTCACGACGAAATAGATCGACATTGTGCAATGTTTAATGACTCTTTAGATTATCATGTATGTTACGAATATGATTAAAAAAAAGGCTCACAAAGTAGTTGTGTATCATTAGAGTTGTTTTAGTGTTACGGATATGTACAGGCAACTTTTTTCACCAGAAAAACCAGTGTAGTGTGTCAGCTTGTATGATGTTAAATTAATAGTTTTTATAATCCTTTCATTAATATGAAATATTTGGTGGACTAAGTTGCTTTATTTATTTTTTCCAATATGTAGTGTTCTATATTTCATCATAATAAAAAACACCAGAGAATATCAATATGATTTGTCTATTTCACAATCTAATTACAAACTTCCAATGATAATCTAAGAAACTTAAAGGTTAAGGTAGTATAGGGAATTTCGTACAAACGCCATCTAAGAATATAAAGGTAGTCATATAAGTAAATGTTCTAAATATTCTTTCAATAAATTGGACGATTCTGGGGCACCGTTTGCTTGTTTTTTCACAACAGAGATACTAAATGCTTTAATGTGACCTTTTACATTAAAATAAAAAGATGATGTTTAAATTATTAACATTATTAAATGAGATTGTCGTTAAAAAGTAACTATGTGTATCTTTTGTTTATTTATCCGCTGATACTGTATAACTCAGTCACATTCAGAAACGGAAAAGACGTCCGGACGTATTGAGTAATTTGTCAAAAGCGCTTCACATAATATCATACAATCAAAGACTTGCATTTCCATTAACAGCTATTGCAATATGTTATAATTATTCTTACCGAGTAATTTCTACTTACAAAACGTGCGCTTGTCATGTAGATTTCATGTATATAAAGAGCGTCATACAATAGTAGCAATACAGTGTGTGCCAAATTGCATTAGGTTTGCCAATTATCAGTTCCCAGAAAATCGTAACATATTTACATCCATATATCGTCATTGCCTTGGTTATTAGAAATATTACTGCCACAGACAGCACATGATATGCAAGCGTTCTGGTGGAGGAATCCGTGATATATATTTGGTATATTGTATGTGACAATACAGTTACGTAATAGGCAAAAACCGAGTACAAGTTCAGTCTTTGTTTGCCACGTGATGCATACACGACTCGTAATAATAAGGTAACGGTAAAGAACACCAATGGGCCTCGCTCTGTGAAATGGGGGTTTAATGCATACATGTATGCGTAAAATATTTCCCAGATTAGCCTGTTCAGTTCACACAGGCTTATCATCGACGACGCTTTTCGCTTTTATGATATTTTTCGTTTAAAGAAAGTCTATTCGTAGGGATAATCCAGTTTAGGCGGAAAGTTTCGTCCCTGAATGGACTGGCATTTTCTTCTTTCTATAAAAGCAATAAGACAGTCCGATTTTAGAAAATATAAAATATGGCCTTATTATTATTTGGGCTGAGAAAGAATTGGTGAAGCACGCAAATAACGAGTTTGTTCACTATAATTTTTATGAACTATGGCGATTTAACGTTAGTTTTCAAACACCACCTCAGCTTTTTCTTACAAATGTTAATTAAAACTGTAGACATGTCTTAATGTGAATCTAAGCAAAGGTTTTCTGGTGCAAAGCGCATTAATTTTATTTATAAGTAGCCATCTTGCATCAAATATGCACTGATACCCAATAGCATACAGTTTGTCCGTATTCATTCGACCAAAAATCCACTGTGGCATCATTAAAACAGGTCATAGTACACTAGTATAGAATGTGCCCGCTTGAGTGTCAATGTTCAAATGGTATAATTAAGAAATAATACTTTTCTATCATAGTTTGTTGTCGAATAACCCACAGTAAGGAGTATAGATGCGTATGAATTAAATCACGAGTGCGAAGCACGAGTGATTTGATAACACGCATCTATATCCTTACTGTGGGTTATTCGACATTAAACCATCATAGAAAATTATTATTTCGACTCTAACACGATTCTGATTGATTTGGTTCAAGCTTCTGGACGTGATCTATATTTTCAATATCCCGCCCTTCTTAGTACATTGTTCACTATTTATTAGTGACGTCATTGAATTGTACAAACAAATGACGTCGTTTTCATTCATAAATATTTTGCAACCGACGTCACTTTTATTGAAACAAAAATCGTAGAAACTAAATGACGCCACGTTTATTGATTCTACTGAAAAGCTGACATGCTATAAATGTTTTCTTAATAACGTTTCTAAACAAATAACATTGAATTTCTTTGTAGGCGTGGTTATGCCACTTATCACCACATATACAATTTGTTGTTTCATTACATTTATATACATGCTACCTTTATTACATTTCTTTTAGATAGGGTTTTAGCACGTGCATTTTACTGCAATATTTTCTTTATTTATTCGGAACTATTTTCGAAACATTAAGCTCCGCCCATCATTATTGCAGAATAACCCACGCTTGGTTTCCTTCTTTGTCTATAGAAAACAAGTCTCGTGTAGTGTAAGAATCTGTTATAAATGTAATGTTGTTGTTTTAAAAAGTACACACGTGCACGATTTCAATATAGACAACCGAGATATGCTGGATAACAATCGTTTTGTTTGTTTTACAATTATTTTCAATGACAATTATCTAATGAGTTTTTATCTTAATCGCCATTTAAGGTTTATTGCTAACAATAAATATATATATTTTGTCATGATAAAAGCATTAACACAAAACAAAATATATGTACTCTGAAATACAACTACATGTAACTAAAAAAAATTCTGGTATGTCAACAAAAGTAGTGTTGGAATTAATTTCTGATATTGAATTTTTGTCTGAACTGAATAAACATTATTCGCATTATACCTTCTCTGACACCTCTCGTTGATGGTTACCCAAGGTTTGTTGTCTGCTAACCATGCTGATGTATGTAGAGTTTGTGTTGAAATGGTTTATTGCGTGATTGTTAAGAAGATATATTCTGAACGTGTAATAGTTAAGTTTATTTCAAACATTTATGAACGTTAGACAATTAAGAACAGCTGCTAACCGTGGATTGTTAAAACATGATATGTTTATCCTCCAAAAGTCTTAAAATATCGTTGAATAAAACACTTGTATAAACGTGTTAAAAGGAACATAAAATACGAATATCACATAGTTAAATAATTATAAAAAGCAGTTCACATCAATTTTAGTTTAAGAATTTCAAAATAAACACGATCTATAGTTTAAATTGATGTTAATTTCCTAAGATGTGTTCTATTATAAACTACACATTTACCATTTTATTGAAAGTCTATCAAAATCAAAACGCAATAAAAAATGTAATACATAATTACGATTTAATTACTTCATTTGTTTAACAATTATATATTCACCATTGAAACACGATGACAACTTACTTGGGCGCTATATAATGCTGTACATAAAAGTAAAGGCTAAATGTGCTCTTATCGACAAGACTTAAGAGCAGATCATCATACCGTACACATGCAAGACTATCGTAATTGATGTTGCCGGAAGTCTGAGACGTTGAACGACGACTTGTAAGGACCAAAATTCAAAAAAAAGGAACAATTGAGACTTTATGAGATACTAGTCGACGATTGATGTGAGACTGGTCGGCTAAAGTCGAAGAGATTTAGCTCCTACTTGTAATTACTTCACTTCATCGAGACTCAAAATTTGAGAAATGAAAATGCAACTTAATAGAATGTACATATTCTATTGTATAATATATATAACCGATATTGTGTGATTTTGCTACATAGCTTCCGACTAGTCATCGACCAGTGGCTGTTCAATGCCGCTATCGCCGATCAAATACATACTTGTCGCCAATCAATCGACGATCTGCCGACAAGATGAAATCCGTCTGTGCTCTTGTTATGCGACCATTTGGTGCTTTAAGCAGGCCAGTCTACGTTTGATTGCATAATGTCTAATTACTAACAACGAACACTGTATCTGAACATGTTCGGTCGGCGAAAGGTCTTCAATCAGATGGCCATCTGCAATTCAAACATGATCGAACATTCGATCGGCAACCTTTGGCAATCAGTGTCTGATCCCCACTATCAGTATGTTACAGACCGCCAGTAAACCCCGACGTTTGTTGTCTACAAATAATAATATGAAGTAATACTAAATTAATGCAATTTTCTTTTCATTACATGCTCGTTGCTACAAAGAGATATATTAATAGCAGTGTAACCAGGCGCGTGTTTGATATCATAATTGACAAATCGGAAATGGCAGAATAGAAATAAATATAATAAAGCCTGGGCATTGCCCCAAATTAGCGTTCCCTTAATAGACAATATCGCTACTATGGTAACTATAAATGTGCAGTTAGAGGTAATTGCAGGTCTCTAGGGGAGGAAGTTAATGACAATAAGTCATAAATTTATCTTATAATGCTGTGTACAACTTAAGAGACACTCGCGGCTACATATCGTATGCATTAAGTCGAACAGAGCATTCTTGAGTGCTTAGATCGTAGGGTAAACGAGCTCTATAAATTAACGCTACTTTTTCAAAAACAATGCTCATTAAATGAGTGTGAATTCAAAATATGTACACAAATACACATACCTCTGATTTTAACATTGTGGTCTGTTTGTCGTGGTTTTAAGTCCTGTGTCTGACAATAGATCACTTGCCACAAATAATGGAATTTATTGAATATAATATAATATATTTCCTGCATATGCTACCAGAGTTCCACACTTATGCACCCTTGCAAGCTCTCTTGTGGACTCTCGTTCAGGCATATCTGTGCACATTTGCAGTACATTTTTATTTTTTTTGGAATCCATATACCAGATCTCTGTTAGTATATTAGTCACACTGTAGAGTTAAGTTATAATACCGTCACATTGTATAGCTTAAGACATTGAAGAGTGCTTTGGATATAGCCATGGCTTCAGTCAAGATGAATGTGTAAAACATATTTTTCTGTAAGAGATACGGATGTATAATACTAATACCCATTTAGTTACTTATTAGTGTAATATGCACTTTTCCATTCGCGGTGCCTCTGGATAAAGTATAGTTTATATTATCAACTCTAAATCTCAAATATACATTGACCTTAATATTTAGAATGAATTATTGTGTTCTCTTTCTACATCAATTCCATATTATTAACATTTTCAGACTATTAATAAAAAAGACATGAACGCAATCAACAGCCATAATTATTTACATATTGCATGCGCCATGCATACTGTGATTTCCATAACCTGCGACATCAATCTTTATCTTCTCTTTTGGGCAATAATATGGGTACACTCGTAACATTGTGTATACCCACTGTATATTCAATTTTGTTGAAGATTAAGTCGATAACTTCGACAGTTGTTTTTCACACTGGGGGCAGTTTTGCCTTGGAAAAATTAAACCTGTAATTTGCGAAAACAGAATAATTTCAGTAACATCATATCAGTAGGCCCTATAAAGGTGACAAATCCAATTATTATGCATAAAATCTGTTATAATTTTTACCGGATTTCAGTTACTCTTGCATAAAAAATGCTAATAACACAGCTTAGGTGCAACGCTGTCAAGAATTATGGAAGATATACCCGTTTCATAATTGGAANTATATATATTTTTTTTTTGATAACCTTTATAAATAAAATATAAAAACAATATTTAAAAATCGGTAAATTATTACAGATCGTTACCTTTATAGGGCCTTTAAAACATGTGTTATTATTTTCAAACACGTAAATGCCATAAATAATTATTTAAAAATAACCAGCCCGAACTTGATGTCATTCTTTGTCTTAAGGAAACAATACGTGACTTCTAATTTTCCCCGCAGTTCCTTTGTTGTGTACATGATGTTGTTTTGCCAGCCATACTCAACGTTATTTGTGGAGAACGCGTGGGAACAATTTATTGCGTGATGATGACCAAGATTCAATTTATTATTTGTATTATGACACTGGTATTAAAGATCATATCAACGAGATGAAACAGTTTGTACATTATTTTCTAGAAACTAGAACATTATCAAATAATCTTCAGATTACACAAATCAGCAAAGTTGGGCTTATAATAAATTTCAATGTTAAGTGCAATGCTTTTGTGGGAAGAACACCGATATTTAACATAATTCTGACATGGAATACCGTCGTGCACAACAAAATGTGTCATAATAAAAGTATACCACATACCAGTTCTATTCAAACAATATAACTTAGCAAACAAACACATAAACATCTTTTATTAATGTAAACTTATTTTATTAAATTATACAACAGGAAATATGCCAAATTATTACACAAATATAATACAATGGTGCATATAACAATGTTACCGGTCTAAACACACACACAATACACTGTTGATTGTATATAGACAAACATAAATCAAATGAATAAAAAAACACTCTAAGTGCCAACTACGTTTACACAAACTTAAATAATCAAAGCGCTGAAGGTACTGAATGTGTTTGCTATTGCATAATCTTAAAAGGAACTCAGTTTTCAAACTTATATTATAGCTTTTTATATCGCACGTGTAAAATGAACACAACCCATTCAAGTTTTAAAGAGTGTGTCTTAAAGCACAGGTCGAGATGTGTGTGACTGTGTATCCTCATATTTTTGTTATAGAGATACCTTAGACAAAATAACAACAATATGTCTTTATTTTCACAATTGGTCGCTGCACTGGCAACCATCTTCAGAATTGTGGTTGCCTTGCTCACGAATAACAAGCCTATAATCATGTACATGTTGTGATATGTGTATCTTATACTTTAACTATTTTCTTTAAATTATCGAGAAACAATTTTGCCCACATGACAGACTTTTAATGCAGCATAAAGCCCCGTTTTCCCTGAAAGCAGCCAATTTGTACAGATTTCAATGATAAACTTACGAATGTCATCGCACAAGCTGATTTAAACATTAGACTGGCCAATATGTCCCACAAGCTATTAAACTATTGTTTACATAATTACAGGCTGTCGTCTGCTAAATTTGAATGGAGTTATCCACACAGGCAGTCTTTGGTTACGGGCCCTACCGTAGCTAAGGCATGCTGATTTCCAAAATTGCGTCTGCATTATTTGTGAGATTTGCTCACAAATAAAAACAGCATTCCATGCGAGAAGGACGTAAACATTGGGTGTGGTTTGTAATTAAACTGTATACATAATTACCTCCTATGGAGCCATCGCTTTGAATCGCATATGAAAGTGGTGTAGCCAAAATCAATTTAAAAAAAAAATGAAGCTTGATAACGCACCAAGATATAGGGATGCAAAAATCAAAAGTATTATAACGGAATCTTGCTCTAGATTGCATATATTGTACGTGGGATTGAGATCACTGCTATTAAAACTATAACAAATTATTTTACTTAAAACGATATCAACCTTTTACAATTAACACACACTTACTTCACCTAGAAACCAAGAGTTTGGGGATTGATGGTATTTGTTTAAGCCTTTAACACTGCATAATATATCGAAGTATATGTAGTTTATTTACACAAGCCATTAAAGCATCTATAACGCTCAAAATCAACGAAACTTTCGTAATATATTCGTAAAATAAAGTTATCATATAAATGATCAGTGTTCCTTATAGCAATTGTCAAAATTTCAACGCTACAGACATCTATATAAAATTTCGAAGTAATATTTTAGACAAAATATTAATGTTAGTTTGCGTTGTGTGTTTTGAGTAGTTTTTTTCTCACTTAACTGTGAAGGAGTTTGTTTTAAACTGCGTGTTATTTAGTCAGGGGCTAGATTTCGCGATACAATGTACAAAGCGTTATTGTCACATCATGATCGTTTAGGAGGGTTTACATCATTTTTGGCTATTTGAAAAAAAGTAGACATGAGTCAAACGCACTTTATCCCATTGTTATTGCTCCCTCAGTCGGAAGCATCGGAACTATAAATGTGCAGTTTGGCGTCATTGCCTCTCGCCAGAGAATGTAACTGACCAATAAGTCACATATTTATCTTATAAAGACACCTGCGTTTGTATTCAATAAAATATATTAGACAGTTCTTTATTGCACAGAGATGTAATATTTTGCTCATTTTGAGAATTCCAAGTCATGACATCGTTATGACTGAATAATATGATGGAAATTGGCTGACAACAACATGTAAGTCTTTTTTTACAGGTATTATAATTGTTTTTCCTCAAAACAAATGTAATGCATTTGGATAAAAATGAATGTTTTCGAAACATGAAAATGATCCATATTGTACATCAGATTGGATTTAAATGCAATGTATAAATCTGAAAACTCTTCCAGGACCGAATGTGTATGATAAGGACGAATTTCGTTCGTCGGGTCGTTCGATGTTAACTAATGTAAACATAAACTTGAACTTCTAATTGATTCTAACTAATCAACTTCACAATAAGGGATATCTTATATGTGATAATGCATTGTATCAGTTAAAACGAGCCAATAAAAGTGTTCATGATGGCAATTAGGTTTGCCAAATACCAGTATCATTACAAAAGCGACAATGTAAAGGGAAAATTGTCTACAATTATGATTCTAATTTACATATTTGCCCAGAATGGAGACAGAAACGATGGTGATCTATGTTTCAACATTAATTCGCGAATGATTATTTAGAAACAAAAACCCAGGTGAAACAGCATTTTTGAACTTACTATTTATACGAGTCCCTTTATAATGTCTGACTTGACTCAATCACATCACGCGCAAACGTACAATTATACAAAGAAAAAAGAGATGTGTTTGTCAGAAACACAATGCCCCCTACTGCGCCGCCGTTTTGTTTTCACCTTTGACCTTGAATAATGACATTGACCTTGACCTTTCACCACTCAAAATGTGCAGCTCCATGAGATACACATGCATATCAAATATGAAGGTTACATGTGAAGCGACATAGAAGTTATGAACATTTTCGAAACCTAAACGCAAAGTGTGACGGCATTTCAGGAGGACAGACAGACGGACAGACGGACGGACGGACTAACGGACAGATGGACAGTGCGATCACTATATGCCCACCTTCGGGGGAATACAACATAAACCAAAAAGTCAGTTTGCAAACATTAAAATGACGTCAGTCTGTACACGACCGCTTAGATTAACTCATAGACCTTTAAATGTTTTAATTACTTAATGGGTTTAAGCATTCTTCTATTTGAAAGCGCATTCATTAACAATTAACCATTGAGTATCAAATTCCTATTGGCATAACCATTGTCATATATGGTGCTCCATTTCCACTCAATCATACATTTCATGTGGGCAAATTTATTAATACAAAATTGTATGACAACACTGCAAGTGTTCATGCTTGTCCATGCCAATAACTGTCTATTGATTTCATGTGTTCTGTTTTTGTTTTATGACTTAATGCAAACAGAGTTAAATTGAATCGTGACAATGCATAAACGTTTTACGCATGCGGGGCGTGAACCGTTACAATACATAAACAATTAAAAGCCAAGGGCATTACGTTCATAATTATATTTTATTATAAACGTTTTTAATGTTTGCCATCGAGTTAGTTGTTTGTGGAATACGTGTGTTTTAAATATATTGCCCGATTAAAAAGATATAAATTTAACATGACTGTATAAGTTACTTTAGTTTTGCATTTATAAGTAAATGAACCGCAGTTTAAACATATTTATTTTGCAGATGGGTTTGAATATTTCTGAAACTTTTTACCTTTGAATTGTTCACATATTCGCCCATTGAATGTTACAGGCTTATCTCTAGCTCACGTATAAATCATAATAAAGGATAAAAAAGAACTTGTAATGTACTTATTCACAGCATGCCTGTATAACTTGACATTACCGAATGTTTGTAGTGATAGTTGTCAACGAACAACTAAATCGTAAACACATTTGACATTTATAGCTTATCTGTTAATATTTGTATTGAACGAATTTAAGCGTTACTGAATATTAAGGAATTAGTGCATACTATATATATGTTACATAAGGCGTTAATTGTAGGTTTAAGCGGATGTGAAAGTTGGTTAGTTATAATACCTTATTGATTCACAGCGTGATCCATCAAATATTATTGCTTCCCTGCGTAATATTCGCATTTATTTTGTGAATGATTAATTGATTCTGCAGTCATATTTCAACACCAGATTGTCCCCTTACATCAAATTGATTAAAAGCGTTGTCAAGCGCCAAGATTTCCTATTGTTTATATTTATTTTTTTAGTTCATATAAAATATGAAAGTATGAAGCTTCATGCGTAAAACTACCATTTATACATCACATCAATTAATCACTTCGAAAAATTTCAACTACCTCTGAAGCTATCGTACAATTTTGAATATTAATGTCTTTTCTAAAAATGGAGTTACATTTATTTTCTACTCTTTTACAAATCTGGGAATGCTTTCAAATGGTGAAATAAATGGTTGCCTAAGTCATGGTGTGAATATATCCTTAAACATAAGGGCATTCATTTATGATATGTGTAGTTATGATACACTCTTCTCAGTGTTTAAGTTCTTAATTTGAGGTGGACACAGATATGTACAACATGCATGGATTTGAAGTCATTGTCAGTATCATTGCCCCGTTTTGCACATTTGACCTGACTTGATCACAATTCACACATTGGTAAAACATAATACAACCATAAGCGGGATAAGTCAGAAATAGAAGTATCGCAAAATAAGCTAGCTTTTAGTAAAACCCATTAATCTGTTGGTACAAACAAATCTGATCCTTTGAATATCCTTTCAAAATCAAATATCGTATTAAACGTATTTTTTTTATTGAAACTACGACATGGATAATATGGGTCAGCGTTGTTTGTACCTGGGGTATAAGTGGTTTTCCCTTGGTCCGGGATAAGTCCATTTTCCGTGCCAGCATGTCCTATCAAGTTGTACACAACTTATAACAAAATTCGCGACGCCTGCCTTGATGGCGGCCGGCACAAATACACGTACTGGAATAGGGCATGTTAAGTGTCATGGCATCGAGATTGACGATTTACTCATTAATATGACCGTTAACTATAATAATGGGAATCTTTCTGTGTCTCTACAGAACGACACCGCAACAACGCAGCATAGCACGTCCATACACGAGGATTATGAGCCACTTATATTACAATATAAAGAAGTGAAACTCCAGCTGCTGGAGCAGTATTGAAATCTTATTATAAACAATTAGTTGGTCCTTTATTTATGGCAAGTGACCGATTGCCGAAACAGTACAAAACAGCACAATACAGCACAATACAAAACAACATAAACACAAATAAGAATAAAGCTGGGGTCACCGCCTTGGAACGGTCAATGCAACGCATTGGGGGTTTAAACCTGGTTATAGAGCGCTCAACCTCACACTTGGCCCAGCAATATTCATAATACATTTAAGTGTAAATAAAATTTAACGTCATAGCATTGTAACTCAAATTAAACAATAATAAAAGGGAATTAAAACGCATTCAATTTAATTACTATTTAATTACTCAATTGCATTGAAGATACAAGAGTAACAGAGTTACAACTTTTTGACGAACGATCAAATAAAACTATTAACAATTGTCAACTACATTCCTTCTTTATAGAAAAAGATTTGAGAATATAGCGTCACGGAGTTAATATCTCAGATAATCATCGCGCAAATACAGGAAGAAGCAGCAATAATGGGTGTAAAAATTCCATATTACATTGCTTGGTTGTTTATGTGACTGCTAAAAAAATAATAATAATTAAATCAAACAAGAAACGCCTATCAGAGAGAAAATATAAATAAAATGGAACGTTATAAACCCAATGACCTATGCATGTAGATTACAACTGGGAAAGTCGGTCGTATGACGTCACAAAAATCCATAATGACATAATGACGTGAACAAAATCCAGGGGCAGTACTGTAAATAAAAATATTAATGGGGCTGTGCTACTAATAAAACAAGTTTAGGTGATTTTAAATTAAGAATCAAATGAATAAAAATGGTAATTCCATTAAAGCGACATTATTGGAATCAAACAGTATATAGGTGTTATGACATTTGACGACAGAAATGAAGTAATGGTTATTAGCCACTTATATTACCTGGAGTGGTTATTAGCCACTTATATTACCAGTAGTGGTTATGAGCCCCTTATATTACCAGTAGTGGTTATTAGCCACTATTTTTACCAGCAGTGGTTATTAACCACTTATATTATCAGGAGTGGTTATTAGCCACTTATTTAACCAGTTGTGATTTTAAGCCACTAATATTACCAGTAGTGGTTATTAGCCACTTTTTATTACTAGTAGTGGTTATTAGTCACTTATAAAACCAGTAATGGTTATGACCAGTTATATTACCAGTAGTGGTTATTAGCCACGTATATTACCAACAGTGGTTATTAGCCACTTGTATTACCAGCAGTGTTTTTAGCCACTGGGAACACATTTTTTCTCCTTATTTCCTTTTAACAGCCTACAATGAAAAAAAAACAGATTTAAAAGATAGCCACTTAAAAAGCTCGCGCAGCGTAACGCAATTCATCGTTTCGTTCAAGCCGTCTGCAGTTTTATATAAAGTCGGCTAAAGCGAATGTCTAAAGTCTAATTTATTGTATAATTCGGTTTGGAATATATATATTTTATCAAGTTATATGTCGTTTTAACATCGTATTGTTTTATGAACATACAGATATATATATATAGTTTTCATATGTTAACAACCCTGGACAATTATAACCGATAAGATCTCATTTTGCAGCAGGTTTTGAAATTACAAAAACATTAATTAATCAGTAATTAAACTAATTGATGCAATGCCTTCATCATTACCGTTTGTATACGTTTCTAATTTTATAATAATGATAAGTGATTAATTTTCCTTAAGTATTGCAATTAGTGCATAGTTTGATTGTTTAAGGAGTTTAACATTATTTCTAAATGTTTGTTTTATGCTTGTTCTAGCATTATTGTAATGCACGTAATCAGAGCCTTTAATGTGTTTCTAGGACAATGAGCCAATATCAATTTAGTTTCCATTGTCTTGAAATAGAAGTTGGCAGATATAACAGGATATTCCGAGAAGAACGCAAGTGTTAACTTTGTTACCAAATGTTTGTGAATAAGAATATCACCTTTTACTGTGTTGTCCATTTTATACGAATTGCGAATAAAATATAAGGTCAGGACATCATGGCCTACTATAAGTAAATACGTATAAATGATGTCTTGGACAAACGTTGCTTAACTTAATGACATAGCAAATATTTTGCTAGAAGCTTTCAAACTTAGATGTGCTAATTTAACTCGTCTAGCTGCTGTATAATCGCATGTTTACTCACACAACTGTGATATATAGTCGTAATCATTATTTGTTGCATGTATTAAGCGAAGGACTATTGGTTGTCATATCTGTGTTTATGTAGATTCGTTATATTGTATAATTCCCTGTCTTGGCCATATTTCTTTTGTGTATATGTATTTGTCCAAAGGCAGCTTGCCGGATTGCCAATACAATTTGAAACTTTGATCGTTTCCGACCAGCAGTGTTTACCTATTTATATATTTTATAAATGTATTATTATTTATGTTCATATTTGTTAATTGGGTTGCCCCGGAACTTAAACGGCACGTGTGTTAGTGTAAGTTACACCGAATGTCTCCTTAGTTTATTTGGTAATTTGATTAATTACCAATGTTTAACACTTATTTATTGCCCGATATTTGTAATTCAAGTATAACAAATGAGGTGATAAATTCATTGCAGGGTAGTGATTGACAGAGGATTATCGGATTATACACTATTGTATTCACACATAAACCCGAAATGTTCGATGTCTTATCAATAAAACTTTTACCTCGTTTCTGCAACCCTTCATTACGTATTTTTCAACACGCTTAACTCATTAAACCCATTTAAACCCATCTATAGTTTGATACATAAGCTGAAAAATCAGGGGTTACATAATAAATAGCGCTTTTCTGGGATCAAATTCTTTATTATAATGGGGTTGTGGTAAATACAATAAAACAGCAAAGATCGTCATCATACATGTTGCGTAGACAGTTTAATTTTCCGATCTTGATCTGGTGACATCTAGTTTCAACGTTTGGTGGTTAAATGTATAGGGTCTTCAAGATGACACGTCCTGAAAAAAAATATATCTGAAGATACTTGCCCCTCGAACTGAACATGATTCATATTAGTGAATAGAATAATATACGATAGGCAATGTGCACTTTAAATTAATGGATCGTTCTGTTTTTACATACGGAAAGCTTCGATGTTTTGCTCGAAAAGGATGACCCATTTACAACACTAGAGATAATTACTGTAATTCTCGAAAATCTTTAAATCAATGTGTTCCTCAATAATTGCCACATAGTTTTTGATGTTTCTGATAAAAGAGTGTTAATGTACATCTTTATTTTGAAATATAGTAGCTGCCTGGTGTGCTAAGAAACACTAGTGTTTTGAAGTTATTAGAAGATCTTATTCTAACTGGATACGCTAAACGATAATCCCGGCTTTGTTAATAACTAAACAGGTTGATGAAGCTTTGATAATTGAGCCTCTACTAATGCCGCAACACGTGCTTGCAATACATGATAATTATAAGTTGTCAAAACATACATAAAAAGCGACTTACACCATCGGCCTTATTATGTTTGTAGGTATTCAAACATTTCTTACAACAGTAATATAGCATGAGCTGGGGGAAATATCATACAATATAATTGGATAAAACTGTTTTATTCTTGAAGTTTAGGCAAACCAATAACACACCAGAAGACAATTTTTGACGTTCGTTTAAGAATGAATGATTCGAATATTTTCTAGTGGCCTTTTCTAAAACTCGTTTTGTTTTTTACGTTTTATGGTGTTTTCTAGCAATTACTTTACTAACAAGACAATCGCGTGGCTGATACAAAACACGGCTTATTAATATTGATACTGATGCTGTGAGTGAAGAGATACTATTCTTTTTAATGAAACACTATGATTAAAGAACAGCAAATTTATCCTGCAACATCATAGCTTTGAATCGCAAATGTAAGTTAAGAAACACCATTACGCTAGTGGAATTATAATATTTTCATGTGAAAGTGTAATCGATGATGATTATACTACAATATATTTCACTGTGTTGCTATTAATCTTTCAATAATTCGTTTTTGTTTCTGATGCTTAAGAATTAGTGACATATTAACAGTACACATTCGTTCGCATGCTATACACATTTGCAATATACATTAAATAATTATCAATCACTTGTTAAGACAATCTTCTATGCTCAAATGCAACAGTATACAAAACTTTTCAGAGAAAGGTCTTCACTCTTCACGGTCATCACACGTTATAAATGTTTATATCTGTAAGATATTCACAATTCAATTGCAAATAAACACGTTATGAACGGACATGGTTTATGTCCTTGTGTTTCGAGGTAAAAATATCTAATATCTATTTATATTGCGATTTCCACAATATCTTACCGTACAGATGGTATATATAGAATTGTTATATTTAAAACTAGCATGCTTTTAAATGGTAGTTATGATACAAACATATTACTACCTCAAATAATGTGTTGTTGTTGGAATGTAGTGCGAAACGTTCTGTGAATGTTAAGCTTATTTTTACCTTTTATTGAAATTAATTCTCTACAATTAATGTTATTTGTTATTTTCATTGTGATGTCTACAATGATCAACGTTTACGGTGGATAAGTCAATCCACGTACTTAAAAGTAAATCTGAACTGAAATTAAAAGTGGTTCCATATAACTCATATTGAAAATATTGACTCATAGTGAAACTATCGAATGCACCTCGACTCGGTAATGTGAGGACGTAACACTCCACATATCCTGAAATATACTACTGCCATGCACCTTGTTAATAATTCATTAAACATATTAAGATGTACCCATCATGTTTCGCCTATTTATAAGCTGTGATTTAAATATTACAATATAAATGAAACTACGTTTGCTATTTAGGTATGTAATCTGACGTTGAAAGTATCTAAATATAAGGTAAACATATTCGAACTTAGTTACTATAAAACTCGTGTAATTTACAGATTGCAGTCTAAATTTTGTAAACAGACATTTGGTGTATCTCCCCCATCGTTCAATGCAGCGATCTTACCGGTAAACTACAACGAATCCGTTTAGTAATCATAGGTTAACAGATTGCATACAATTACTGATTTAAATTATAAACAATATTCATTCGTGACTGAATAGTATTTGTATTATTTATTGATATGCTCCATCTCGAAATTGATGTAACTCGCAACTGTGTAAACTTTTGATGCTTGTCTTTAAAGCAAATGTATAGAAATTAAAATGTATTGTTTTATTTATTCTGTTTATAACATCCGTTTGATGATATGTTTAAGGGTACAGGATCGGTGGGTAAAACTTTAAGTTTTACAAGTAAGCCAAAGTTATATTATCATAAATTGTGTAAATGTGACTTATACCTAGATAGTGTACTCAATAACAATTAAAAACTTAATTTATCAAGATTTTGATTGACATGTGATCGCAAATCTTCGAAATAGAGAGAGTTAGAAATTTTATTATTCCTAGCTTTTATCGTAGAAGCAAAAAGTCCAAATTAGATACCATTGAAACAGGATCGTAACAAATGAAATAGAAAAGGCAGCAGAAACGCTTTGGTTCGTTTTAATAACAAACGTTTTGTATTCCACAATGTGTGAAACTGACACTCGTACAAATTAAGTTAGGAATTAGCATAGATTTGACATAGAACCATGTTCACCTAATTGCAACTAATTAAATAAAAAATATCGTTTTTATTTTCAAGACAAAATACTCTTTGTTGCAAAATTCAAGTTTAAAATAGAGGTCTATTATTCCCACGATGTTGCAGCTCATTTTAAAGTTCACGATCAAGATCCTTATCTTTCGAAACGTGGCTTCAAATTTACGCGTGCATGCATTTGTTTATTTTATACAACGGTTTCACTAGTTTTGTCATTTCTACGTAGTCTTAAGCGATTTACTTGATACATAAAACGGTTATTTATTATATACTGACAATTAATATTCATAGAAAAAATAACAGGTTGGTTTATTTTTCAAATATGAGCTGTTCTGTATACTTTGCTATAATATTTACAGACAACGTGTTTTTATTTTAGTCTAATTCTAATTGACACTGACGAAACATATGCGGTAAACACAATTATAGGTTCTGTTACAAATTGTAAATTAAACTCTTTCTGACTTTTTATTTGTACTACACCATCTGTTAAATCATCAGAACGACGTGTTGTCGAACAAGATTGAATAAAGTTGTTGATATAAATCATTCCGTTTGTATACATATTCTTTATGCAATATTCAGCAAACTTATTTCAACTTTAAATTATGCTTCTCTAAGCTATGATACGAATTTAAGACAAACCGCGCGGTTGCAACATAGAAGAGACGAATTAATTTGAATCTTATCGATTGGTTGACAGCCAAACGTCTGGGCTCATGATTTAAGAATTAGAATGAATTATGCTTAAGCCAATAATGCTGCGGTCTAAAAAGTCAGCGCAATTGATTTCGCTTTCATGTTTCACAACATTTACCTCGTGATGTTGTCCTGAATGCAGGCTGAGGAACCTTTATATTAATAATGTTTGTCATAGAAAAAGCGATTCTTAACGTTTCTTACACATAAAAACGAAATTACGTTTCAGCAAAAAGTTATGGACTTGTTGTCCTTCGTATTTGGTTGGTGGCCATTTTGGACATAATGTTGGATAACTGTGTAATTTAATAAGCTTACACTATTTCTGATTATCTTGATGTGTTATTTTCATCTCAAACCTAGTTATAGATACCAACAGCATCAATTTGGAGTAGATACGCACATAGTTATGATCATAAATAGGTTTTGGCAGCCGACCATCTTGAAAAACGTCTTTCCGGAAGTCCGATTTCGGTAAACTTTTGATTGTTATAAAGTACCTTCTACCCTATCAGGATCATTTAAATACCTTTTGTAGCAATTTTTGGGGGTCAAAGTGTATATTGACCCAACTATAGATTGAGTTCCCAACTTCGACCTTTACAATTTTAAACAAACACTACTAAAATAATACTTAAAGTAAATTTAATACATAAAAAGACAAAACTGATTATATTTTTTTAGATGTTTAGTTTACAAGAACGTGCATGTATCTACTTTTGATGTGTGAAAATACCGACATTTGATACAATATAATTAGTTTTCACACACAATAAAACATCAATTACGTATCTTATTGAATACATTGTTTCGATAATTGTATATTCGTTTTCGCAAACATTGAAATAAAACACATTGACAATATGATCAATAACAGTATTAATTCATTACTTAAGTAATTTCTTATATATACCCAAATACTATATTGGGGTTAACTTTAATGTACCTTATGTGTGTATTTAATAATTCATATATATGTATTTGCATCTCATAATTCCTCTTATGTCCTCAATTCCAAATAAATCAATCACTGGTGACATTTCAATTATCATAAGCCAGACTACTTTAGGTATAACCTTCAGAGAAAGAGTCTGAATGTTATTGACATGTCAATCCGTTTCTATTAATCACTCGACTGCATGATACACTCGATTCGTTGTGGGTCTTTATCAGGGCCATACACAGAAGCAGTGTTTTACTCAACTGTACACATCTATGTTGGCTGTCATATCGTTTGGGGTTGTTGGTCTTAAACATCTTGTGTATTTTGTCTACACCAGGCATGAATTATAAAAATTTTAAGGACTATACGAACTGTTAATGACTCAGATATTTTTTAAAATAATTATACAATAGTATAATATAAAAAAGGCGCGGGTAAATCATCAGTTGTGGTAACAAAAGAAATGTATTAATTATACTTTTTTGCCGCAACGTTCCTTGAAATGCATTTAATAATGAACATGCACGCGTCGTTTTGGCATAGGATAAGGCTCATACTAAAAATGCGTGAGCATGAGTGATATGATAACTCTTAACATAGTTAATTGTACATGGTATAAATTGCAAAAGACGACCTTCGTTAAGAACTGTGATTGCATTTTCCATCCATTTTGGCTTAGAAGTAAAAAGTATGCACGCGCAAACACTGTTTTAGAACACTTGTTAGGCATTCATTTGATGAAAAAACGTGTAGCATTATAACAAAATCTCAAAATTGATCAGCAAGATTACAAGATACCTGAAAGGGTATTCTGTTCATTTTTAATTCGATAAAAATATAAACCGACCATGTAGTATGCTATTGTCAATGACTTTTGTATCTAAACTGCTCTGTTATCGTATGTTTCAAAAAGAGTACACATAACAACTATACATCATTGTGATTAACAAATAAAATTGTTTACACAACAAAAAAAAACTTTTGAAGTACTCCACAGAATCCAATATGCACTTGCGTAACTGTGATACAATTAGCAGCTGTATTGTTTGAAGGCACATACAACTTTCGCTAACACACTTAAACATCGTTGAAGTGTTGTCTGCCAAGTTAGTTTACCAATCACCACTTTTTGCCGTTCACTCACCAGGCAATAACCTAAACATATTCTCATGACCATGGTGCTTAGAAAAACACCTGACACCTGCAAAGCAAGTATGCATTGTTAATGGAAATGCGCATAGATTGTTATTTTCACTACTTCCCCGTCGGGACGTAACACTGTAAAAAAGAGCGTTCCGTAATGCAATCGAATCGCTCATAGGTACTTAAATGTGATGTGCCAGTATGCATACAATTCAGAAAGATATGGACAGATATACTTCCAAACTGATGGGAAGTTGAGGAAAATGACTTATTTTTTAAATTCGTGTTCGTAAAAACCAAAAAAAGCTATTATCACGAAAACTACAAATAATTGTAATAATATAATGAATTAATTTTGAGTGTGGACTTATTCTTTACATTTGCTTCGAATTTTTCTATTTGTGCAAATCAGGCTATGCATTAAGGTCACAGACTGAATTTTGAATTGTTTGAAAACACGAACAAAAATTTAGTTACGATTATCTAGAGTGATACTTGGGATTTACTTAACATCTGTATTGTTGTGTGGTACAAACATTTACTTCTAACGTACTTAACAATCCGTCAAGTGTTGCTTCCTGAACATAACCATTTTCACTTCAGTGACGCAACCTTCTTAACATTGTTTAATTGACATTGTAATTCGAGAAATACGCGGTGAGATAGTTAACACAATATTTGTCAAGATATAAATAATTAAGTAACCAACTGTGAATGTTTGCTGGAAAACGACAGCAATAACTCTCATATGTGCAAGATAGATGCGAAATTATCACCAATCACCCAGATGTGCGCGATACATTCAAAATTATCCTCACACTCACAGATGTTCTAGATATCTTTGCAATTATCATATTACTGCTTTTAGAATGTCAAATTCACATAAACAGCATGTTTCAGCTTTTTTAAATCTGTATTTTTGTTTTCATAAACAAATAGACAATATTGAGTTGTTATTATAAGAAGATGGAGTTGTTAAGTAAAAAGTGATTTGTTTGACTGTAATGATCACATTTTAAATATCAATAAGGCGTATACTGTTTGCAATAGTGTGGGTAACCCACTTGGTTTACTATCTTGATAGCGTATGCAGTTTACTTGACAGATATATGAAATGATAAGTTAATCTTTTTTCATTATACCACTACTTTAATATCGGCCTGATTCAATGGTGACTGCTATAATTGTGTTCAACAGGTTAATAGGGGTGTATATCAGTTAGTTTTAGAAGGATGTCGGAATCAACAATAAAGTCCAAATATAATATATTTTAAACACAAAACACAATTACATATTATGTATGTATATACACCTGTAAGATATATTCATATGAGCTGTATATAAGATGCATGTATGTAACATTCTATGGTGAAAATACAATTGTACACATAATGTGGAATTGCTGTTAGGTAAAAGAGAGACATTACAAGTGGCTGTTTGAGAAAATATTCATTAAAGAAAATGAATCTTATATACAATGCATAACCTAATACAAAAGCAAAAAAAACAACATATACTAAACAATAAGTTTATCCTCTGTTAATAAGTATCAATGCGAGTTTGTTAAACAATGTAAAGTTCACATCACGAGTATCACGTATTAAAAAAACAACGAATTAATTATACAACATTGATATCTATATTATTTAAATAGCAAATCATTGTTTATTTCTTTGTTTTTCCAGGTAACTTCCATACACGATAAGGATAATGTATAAATTCATATATTCGTATATCTATTCGTATGTCTCTTATGAAGGCGAAATCATTTTAATGTTTTGTTTGTTTTGTCATGGTGGCATTCACATTTCATAAGTTATAATAAACCATATGTTATGTTCTGTTTTGTTGGTCAAAATAGGCCGAGAAGATATGTATAATTAAACATCCACGTGCTCTACGTTGTCGGTATATAAGGACCATCTCTAAAATATGGGACCATGTATTGTCATTATATTATTGATCTTTTTATTTATAAAATTATTCATATAAACCGAATTTACGGTAAAATGTGAATTTGATACATTAGGTGAATGCGTGCGATTCAAAGCCTTTGAGGTAAAAGGTAAACGTCATTCATCAATGGCTCGTCCATTTGAATTGTTATGCAATTGTGTCTTAACATTATAGTTTTGAGTTTCAATATCAGTGATGGTTGGTTATATACATGCACGCAGTTTTTGTTCAATTAGTTCCTTCCTTATCCATTACAAATCGTTTGAACGCCAGTTTACGCGATCTCAAAACATGTGTACACAAAGAACAGAAATCATCATAATGTTTACTTTTAACTGAGTTCATTCGTTATAGTTTAATTAACGAATAAGTCTTTGCTATTTATAATTAAACTACATACACTCACCAATTTATCATAAAACAACATTTGCTCATCTGTAAACGACATGTGCTTAAACTTGGTGTCCCACGAATAAAACCCATTAACAATTATTTTGTTTTAACTTTTCTAATCAGGAAATAAAATAAAATAGTTGATGCTCCTGCTTTTACAAGATTTTCATTCTGTTTGTAACAGACATTCAGTGGCTGCCAATCCACCGTTATATTTGCCATTGAATGTAAACAAGTAAGATACCTGCGTAAGCAAATGTTAAGGTATCAGCATTTTAATGTAAATGCACCTTAGTATATCTTGCGATCCACACAGACAATCATCGGATGTAGTGATTTATCATGGATACTAGGGTTTTAAGTATTTTGTACCTCAATCTGAAACAAGAAATACTGTGTTTACAGTTGGCATACATTGGTAATTATATCATAGACTTTTGTAAACGTGAACATTTGAGAACATATGACCAAATACCTGTATGAGCTTGCAATTAATTTTTGCATGCATCGTTTCTCTAATTTGAAATGGTGCCAATGTTTACTGATTTTTTATATTATCCCCACACTTTTTGAAAAAAAAGGTGGGGATATTGTGGTGATCTCCGCCGTCCGTCTGTCCGGTTGTCCGGTTGTCCGTCTGTCCGTCCGTCCTGGCCAATATCTCCTCCTACACTATTAGCACTAGAACCTTGAAACTTACACACATGGTAGCTATGAGCATATGTGCGACCCTGCACTATTTGGAATTTTGATCTGACCCCTGGGTCAAAAGTTATAGGGGTTGGGGTGGGGCCGCGTCAGAAATTATCACTCATTTTTTTAGGTTATTTTACATTTACTTCTTTATTTCTACACCGATTCACTTCAAATTGATACTGAACTTCTCTTATGACAATACGGTCAATCTCAACTATGCATGGCCCCATTACCAACCCTGGGGCGCCCCGCCCACATAGGTCACACCCACCCAAAATTGCCTTTACTATAACTTCTTCATTTCTACACCAATTCACTTCTAATTGATACTGAACTTCTCTATGACAATACGGTCAATCTCGACTATGCATGGCCCCATTACCAACCCTGGGGCACACCTAGGTCAAACATTCGGTGTGGGGATACGCGTCGGCCTCTGCCGCGCCATTTCTAGTTTTTATTGAATTGCTTAATACACATGTGAATAACAATTACCTGATCTAGGGCAACGTTGTCATCTACAGATAACTGGCATGTGTATAATATAACCTCATCAAAACATGTTAAGCATAATAAATGATAACGAGACGAATACTATGTGGCTGGATTAGTGTTTTTAGAGCAGCTTCGACGATTGCTTTTAGCTAGGAAAATATGTTTATCCATTGGGTTCATACAGTTTAAAATAATATAATAACTTTTGTATTATTCAAACAAATGTCTGTGATAAAAAACAGTGAGATTGTATGAAGATACAAAACCAAATGCAAAATTATGATTGACGTTCAGAAAATTTTGTTATCCGAGTATTCCTATCAAATTACTCATTTTGCACTTTAACTTTGTGTAATAATAACTCGCTGGAAATTGAATGATTGAATTGAGCATGAGCGATATTGTCGCAACTAGTTATTACTACGTCATTTAATGTCCAACAGTAATAGCTTGTATATATCTGAATTTAAACTGAATGTGTTTATCATATTTCTTTCAACGTTTTTTAAAGTAATGATTGAAAACTATTAAAAAAACGAATGAGGGAATCTGTTTTCTTTTTAGCGTTGACTTGATAACCCCAAAAATCCATTTAAATGTCAGACAGATAATTGCACACAGATACACCCGAATATTATATGTACTTCAATCATCTGAACATAAGTGGATGCTTTATAAGTATCAAGCACGTGTATGCTTCTTAACACCTTGCAAACAATGAACCACTGGGACATATGGTCGGCATATTATTCATGTTTTATGTTTGCAATCACTTAAACATTTGACTAATATCTACATGTTTCATCAGAAAGAGCAAATGACCGCAAATTGATTAACTAATAATTTTCAAAACAATTTATATCTTACCCAATAAAAATGTTACTTTCGAGTAAAGACTGTGACCGATTGTTTTGAGATGTATAACCAGATATGCTTAGTCTAATTAAAGGATATTACCCATAATAGTTAATTTGCCACGAAGTGGTTTTTCTAACAGCGTTACTCAAACTGTGATTACATCGTAAGTTTAAAATGGTTAATATCTGCCGATTGTCACCACAGCTAATTTCATTTACACTTTCAAAACAAGTTAAGCTTTCAAATGGAAGGTTCCCATGGAGACGTTCGTGACATCAGCCACCCAGCAGCGTGGCAGTGTTGTGAAATCAGCTGCCTACCAGTCTACCAGTCTGGAAGTTAGCGGCCCAACAGTCTAGAAGCATGGCGGCAGCAAATCAGCAGCCTTGCGGTGTTACATCAGCGGTCTAGCAATTAACAGTATTCATATCAGGTAAGCAACCTGGTGGCGTGAAAATAAATCATTTAAAAAAAACAACGAAACTCTAGAAAATGTGTAAAATAAAAAAATGAGAAAAATCAACTCAAACCAGTCATAATGGTAGGAATATTTGCAGAAAGCCGATGGGTTGCACTGTGTTGTAAAAATAAAAGAACGTAACACAATTCACGTAATATCCTTTTTTACCCCTACGAAACGAGAATTTAAGAACGGACGCCATGTTCACTAAATCACAAACATTGACTGTGAGGTGTACTTTAAATGCGTTATTATCGGCTTACATTATAAACATGAATGAAAACTCACACAATTATGCGAACATGACTTAGAGCAAATTTCTATATTTTCTTTCATTTCCCATCCTTCACGCCGCCAGGATGTTAGGGTACTGGTCTGCTAGGCTGCGGAACTGTGACATTCGCGCTGACTGACTGCTAGGCGGCTGGTCTGCTGATCTGCCACCAGGTTGCTTGACTAATAGGCCGCTGAATTCACTCCAATAGGCTGCTAGACTGCTGTGCCACTGACTTGACCAACATTTGAAAAATTACATATGTGGGTTCACCAGAAAATACTTTAAAATTAAAAGAAACAATTTATAAATTTATAATAATTTAGTGACAAAACAAGTATAACTAATAAGTATGTAAGATAATTGTTTTTGCAAATTTGCTAAATTCATTTAGTTTATCCAAATTGTGTATGACGTTTTCATTGTAAGCACGTTTGTAGCGAATTGAGTTTTAATTAAAGCATCGTTATTGAAAATATCATCTTCATTTTTAAAACGAGAGCATTTCATCTCTGTATAACGTAATGGTCATAAATCAGATACTTTTCGTTTTTCTTAATACTAATTTCCACGTGAATATTCAAAGAGGCGCGTGTGTTACGATACGACGTTGTAATTAGGAGAAACCCATACGAGACGAAAGAAATTTGCCATTTTCTGATTTCGATTTTTCTAAATTTAATTGTTTCGTCCACAGCCAAATGAGTTGCTATCACATCTGCAGCTCGGCGTTAATACGTGTCTCCAGATAAAATTGGTTTTACGAATAACTGATAATTGTTTCTTATAACGACACACATTAGTGACAAATGTTGCGAGCAAAATTCTTGTTATCTCAATACAGACGACATTTCCTTACGGCGAGAAATCATTGGGGAATTGTATTTTGTGTAATATACTGCAGCTGCCCGACGTGACCTTTGTTAATATCTGATATTTTCGCATTAGAAAAATGAAAATGAACTTTAATTACATTCAGTTAAATCTAAAATCAGAAGGTCCGTCTAACGTCTTTAATTTCTCAAACCTACATTAGCTTCAATATATAGCCTATGAGAATATGTAGAAAGTTGCTTATTTTAGTGAACTTTAAACGAAATGAATTGCATCGTTCCTAACAGTTAAAATCATATAAATTTCGTTCTGACATTCTGAAAAAAACACACGATATTGTAGATCATTTTCGTTTTTCGCAGGGGCATATTCGGGGGGTACATTGGATGTTCATGCCTTTGAAGTGATATCCGGTTTCTTCTGGGTTTTCCTAACCTTACCGTCGGTAGCAACATAAGAAGTCAAACATACGATATCACTGTCTAATGATGTTGTACAGTCAAGGTCCATCGTAGATCGAATAACGATCGAGAGAGGATCAGGTAAAATAGATCGGCCGATTAGTACGCAGTATAGCGCCCGCTGACTAGATGCGCGCTCAACTTATAGTGCCCGCTAGAATGTTGTGCAAGTTTCACAACGCGAATATATTTCGGTAACAGTTTCGTTGTACGAAAACTTAACAATTACCAGTCTTACATCTATATTTAATGTTATTAAATGGTTACACATTGGTGGAATTTGTTTATTGGAATTGACATATATTTGCTACATAATGTTCGGTATACTATAAGAAATAGAAAACCTCACTTCGGGCCCAATGGCAGAATAGTGACCAGCCAGGCAGCCCCGAATAGTATATCGACCTCAGCCTTCGGCTTCGGTCCATATACTATTCGTGGCTGCCTGGCTGGTCACTATTCTGTCATAGAGCCCTCAGTAAGGTTTTCTATTTCTTATATATCGTTGCACCCTCTTACTAAATATTTACTTGATATAACACGGTATTACTAGACATGTCCGATTGTGTAGACAAACAACATGGATTTTCTAGTATTAAAAGTTCGGTTACGGAAATAAAGAAACTCAGGAAGACCCTAAGTTTTCAAAAAAAAACAACTTAAAGACAGTAAATCACAGATTGTCGAAAGGAAACTTTTCAAACGTTTAAAAAGAACACGGTATCTCAGTTAGCGAAAATATAAACATACTAAATACAACGTCTGTCATTGTAATCATAGGTTGTTTTATTTAAAATTACATATTTCATACAAAGGAATCCCGGGCATCTAGATCAGTTTATTCCTATTGTGCATAACACGTGTATTCCACATGATTGAATCAACAGAATACTTTCTTCGGTGTGAAACTAGTCTATTAGCTCGTTCTTATATCGTTGTAATCGGCTATATGTGTTAGTTATTTTGTTCAGGTATGTAACTCATTTATCGCAACAGTGTTCACTAACAAGAAGAGACATTTGGTGCAGTCGATTGAAAAGAGCAATTTCATTTGCATAACTGCTAATCCGTGTAACCATTTTCGAAATTAGTCATATAATTTATCATTTATTTGTAGTTTAAATATTTCTATTATTTGTCTGGAATGCAGACGCACATATGACTGGTATTAGTATTTATGTAACCTTGATTGTAATCAATTGCTAAGTGAATGAAGTTTCCAGTGTTCGAATTTTTTAGTATATTTAGAAACCAGATGGTGCTTACAAAACATTTCCTCAGGTCTTTGCTTAATATCACTCGATGAAATATTAATTTCTTTGTAATTGATACATATTTCAACCAAGACATGCAGACGCGTATAAGATTTTAAATAAGGAAGCAAACCTTCCTTTTAAACAAATATCAGTGCGATATATAATTCAAAACTATAGTATCATTTCACGACGAAATAAATAGACATTGTGAAATGTTTAGTGGCTCTTTGGATTATCATGTATGCTACGAATACGATTAAAAAGGGCTGACAAATTAGATGTGTATCATGACAGTTGTTTTAGTGTTACTGAAATGTACAGGGACACGTTTTGTTTCACCAGAAAAACCAGTTTAGTGTGTCAGCTTGTGTGATGTTTAATTTATATTTTGTATAATCCTTTAATTAATATGAAATATTTGGTGGACTAATTTACTTTATTTATTTTCGAAACTATGTAGTGTTCTAGATTTCATCATAAAAAAACACAGAAAATACCATTATGGTTTATCTATTTCACAATCTTATTACACACTTCCAGTGATAATCTTTGAAACTTAAGGGTTAAGGTTTTGTAAGGAATTTGATACAAACGCAATCTAAGAATATAAAGGTAGTCATATATATATAAATTTCTGAAATATTCTTTCGATAGATTATAAGATAAGAGTCACCACGTGCTTGTTTACAAAACTGAGACACTTAATGATTTAATGTGCCCTTTTACATTGAAATAAAAAGATTATGTTTAAATTATTAAATGAGATTGTCGTTAACAAGCATGTGTATCTTTTGTTCATTAATCCGCTGATACTGTATAACTAAGTCACATTTAGAAACCGAAAAGACGTCCAGATGTATCGAGTAATTTTACAAAAGCGCTTTACATAACATCATATAATCAACGACTTGCATTACCATTAAGAGCTATTGCAATATTTTCTAATTATTCTTACGGAGAATTGTCTACGTAAACAACATGCGCTTGTCATTGAGATTTCATGTATATAAAGAGCGTCAAACAATAGTAGTAATACTGTGTGTGCCAAATTGAATTACGTTTGTCAATTACCAGTTCCTGGAAAATCATTATTCGTATTCGCATTCATATAGTGCCATTGCCTTGGTTATTGGAAATATTACTGCCACATACATCAAATGATATGTGAGAGTTCTGGTGGAGGAAACCGTGATATATATTTTGTATATTGTATATGACAAAACATTTACGTAATAGGCCAACACCGAGTACAAGTTCAGTCTTTGCTTGCCACGTGATACAAACAAGACTCGCTTAATATGGAAACGGTTAGGAAACAAATGAGTCGCGAGAAAAGGGGGTTTAATGCATGTGCGTAAAGTGTCGTCCAAGATTAGCCAGTGAAGTCCGCACATGCTAACCAGGAACGACACGTTCATCTTTAATGATTGTGTTTCGTTTAAAAAAGTATCTTCTAGAGAAAAATCCAGTTTAGGGCGGACTGTACAGGCTAATATGGACGACACTTACGCACGTGCATTAAACCCCCTCTGATAGAGCGAGGCTCAGATGTATTATTTTGTGAATTTTAACAAGTACCTTTAGTATGTAGGTCTTATTATAATCAGAAAAACGTAGCATTTTTAATTCATCAATAACAAACGACAATACGAAAATTGACAGTGAGTAAAATATACACAATAATGACAAAACCTCGAATAACCGTTATCCACTTCATTGATACAAAACGCGTTGTTACTGATCTTGTTGGATAATGAATACTTGCAATTTCTTCTCTCTATATAAACTATGATACAGCCCGGTTTTACAAAATATGATCTATGCCATAACTATAATTTTGACTGAGAAAGATTTAGTGAAGTACGCACATATCAAGTTGTACTACACTATATATTGCAAGAGCTATGGCGATTTTATGTAAGTTTTCAAACACCACACCATTTTTCTTACACCTTTGATTGAAAACTATAAACTGTCCTTAATGTGAATTTAAGCAAAGTTTTTTCTGGTGCAAAGCGCAATAACGTTATTTACAAGTAGCCATAAGCATCCAATACGTACTGGTATCCCTTTGCATAAAGTTGTTCCCGTTTATGGTCGACCACACATCCAGTGTGGCATTATTAAAACAGGTAGTAGAACACCTGTATAGCATGTATCCGTTTGAATGTCCATGTTCAAATGGTTTGAGATGTTATAAACGAGCCTCTCTCTGTTAAAGGATGTATAATGCATGTGCGTAAAGTGTCGCCCCAGATAAGCATGTGCAGTCCACACAGACTAATCAGGGACGACACATTCCGCTGTTATGATATTTTTCGTCAAGAGAAAGTTTCTTCTAAGCCATAATCCAGTAAAGGCACAAAGTGTCGTCCCTGATTAGCTTGTATGGACTGCACGGGCTAATCTGGGACCACACTTTACGCACATGCATTAAAATCCCTGTTCACAGAGCTAAGCTCAAATGTGTTGCTTAAAGTGAATAAATATAGGTGATATTATACTAAAAACATGTAAAAAATATATATGTTTTTCGAAGCACAATTAACAAAAAAACTATTGCATGTTTGTCAACGAAAGTACAGTTAAAATTAAAGTATGTATTAACATTATTGCTGTACTGAATAAACTTTGTTCGCATTGTACGTACTCTAGCACCTTTTGGCGATGATAACCAAAGGTACGTTGTCTGCAATCTATGCTGATGTCTGCAGAGTTTGTGTTGGATGGTTTATCGCGTGATTATTAAGAAAATATAATTTTATCGTGTAATATATCATTTTCATTTAAACATTTATGAACGTAAGACAATAATTAACAACAGCTGCTACCGTGGATTTTAATAACATGATATGTTTATTCTCCACAAGCCTTAACATATCGTTAAATGAAACACTTGTACATACGTGTTGAAAGGAACATTAAATACGAATATCAAAGTTTAATAATAATTGAAGAAGTTTACATAAATAATACATATATATAGTATCTGATTTTTGTAAATAAACACGACACATATTTTAAATTGATGTTTTTTTCCCAAGATATGCACCATTATATACAACATATTTACGATTTAATTGCTTAATCGGTTAAACAATTACATAATCACCATTGCAACATGATGGCAACTTTCTTCGGCACTTTACAATGCAGTGAAGAAAAGTAAAAGTGTATTCTATTCTTGTCGACAAGAGTTCATAACTGATCATCTTTCCGTACAAAGTCAATATTATCATTATGCATGTTGCATGCAAACAAACGGCCACCAAGAACGTAAATTTGAGACGTTGAACGACAACTTGTATGGACCAAATTTCAAAATGGAACAATTGAGACTTTGTTAAATACTAGTCACCGATTGGTATGAGACTGGTCGGCTAAACTCGAAGAGATTTATCCCAAACTTGCATTAACTTCACTTCATCATGCTTCAAAATGTGATAAATCAAAATGCAATTTAATTGAAATCATATAGTCCCCTTTATATTATATATAATATATATAACCGACATTGTGCTTATTGTTATATAGCTTCCTCTTCAATTCCACTATCGCCGATCAAATACTGAACTGTCGCAAATCAATCGACGATCTGCCGACAAGATGAAATTCGTGTGTGTTCTTGGTGTGCAACCGAATGATTGAATAATGAATAATTACCAACAACGAAAACCGTACCTGAACTTATTTGGTCGGCGAAAGGTCTTCAATGAGATGACCATCTGCAATTCAACCATTTAAACATTCGATAGGCGACCTTTTTCAACCAGTGTCTGATCCTCACTACCAGAATGTTATAGACGGCCCGTAACCCCCGACGTTTAGTGGCTATAAATAGTAAAATGACATAATTCTAAATTACTGCGATTTTCTTTTCATAACATGCTCGTTTCCACAAAGAGATATCATAACAGAATCGTAACCAGGCGCGTGTTTGACATCATAATTGACAAATTGGAAATGGCAGAATAGAAACAAATGTAATCAAGTCTGGTCATTGCCCAAAATTCGTGTTCCCTAAATAGACAATATCGTTACCATCGTAACTATCAATGTGCAGTTGGAGGTTATTGCATATCGCTAGGGGATGTAGGTAATGACAATAATTTATAAATTAATCTTATAATGACAGCTGTGTACAACTTCGGAGACAATCGCGGCTACATATCGTATGAATTAAGTCGAACAGAGCATTCCCGAGTGCTCACATCTTATGGTGAACGAGGTCTATAAATTAACCCTTCATTTTCAATAACGATGCTCATGAAATAAGTGTGAATAAAAAATCTTTTTTTAATATCGTGTTGTCTTTGTCGTGGTTTAACGTCCTGTGTTGGACAATTGCTCACTTGCCACAAATAATGAGACATTTATTGAACATAATATAATAACTCTCCTGCTTATTCTAGCAGAGTTTCAAACAACTGCAGCCGTTCAAGCTCTTGTTTGCATTCTCATTCATGCATAAATGTGCACATTTGAAGTACACTATTTATTTTGTTGGAATCCAAATACCAGATCTCTGTAATGATACTTTTCACAATGTAGAGATAAAGACCATTAAGAATGTTTGGGATATAGCCATTGCTTCAGTCAAGATGAATGAGTAAAACATATATTTGATGTAAGAGTTACGGATGCATAAAACAAATGCCTGTTTATTTACTTATTAGTGTAATATGCAATTCCCATTCTCTTCGTCTCAAGATAATGTATAGTTTCTTTAATAACTCTGAATCTTATACATACATTCACCCAAATAGAAACATTTAGAATGTATGCTTTTCTTCTCTTTCTACCATAATGCCATATTATTATTTTTTACTGGCTATGTATAAAAAATAAATGAACAATTAACAGTCGCAATTGTATACATAATGCATGCATGGCAATGAAAGTAAACTGCGACATCAATCTTCATCATCCATCTCGAATAGGCAATAATTGGGGTACAATCGTAACCATGTGAAGAAACACTTATATTCAATTTTGGTAAAGATAAAGGCATTAACTTTGGCAGTTTTATGTCACACTGGAGGCAATGTTTGTCTTGGGAAAAGTATAGCTGTTAGTTTAGAAAACAGAATGATTTCAGTCAAATCATTTAAGACATGTGTTATGACTTTTGATATTTTTTTAAAAAGCGACTTAAATAATAATTGCAAAATTAACCATCCCACATTTGATGTTATTATGGAAACAATACGCGCGTTCCCCTCTGTTACTCTGTATTGTACATACTGCGATATTGTCTGCAATCCTTTGTGGAGAGTGCGTGGGCACAATTTATTGTGTTATTATGACCAAGGTATTTTTTTTATTTTTTATTATTACACTGGTATTTAAGATCATATCAACGAGATGAATTCGCTGCTACCTACGCTATGTTTTACTGGAAATGTTTGGCATATTTGTCGATAAACAGTATATGCGGTAATTTTATCTAGATAGATGTGCATCCATTTAAAGGAGAGTAAATGCATATACATATAGATTACAAAAAATCATATATCTCTTGACATTGTAAACAGTGTTTTATAGAAACTAGAATATCATCAAATAATCTCCAGATTGCACGAAACAGCAAATTTTGGCGAACTATCAATGTCAATTTTAAGTACAAGGCTTTTGTAGAAAAAAACCCGACAGTTAACATAATTCGTACATGGTATAATTTCGTACAAAACAAATTGTGTCATGAAAAAAGCATACCACTAACCAGTTTTATTTAAACAATATATGTAAGCAAGCAAGCACAAAAAGATTGATATCTGGTGACACCAAGTTGCAACGTTTGGCGGTCAGACGTTGATGTAAAGTATAAGGCCTTTACGAGGACACGTCCTGTGAATACAATATAACTGGAGTTACTTGTCCCTTTAACTTAACATGATTCATATTAGTGCAAACAATAACAGAAGGCTTAAATGTTTTACTCGAATAATATGGCCCATTTACAACACTAGAGAAAATTACTGTAATCCTCGGAAATCTTTATATCAATGTGTTCCTCAATTATTGCTACATAGCTTTTGATGTTACTGATAAAGAGTAGGAATGTACATCTTTATTTTGAAATATAGTTACCGCCTGGTGTGCTCAGCAACGCTTGTGTTTTGAAGTTATCAGAAGATCTTATTATAACTGGAATACGATAAAAGATTAGCCCGGCTTTGTTAAGGAACTAAACAGGTTGATGAAGCTTTGATAATTGAGCCTCTTATCTATTCTGCAACACGTGCTTGCAGTTAATGTTAAGCATAAGTCATTCTAGTTGTCAAAACATACATAAAAAGCGACTTACACCATCGGCCTTATTATGTTTGTAGGTATTCGAAACATTTCTTACAACAGCAGTATAGCATTAGCTGGGGAAAGGATCATATAACATATTGCATAGGAATACAATATAATTGGACACAACGGATTTATTCTTGAAGTTAAGGCAAACTAATAACACACCAGAAGAAAATGTTTGACGTTCGTTTTAGAATGACTGATTCGAATATTTTATTGTGGTCTTTTCTAAAACGCGTTTTGTTTTTGACGTTTTATGGTGTTCACTTACTGAATTAACAAGTCAATCGCGTGGGCTTGGTAATATTGATACTGTTGCTGTGAGTGAAGAGATATTATTCTATTAAATGAAACACTATGTTTCCAGAACAGCAAATTAATCCTGCAACAATATAGCTTTGACTCCCAAATGTAAATTTAGAAACACCATTACGCTAGTGGATTTATATTCTTTTCATGTGAAAGTATAATCGATGATGATTAAACTGTCAAGACGATATGATATAGTTAACACTATATTGCACTGTGTTGTTTTTAATCTTTCAATAATCCGTTTTATGTTTCTGATGCTTAAGAATTAGTTTCTCATTAAAACAGTGCATATGTTTTGGCTTGCTATACACATTTGCGAGATACATTAAATAATTATCAATCACATGTTAAGACAGACATACAGACAGACAATTTTATTGGCGAATAAAATCAGTACATAGCCATATAAACATAATATATATTTCAATTAAATAGCATGTCAAGGAAATTTGATTGATAGAATTTAGTTAACTTATGGAGAATGTTCTTAATATACTACTGCTGCTGCTGCTACTGCTACTTCTTCTTCTACTACTACTACTACTACTACTACTACTACTACTACTACTACTACTACTAAATCTACTACTACTGCTACTACTACTACTACTTCTTCTACTTCTAGTACTACTACTGCTGCTACTACAACCTCTACTTCTACCACTTCTGCTGCTGCTGCTTCTACTTCTACTTCTACTTATATTTCTGATGCTGCTGCTGCAGCTTCTGCTACTGCTGCTGCTGTTGCTACTGCTACTGCTACTGTTACTGCTATTGCTACTGCTACTGCTACTGCTGCTGCTGCTGCAGCTGCTACTACTAAAACAGCTACTACTGCTGCTGCTGTTGCAGCTGCTGCTGCTGATACTGCTGCTGATACTGCTGCTGCTGCTGCTACTACGCAATAAGGCACGCCATCATTAGACGGTATCTTAAGTGTATGTTAAGTGATTAAGTTTTTAGCTATTTAATCCCTTCTACTACTACCACTACTGCTGCTGCGTCTTCTACTACTACTACTGCTTCCACTACTACAACTACTACTTTTACTGCTGCTGCTGCTGCAGCTACTGCTGCTGCTGCTGCTACTGCTAATGCTACTGCTTCTGCTACTGCTTCTGCTGCTGCTGATGCAGCTGCTACTACTACTACAACTACTTCTGCTTATGCTGCTGCTGCTTCTGCTGCTGATACTGCTGCTGCTGCTACTACTTCTATCCGTCATAAGGCACGCCATCATTAGACGGTATCTTAAGCGTATGTTAAGTGATTTAGTTTTTAGCTATTTAATCCCTAGAATCATTTGGGCCATCTACTTTCTTTTTTTAAATATTGCGTTTTGGTTAAACAACGTGAACTTGTTAGTTTTTTGTTTAATTCTGTAAGTTGAGACATTGGGTGGAGCGCTTCAAAAATCAAAGGGCGAACAAGCCTGTGAAACAATCCCTTAAATTTACCCAATAATGCCGTTACCATGTGTATTTTAATAACCGTGTTTTCTCTGACGACAGATTATGTATAATATATATCAAGAAAGCCTTGACCGCCATGCGATATTACACTGGAGGATAACAACCCGTTCGTTTGAACAAGATGCATTATTTATAAAAATTACTTTGGTATGTGTTATGGACCGTTCAAAAGTTCACTTGTGATACTTGTACTTTAAGGTGTTGATGAATTAAATGAAATAGTGTTTATAATTTTGAACAATCTCGGTTTTAAGATAACGTAGTAAAAAAATCGATGTTAATTTTTAGCATGAACCGTTTCCATGTATTGTCCATGGTTGATTTATTAGTCCATTTCATATAGGTAATATGTGTGTACACGTGCTGAACTCTGATATAAAAATCATTGTATGAACTAATGTGTGTTATTTTCCCTTGTTTTGTTGTGAATGTCAAACGAAAAGCGAAATACAAAATCGTACTTTCACGTAAAATTAAACTTTATTAGAAGTTAACCCCATTAGGCAATTTCCTCGCCTTAAATTTGCAAAAAAATGGCTCGTTAAAAATATCAGTTGCTATATATTTATAATGATATCTTTTACTGAATTATGGATTTTTGATTATTTCTGATTTCTGAAATAAGTTCCTTTATTTTTGTACCGTCTGTTTTAACTATAATTTTATTTAAACATGCAAAATGTATGTATTATAAGTTTATTTGCTTCATCTTTTTTTCATAATGTGTTTTATTGCACGTTTTGGTGTCATATTTTGTCTTAACCCTTTTCATTTCATATTTATTTCGAGAAAAAGGGTATTGGACAAAATCAAACAATAAATTTCACTCATATAATTTTAAACAAAAGTGGTTAACAAGTTTATATTGAACGTGGGTTTCAGTAATTCAAACTTCATTGGAAAATGCGTGGACCATGTGTTTGCAGTCTGCGAAATAATATTTGAAGAGCATTTGCCCATCGAGCCTACAGTCTTACGAAAGTCAAAGACTCGAACAGGTTTTCATAGGCCCAACATTTATTGCGCAAACCAAAAGAAACAGGTTGCTTTTTTATTTTATTCTCGAGAAAAAACGGCAACAAATTAGATCCTCTATCTTGAAATTATTAGCCTATCAAATTCCAACTCGGCCTTCATTTTACAGTCTGCATGAACTACGATAACCTTCGAGTCAGAATTGTAGGTCAACCGATGAGTACACATTGCCCATTGCAAGAACACTTCTCGCCTGGAACAAACGACTCTTTAACACCAAAAGTACTTTAAGGGGCAAGTCTGTTTTTTTCAAAACGAATTATTAATGTGCTGTTTTGAAACAATCACCCATTACATTGCTCATCAGATATCTGACCATTCGCACGTGGTAAGTTTATCAATACATGTAATTCATTTTTATCATTGACTTATGAATACGTTAGTAAAAGGTCTCTTAAAGGTCACCAACAATCTAACCCGACCAACAACAGCTTGTATCTTCAGCCAATAAAATGAAATCTCGAGAGTTTTTAAGGATCAATAATACTTTGACAGTGTGAGCGCTTCGCCATTTTGTATCATAAGCGTTTAAAAAAAAATGTTAACGCGCCACAGATCCTGAAATAAACTTCTGCCATGCACGTTGTTAATAATTCGTATTAAAATATTCAGATGTAGACATTACGTTTCGCACATTGCTACGTTTTTTGTTTAAATATTACAATATAAATAAATACTTAGTTTGTCATTTAAGAATGTAAGCTAACGTGGAAATTATCTAAATATAAGGTAAACATATTCGAACTTAGTTACTATGAAACCTGTGTTATCTACAGATTGCAGACTCAAATTTGTACACAGATATTTGGTGTACCTCCCCCATCTTTCAATGCAGCGATCTTACCGGTTAACTACAACGAATCCATTTATTAATCATAGATAAACAGAGTGCATACAATAACTGATTAAGCTTATAAATAATATTCATTCGTGTATGAATAGTATTTGTATTATATATTAATATGTCAAATCTCAAAATTGATGTAAGTCGCGATTGTGTTAACTTGTGTTGCTTATCTTTAAAGCAAATGTATAGAAATGGAAATGTATTGTTTTATATTTATGCTGTTTATAACATCCGTTTGATGATATTATTAAGGTAACTATTCGGTGGGTAATTTGAAAATTTAAGTTTTACAAGTAAGCCAAAGTTGTATAATCATTAATTGTGTAAATGTGAATTATACCTAGATCGTTTACTCAATTACAATTAAAAACTTAAGTAATCAAGATTTTGATTGTTCTCGCAAATCTTTCAAATAGAGATGGTTATAAATTTTATTATTCCTAGCTTTTATCGTAAAAGAAAACTGTCCAAATTAAATACAATTGAAACAGGGTCGTAAAAAATAAAATAGAAAAGCAGTACACAAGTTTTGGTTCGTTTTAATAATAAATGTTTTGTATTCCACAATATGTAAAACTGACTCTCGTACAAGTTAGGATAACAAATGTAAGCATAGATTTGAGATAGAATCATGCTCACATAATTGCAACTAATAAAATTAATCATTTTGTTTTTATCTTCAAGACAAAATATTCTTTGTTGCACAATTCAAGTTTAATAGAGGTCTATTATTCACAAGATGTTGCAGCTCATTTTAAACTTCAGGTTCAAGATTCTTATCTTTTGAAACGTGGCTCTAAATTTACGCGTGCATGTATTTGTTTATTTTATGCAACGGTTCTACTTGTTATGTCATTTCTACGTAGTCTTAAGCGATTAACTTTATACATAAACGGTAATTTATCATAAACTGACAATTTATATTCATATAAAAACTTAAAGGATGGTTTCTTTGTCAAACATGAGTTGTTCGGTATACTTTGCTATACTATTTACAGACAACGTGTTTTTATTTTATTCTATTTGTCATTGTCACTGACAAAACATATGCGGTAAAAACAATAACAGGTTCGGTTAAACATTGTGAATTAAACCGTTTCTAACTTTTTATTTGTACTACATCAGTTGTTCAATCATCAGAATGACGTGTTGTCGAACGACATTGAATAGAGATGTTGTTAACAATCATTCCGTTTGTATATTTATTCTTTATGCAATATTCAGCACACCTATTTCAACTTGAAATTATGCTTCTTTAAGCTATGATACGAATTAAAGACGCGCGGTAACAACATAGTAGAGACGAACTAATTTGAATCGAATCGATTTGTTGACAGACAAACGTCTGGGCTGATGATTGAAGAATTATAATGAAATATGCTCGAACATGACGAACCAATAATGCTGCGGTCTAAAGAGTCAACGGAATTTATTTCGCTTTGAATTATAGTTCACAACATTTACCTTGTGATGTTGTACTGAATGCTGGTTGAGCAACCTTTCTATTTATATTGTTTGTCTTAGAAAAAGGTATGCTTATTTACTCTAACACAATAAAGCAAAATTGTGATGTTCATATGTTGGCAAATTGTGATAAACCTTTATTTTTATACATATGTGATCTCATATGTGATCTCATTTTTTATTTTATATATATATATATTGTTTGCGCTATCGAGTGTTTTTTTTTTGACGTTATACATGCTTTAGAAATAGATCACTGTTATAAATATATCATCAAACACTAAACAAAAGATAACATTTCTTTCCTTCAATGAAGTTTCACTTAATATGTGATATCGATTCTTTCGTCATTGTATTGATATACAAGAACTGACTAAGGCAAACTATGATTATGTTAGATTATCATTATCAAATAAAGATTAGCATACTTAAGAGCGATGTATTGAAACATGATATTATGTGGTAACAGCAAGAACTATGTACCATGGTCAATAACAATGCTTGAACAAAACTATACCTTTGCTCAGATGATTAATACATTTAAGGATTTAAAATCTAATTTTGATGAAAGCTACGGGAAGTTGTTTTTAATGAAGGGATGTTGGCGAGCAAGATGTTAGTTCGTGATATTTTCACCACCTGTCTGATATAATTCTCATGGCTCAGTTATGTTTAATTAACAATAGCACAATCAAGACCATTGTATTAAAATAAGTCCTTTTTTATACTACCTTAATCACAAGTTGGAGATTAACATAGCTATTAGACGTTTGCTGATTACTTGATGATTACCTTGTCCCCATACAATACATTTTGGTGAACATCACATTGATTATGACCAACATTTTATAATATAGGGATGTTGAAAATTTAATTTCCGTAGGTATGTTGGTGATATCTTCAAGAAACGCTTCTCTAAATTAGGTCTCAGATGTGTTCGTTCAGGCGCTGCACTGTAAGATGGAACTAGTAGCATGTGTGACCTTGCTGCAAAGCCTGTCTATTGAAAGTGATTATGTTAATATGATGTATCGAGATTCTTATCTCAGAGGGATTACATAACCTCACACGTATTGATAATGTGTCAACATTTGATTAATGCATTCCCACCAAAGGCAAATTTGTGCCACCAGTTTGAGTTTTGAGCAGAGCGGGAGGATTTTAAGCCATCAGGGGTCGAGTTGTGAGACGACAGCGTCGGATATACTAGCCGTTTAAGGCTGAGTTTGAGCCGACAGTGGTGGACTTTGAGCCGTCAGCGACGGAGTATGAACCGCCAGTGTTTGGGGTTGCAGCAGAACGCTGCAAGTGTCTTATCAGGCTGATGTTCTGAAAGATGTCTAGACATAACCAGACGAGATGATAGTGTTTAAAGCTAGTCAATGATTGCATGGAAATATGTTGCTTATTGGATGGAACACATGTGATTAAGTATAAACATGGGCGGTAAAAAACAAGTCACTGATCACTTCAGATTATAACCTATTAGCTATTTTAGCTATAAACGTTCATTTTACACGTTTATAAGATTATACATATTCATAGCGATGTCCATTTAACTAATGACTCTAATGAACTACGGTGTGTTTATATATTTGAAAACATGCGGACACGTTTAAAAAGTTCTTTTGGCAAACATTTAATTGTATATTTCGCTGAAATAAAGACTTGAAATAAATCAACATATCTAGTACATATACAACAGTGCATTTTAGCTGTGGAATGTTTTATGTTTATATGAAAAATATTCAATAAACGTGATATTAGACGCATCTAACAGTATAAAGGTGTTTATCGCATCTGTTGTTTATTTTTGGTGTTTTCACTTCGTATACACTTATTATTGATAATACAGCATCAACATACTAAAACAATATCCCGGAAAGAGAAAAATAATGCATTTGAATATCAACCGTACTTTTGTTTTTGACGTAAATTTGGTAAGTTTTAAATCTGGGACTATATACACTCCCGCTGAACTACGTTACACTGAAAGGTGAGTCTGTACGACATTGCGATACGGCGTCATAACTACAACGGTTACAGCGTCTTTCCACGGTTTGTTGACGATACGGGACGCTGCTAAAATAAATGGTAAATAACGGTAATTTTAAATAGTTTTTTTAAGTGTATACGCCAATGTTAATTTAAATACGGATATTGTGTTCCTCTTTCTTAGCTTGCCATGCAGTTAATTACTATGTTATCGATAAAATGGAAGTTTTACAGACCTGTATAGACTAATCATAAAATAAAATAAAACGTGTAAGCTTAAACAAAGAATTATCTGTGTAAACGCGTGTGTATGTCTATAACTGTCAAGACGCTGTAACCGTTGTAGTTATGACGCCTTATCGCGTTGTCGTACATACGCACCTGTCATCGTAACTTAGTTCAGCGGGAGTGATATAAGCGGCATTTCCGCTCGGCTTAACTTAGAGGACTGGGTTAGTCACGTAAAATATTAAATATAATATATATTTTTTATAAAGAACTGGAAGCAAGATGAATTGCAGATAATTGGTCATTTACCACATTTAACTTACTCTTTTGACCAGTTAATTTCTCACAGTTCAATTCAACAGTGAAACATGCGTCTAATATCACTTTAACTAACAAATTGATTGAAATTGAGGACACGGACTTTTTGCACTAATACCATTCATATGTACTTTGTTGCGTACTCCTGTCCTAAAGTCGGTTTCGTATTACACCGTCTTGACTTGCTATGTCGTAACGATAACGTTGCACCAACAAGTAAAACCGTCATATGTTTAATAAAGTTCCCAGTTTCCAGTGTTCGAAATTGCTGATACGAGCATAAATAATTTATTGAGCAACCAGTTGTATTCTTGACTGTATGAATAGTTTTATCATCGAGAGAACTTTTCGATTTACTCATTGATCGCTTTATTAAATATTATAATTGAAAATTAAATGTTGATTACTCACTGTATTGTATTAATCGGCAAGGCATTCAGGTCAATGGCATGTTTTAAGTTTATATTATTATGTTATGATTTGAATCGTTTAATTCTTAATACTTATGTATAACACACTACACAGTTATACTGAGAATGTCAAAAAACTTTATGTTGCCAATATTTAATACCGTATGATGACCGTCATATTCTTCCTTCATTAGAAAGGCAGTTATGGAAATTGAAAGCTGCCCAATGATTAAATGCTAGATATATAGATATTTACACATACCCATACATTTAACATCAATTTAATGGCTTATGCAGTTTTTATCATACATTTACTTGAAACCTATTTAGAAACCAGATGGTGCTTACAAAACATTACCGCAGGTCTTTGCTTCAAATCATTTGATGAAATAGTAATTGCTTTCTTTGCACTTGATAACTGTTTTGAACCAGGACATGAGGACGCGTATAAGATTTTAAATTGGGAAGCAAACCTTCCCTCTAAACATCCATCAGTGCGATGTACAATTGAAAAATATAGTATCATTTCACGACGAAATAGAAAGACAATGTGAAATGTTTAATGGCTAATGTAGATCTAATTCATTTTTTTTTTAAATTTGTAGTGTTCTATATTTCATCATAAAAACACAGAAAGTATTAATATGGTTTATCTATTTCACAATCTTATAACAAACTTCCAATAATAATGTTAGACACTTAAAGGTTAAGGGTTTGTAGGGAAATTCATACAAACGCAATCTAAGAATATATAGGTTGTCATATATGTAAATGTGCTAAAATATTCTTTCAATAGATTAGAAGATTCTGAGGCACCGTTTGCTTGTTTACACAACAGAGACACTAAAGCTGTAATGTGACCTTTAACATTGAAATAAAAAGATGATGTTTAATTGTTTTAATGAGATTGTCGTTTAAAAGTATGTTTAGCTTTTATTCATTTATCCGCTGATACTGTACAACTCAGTCACATTCAGAAACGGACAAGACGTCAAGACGTATTGAGTAATTTTATAAAAGCGCTTCACTTAACATCATACAAGCTACGATTTTAATTAAAATTAATCGCTATTGCAATATTTTCTAATTATTCTTATGGAGTAATATCTACATGTACGTAAAAAACCTGCGCTTGTCATGTAGATTTCATGTATATAAAGTGCGTCATACAATAGTACGTTACTGTGTGTGCCAAATTGAATTAGGTTTGCCAATTACCAGTTCCTGGAACATCGTTACGTATTCACATTCATATAGTGTCATTCTATTGGTTACGAGAAATATTACTGCCACAGACAGCACATAATATGCAAGAGTTCTGGTGGAGGAATCGTGATATATATTTGGAATATTGTATGTGATAATACATTTACGTAATTGGCCAAAACCGAGTACAAGTTCAGTCCGTGTTTGCCACTTGATAAATACACAACTCATAATAGTAAGGTTACGGTAAAAACCACCAATGGGCCTCGCTCTGTGAAAAGGGACTTAAATGCATATGCGTAAATTGTTTACTTTAATAATATTTTATATCATTTTCTTTCATACATGCATTCATACAAATGTACATATGGTGCATACTGCATATAGTAGATATACTACAAATGAATGTAAAGGAAAAGGCAAAAGGGTTGTGTTACAAGTTTTAACAACATTAGAACTTAAATTTGAGACGTTGAACGACAACATGTAAGGACCAAAATTCAAAAAGGAGCAATTGAGACTTTGTTAGATACTCGTCGACGATTGATGTGAGACTGGTCGGCTACAGTCGAAGAGATTTAGCTTATACTTGCATTCACTTCACTTCATCATGCCTCAAAATATGAGAAATCAAAATGAAATCTAATCGAATTCATATATTCCCCTTTATAACATATATAACCGATATTTTGGGTTATTGTTATATAGCTTCCTCTTCAATTCCACTATCGCTAATCAAATACAGAACTGGCGCAAATCAATCGACGATCTGCCGACAAGATGAAATTCGTCTGTGCTCTTGGTGTGCAACCAGTTGGTGATTTAAGCAGGACCGTCTACGATTGATTGCATAATGAATAATTACCAACATACCAGTATGTTACAGACCGCCAGTAATCCCCGACGTTTAGCGGCTATAAATAATAATATGAAATAATTCTAAATTTCTGCGATTTTCTTTTCATTACATGCTCGTTTCTACTAATAGATATCATAACAGAATCATAACCAGGCGCGTGTTTGACATCATAATTGACAAAAACATTTGGATATGGCAGGATAGAAATAAATGTAATAAAGCCTGGGCATTGCCCAAAATTCGTGTTCCCTAAATAGACAATATAGTTACTATCAATGTGCAGTTGGAGGTTATTGCATATTGCTAGGGGATGTAGGTAATGACAATGATTCATAAATTAATCTTATTATGACAGCTGTGTACAACTTAAGAGACAATCGAGGCTACATATCGTATGAATTAAGTCGAACATAGCACTCCGATCACATCGTATGGTGAACGAGATCTATAAATTAGCCCTACATTTTCAATGACAATTCTCCTTAAATGAGTTCAAAATATGCACACAAATACACATACATCAAATATTAATATTGTGTCGTGTTTATCGTGGTGTTTCGTCCTGTGTTGGACAATTGCTCACTTGCCATACATAATGGAACTTATTGAATATAATATAATATCTCTCCTTCTTATGCTACCAGATATCCACACAACTGCAGTCTGTCAAACTCTCGTGTACACTCTCTTTCAGGCATATATGTGCACATTTGCAGTACAATATTTATGTTGTTGGAATCCAAATACCAGATCTTTGTAATAATATTGGTCACACTGTAGAGTTAAAGACCATGTATAATGCTTGGGATATAGCCATGGCTTCAGTCAAGATGAATGAGTAAAAACTCTATTTGATATAAGTGTTACGGATTTATACAACTAATGCCCATTTTAGTATTAATGTAATATATAATTCCCATTCGCTGCGTCTCTAGATAAAGTATAGTTTCTGTTATCAACTCTAAATCTTTTACATACATTAACCCAAAAATAAACATTTAGAAATGAATGCTTTTCTTCTTTTTCTACAATAATGCCATATTATTAACTTTGCCTGGCTGTGAATAAAAAAGAAATGAACACAATCAACAGCCGAAATTGTAAACATATTGCATGCATAGCAATAAAAGTAAAATGTGATATCCATCTTTATCATCTCTGAGGGGAAAAACGGGAACAATCGTACACATTGGTAGAACCACTGTTTATTCAATTTTGTTAAAGATAAAGTCGATAACGTTGACAGTTTTAATTCACACTGGGAGCATGTTTTTGCCCTGGAAAAAGTATTATTGTTATTCGAGAAAACAGAATGATATCAGTCCCGTCATTTAAGACATGTGTTATTACTTTTGAATTATTATTAAAAACTAAAGCACCATAAATAATTATTGCGAAACAAACCAGCCTCATTTTTTTATTTTAAGGCAACTTAAGTTACTTCTTATTTTACCCGCAGTTATTTTGAATTTTATACATGTGTTATTATCAGCAATCCTCAACGTTGTTTGTGGACAACGCGTGGAAACAAATTATTGCGTGATTATGAGCAATATATAATTTATTATTTGTATTTGACACTGGTATTAAAGATCATATCAACGCTGCTACCTACGCAATGTTTTAATGGAAATGTTTCACATTTTCGTCGACAAACACTAGATGATGTTATTTTATCCAGCTGGTTGAGAATACTTTTAAAGTAGAGTAAATACATATAAATATAGATTAAATGAAGTAAACATATGTGTATTGACATTTTGTACAGTGATTTTTAGAAACTAGAATATAATCAAATTATCTCCACATTACACGAAGCAGCAAAGTTAGGATTACTATACATTTCAATGTTTGATGCTCGGCTTTTGTAGAAAGAACACCGATATTTAACATAATGCTGACATAGTATACTATCGTACAAAACACATTGTGTCATAATAAAAGTATACCACTAACCAGATTTATTTTCAGAAAAACGAAGTGAAAAGTTTATTTTTGAACTAATAAAACGGTCTTTGTATAATGTCTTACTTAACTCAATCAGCAAGCGCAAACTGACATTCATACAAAGAAGAACATCAACCAGAGGTTAAACTAAACTAATTATTGCCGAAGGTAACAGTTTCCAAGCACACACTAAAAACAAACAGTTAATTCAATACATTTACCCTCAATGTGGAAGATATTGTTTTATTTATGAACGTCCCGCGCCAAAAAACTGTTAACACAATCCATCATGTATGTTCCATAAACGAGAATGATAATGTATACATTCGTCTATTCGTATGTCTATTCGTATGTCTCTTAAAACGCGAATTCATTTTTATGTTCAGTTTGTTTGGACATGGTAACATGCACATAATGCAAGTCATCATTAACCAAACGTTATGTTCTGTTTTGCTATTCAAGAATATGTCGACACGATATGTATAATCAAAGTGTTTAATTATCAAAAAAATAATTATTTTTTATAAAGTCATACATATTAACCGAGTTTATGATACAAATGTGAATAAGGTACATAAGGTGAATGCGTGCGATTCAAATCCTTTGAGATAAAACGTTAACGTCATTCTTCAAAGGCTCGCCTGATTAAACTATAACTATTTAATGAACACGTGAGATGCCATAGTTTGTTCACACTGTTTAAAATATCTTAGTATACAGGAGTTTCATCCACGCCTTGCCCTACATGAGGATAACAATGGTGTTAATTTAGATGATCCTGAAATACGAACATGAAATAATGATGAATTCTAACTGACATTTGCTGACATAATGCTGTGCACAATTGTGTAGAAATAAACTAATGCATTTTATGTATTTCTTGTATTAATCCTAGCGTTACAATTTGTAACGATTTACACAACGGAAATGGCATAAGTTGTTAAAAAGGGCTTTATTATTGTATATTTGATTTGTTATGAGCATTTTTAGATTAACATGGATGTAATGCAAGAAATGGCTCTGACAACGATATACTTATAACCAATAAAAGTGACAATATTGAGAACTTAAGCATGCACTTTTTTTGCGCAGATGGTGTCTATTACACTCTAAATATCAGTTAACATTGCATAAAGCAGCACACTTATTGTAATGATCATACGTGGGTAGACTAGATGGGTTCATGTAGTCTCATGTTAATTAAACGGTTATTTTTATACGATTAATTGGTCTTAATGCAAGACTTATCATTTAAACGATGTAATTTAAATTGCAAATAAGCAAAGTTGCAACATTTTAGTTCTTTTTACTAATAAAAATGAAGTTATATGTGTTTTTAAGTGTGTTCATGTTACTGTAATAGCTCATTGTAAATATATATACTTAATTTCCATATGTTTATTACTAGCTTGTTCTATTATCGCACAGTAACGGGCAAAGCATGCATGCAATTTATTATAGTTATACACCTAAATGAATAATCAAGAGCCATACATACATAACTGCATTTTTGATAACTGTTTTGGATGTGTGTTAATAACAGTTTTCATTTATTCATTCTTTCTCATTTTTTATATTCTAAGTCTGAAATGAAAACGCACATGTAAATGGTGTTAATGTGATACGACAATGATCGCGCTTTAAATCCATAAAATTGCTGTATTTCCTTTTCTGCAAAATCGGAACTTTTCATTATTCGAATTTTCGGATGTCTGTGTGGGTTGGTTGAAATGAACCTTTTTTGTTGTTGTTGTGTTAGCAAACGGACAATACTATCGTTAATAAATTCCGTTCTCATTTCACAAATGTAAAACCGACAAACACAACACCTCTACCCATGGCTTTTGGTACGGAAGAATTGTGTCGGGTGTTAAGTTTTTGTAATAATTTATTTATTGAAAAGGTGTATTCCTGAATATTAATGGTGGTTAATCACGGACGGAACCTTCTTTTCGCGCATGAAAACTCTTTATTAAATATAAAAATTAAAATGAACTATGGGGTACACACCGTCTGTTGAATTGCAGAACATTATTTTCAATTATTATGCGTGAAAACAGATTGCGTTAGCATGTTAAAACGTGAATTCATCAGAATCTGCTTAGCCAGTGTAAAATACCGGGACATTGCAGTTTAATCTGTCTCAGAGCAAAACAAAACAAGATAAGTAGATATATAAACTGACAGCGGTGTCCATTATCATTAATGCTCAACTTAAAATGGAAAGGTATCGAACTGATATCACGCTATATGTTTAAATATTTAGACATTTTCCTACATCTAGTATCAATGTTTTAGCTTATGTACAGCCCGTGTGGATGTCTTATCAAATATTTACTTAAAACCTATTTAGAACCCAGCTGGTGTTTACATAACATTCTACTGAACATTTGACTTCTTTCATTTGGTGAAATATAAACGTCTCTGCGAGTGGTAAACATTTAGAAGCAGAGCAAACACACTGGAACCGACTTTAAATTGTAATTCAGATTTTTCCTCCGACAATAATTTCGTTACATTTTACGTCACAATGAACTAACACTTAGCAATATTAAATGGCTCTTCAGATAATCATGTGCGTTAAATATGTGTTAACTATTCATAGTCAATTATTACTAATTTTAAATATTCAGTAGTGTATTTTAAAATGTCGATCGATGGCATATACCCGGACTGTAAAAATAGTCTAAAGATGAAAATAATGCTTTATCCCTTCACAATCTTAAAACAATCAAATCTTGCAAACTCAAGATTATGCGTTAAATGATATTCGATGGCGCTTGGTGTTTCGAACTTTACGGCATAAGTTGTGAACGCCTGTCTGTTAATTACGGATAGTTACTTACACAAGCAATCTGACAATAATAGTGTGCTATATGGAAATATTTTATCAAATAGACGTTCATTAGATTATCATAGTTTAGGACAGAGTATTCCAGTTTACCCAACATACTACACAGTTCGAATGCGTGAGCGGTTTTATCACAGTATAGCTTTAATACAGATAAAATGTGTATCACTTTGTCACCAATAATGCCGCAAACTATGATAACACTACTTTACTAAATTAAGAACATTTTGTCATCTGGGCATTATATTTACTTCAAGAACCTAAACATACGTGGCTTCTTTATAAGTTTCAAGCACGTGTATGCTTCTCAACACATTGCAAACAAAGAACAATGAAATATGTTTCATTTGCAATCATTGAAAAATTGACTAAAGCCTACATTTTCCATCAGAAAGATTTAATATCTGCCCATTGAAAAATAAAGAATTGTCAAAACAATTTAAATCTTACCCAATAAAAATGTAACTTTCGAGTAAAGACTGCAAACGAATATTTTGTGATGTATAACCCGATATGTTAAGTATAATTTATGGCCATTATATAAAAGAATTATTCCGCACGAAGCTGTTTTCTCACATGGTGACTCAAACTGTGGTTACATACATTTTAAATTGTCAATATCTGCCGAGTTTCACCACACCTAATTTCACTTTCACTTTAAAAACAATTAAAGCTTTTCACGTTAAGATCCTCGTGAAGATTTTCGTGAAATATGCTACCAACCACTGGCTCTGTGATGTTAGAGGCAAAACAGTCTAGAAACATGGTGGCATGAAATCAGCGGCTTATCATTCAGCAACCTAACGGCATTACATCAGCGGCCTAGCAGTCAACACTCTGCCTAGAAGTCTAGCAGCCTGGTGGCGTAACATCAGGTTGTGACCACAGCTAATTTTACATTCACTTTCACTTTCAAAACAATGAAAGCTTTTTACTTAAAGGTTGCCATAAAGATTCTCGTGAAATCAGCGACACAGCAGAGTGGCAGCCAGCCTGTAAAGTAAGCGGTCCAACAGTCTAGAAACATGGCGGCATGAAATTAGAGGCCTATCAATAAGCAGCCTTGCGGCGTTACATCAGCGGCCCAGCGGTCAACAGCCTTGCAGCATTACATCAGCGGCCTAGCAGTCAACAGTCTGCCTAGCAGACCAGCAGCGTGTTGGCAAAAAGGAGTCAACAACAAATTAAAACAAAATCACCTCTAACCAGTAATATCGGTAAGATTTTTTTCAGAAAGCCGACTGTTCGCGCTGTTCTGTAAAAAAAAAAAAAAAAAAAAAAAAAANAAAATTATCTTGGAATGTGTTATGGATCGTTTAATAGTTCTCTTGTGATACTTGTACTTTAAGGTGCTGATGAATTAAATGAAATATTGTTTATTATTTTGAACAATCTCGGTTTTAAGATGTAGTAGTAAAAAAAAAGTTGATGTTAATTTTTAGCATGAACCGTTTCCATGTATTGTCCATGGTTGATTTATTAGTCCATTTCATATAGGTAATATGTGTGTACACGTGCTGAACTCTGATATAAAAATCATTGTATGAACTAATGTGTGTTATTTTCCCTTGTTTTGTTGTGAATGTCAAACGAAAAGCGAAATACAAAATCGTACTTTCACGTAAAATTAAACTATATTAGAAGTTAACCCCATTAGGCAATTTCCTCGCCTTAAATTTGCAAAAAAATGGCTCGTTAAAAATATCAGTTGCTATATATTTATAATGATATCTTTTACTGAATTATAGATTTTTGATTATTTCTGATTTCTGAAATAAGTTCCTTTATTTTTGTTCCGTCTGTTTTAACTATAAATTTATTTAAACATGCAAAATGTATGTATTATAAGTTCATACACTTCATCTTTTTTTCATAATGTGTTTTATGGCACGTTTTGGTGTCATTTTTTGTCTTAACCCTTTTCATTTCATATTTATTTCGAGAAAAAGGGTATTGGACAGAATCAAACAATAAATTTCACTCATATCATTTTAAACAAAAGTGGTTAACAATTTTATATTGAACGAGGGTTTCAGTACTTCAAACTTCATTGGAAAATGCGTGGGCCATGTGTTTGCAGTCTGCGAAATAATAATTGAAGAGCATTTGCCCATCGAGCCTACAGTCTTACGAAAGTCATAGACTCGAACAGGTTTTCATAGGCCCAACATTTATTGTGCAAACCAAAAGAAACAGGTTGCTTTTTATTTTATTCTCGAGAAAAACGGCAACAATTTGATCCTCTATCTTGAAATTATTAGCCTTTCAAATTCCAACTCGGCCTTCATTTTACAGTCTGCATGAACTACGATAACCTTCGAGTCAGAAGTGTAGGTCAACCGATGAGTACACATTGCCCATTGCAAGAACACTACTCGCCTGCAACAAACGACTCTTTTACACCAAAAGTACTTTAAGGGGCAAGTCTGCTTTTTTCAAAACGAATAATTAATGTGCTGTTTTGAAACTATCACCCATTACATTGCTCATCAGATATCTGACCATTCCCACGTGGTAAGTTTATCAATAATTCAGTTTTATCATTGACTAATGAATACGTTAGTAAAAGGTCTCTTAAAAGTCATCAACAATCTAACCCGACCAACAACAGCTTGTATCTTCAGCAAATAAAATGAAATCTCGAGAGTTTTTAAGGATCAATAATACTTTGACAGTGTGAGCGCTTCGCCATTTTGTATCATAAGCGTTTACAAAAAATGTTGACGCTCCACAGATCCTGAAATAAACTTCTGCCATGCACGTTGTTAATAATTCGTATTAAAATATTCAGATGTAGACATTACGTTTCGCACATTGCAACGTTTTTTTTAAATATTACAATATAAATAAATACTTAGTTTGTCATTTAAGAATGTAAGCTAACGTGGAAATTATCTAAATATAAGGTAAACATATTCGAACTTAGTTACTATGAAACCTGTGTTATCTACAGATTGCAGACTCAAGTTTGTACACAGATACTTGGTGTACCTCCCCCATCTTTCAATGCAGCTTGTTATCGGTTAACTACAACGAATCCATTTAGTAATCATAGATAAACAGAGTGCATAAAATAACTGATTAACCTTATAAATAATATTCATTCGTGTATGAATAGTATTTGTATTATATATTAATATGTCCAATCTCAAAATTGATGTAAGTCGCGATTGTGTAAACTTGTGTTGCTTATCTTTAAAGCAAATGTATAGAAATGGAAATGTATTGTTTTATATTTATGCTGTTTATAACATCCGTTTGATGATATTATTAAGGTTACTATTCGGTGGGTAATTTGAAAATTTAAGTTTTACAAGTAAGCCAAAGTTGTATTATCATAAATTGTGTAAATGTGAATTATACCTAGATCGTTTACTTAATTACAATTAAAAACTAAAGTTATCAAGATTTTGATTGTTATCGCAAATCTTTCAAATAGAGAGGGTTATAAATTTTATTATTCCTAGCTTTTATCGTAAAAGAAAACTGTCCAAATTAAATACAATTGAAACAGGGTCGTAAAAAATAAAATAGAAAAGCAGTACACAAGTTTTGGTTCGTTTTAATAATAAATGTTTTGTATTCCACAATATGTAAAACTGACTCTCGTACAAGTTAGGATAGCAAATGTACGCATAGATTTGAGATAGAATCATGCTCACATAATTGCAACTAATAAAATTAATAATTTCGTTTTTATCTTCAAGACAAAATATTCTTTTTTGCACAATTCAAGTTTAAAATAGAGGTCTATTATTCACAAGATGTTGCAGCTCATTTTAAACTTCAGGTTCAAGATTCGTATCTTTTAAAACGTGGCTCTAAATTTACGCGTGCATGTTTTTGTTTATTTTATGCAACGGTTCTACTTGTTATGTCATTTCTACGTAGTCTTAAGCGATTAACTTTATACATAAACGATAATTTATTATAAACTGACAATTTATATTCATAGAAAAAACTTAAAGGATGGTTTCTTTGTCAAACATGAGTTGTTCGGTATACTTTGCTATACTATTTACAGACAACGTGTTTTTATTTTATTCTATATTTCATTGTCACTGACAGAACATATGCGGTAAAAACAATAACAGGTTCGGTTAAAAATTGTGAATTAAACAGTTTCTAACTTTTTATTTGTTCTACTGTTCAATCATCAGAACGACATGTTGTCGAACTACATTGAATAGAGATGTTGTTAAAAATCATTCCGTTTGTATATTTATTCTTTATGCAATATTCAGCACACCTATTTCAACTTGAAATTATGCTTCTTTAAGCTATGATACGAATTAAAGACATACCGCGCGGTTACAACATAGAAGAGACGAACTAATTTGAATCTAATCGATTTGTTGACAGACAAACGTCTGGGCTGATGATTGAAGAATTATAATGAAATATGCTCGAACATGACGAACCAATAATGCTGCGGTCTAAAGAGTCAACGGAATTTATTTCGCTTTCATAGTTCACAACATTAACCTTGTGATGTTGTACTGAATGCTGGTTGAGCAACCTTTATATTTATATTGTTTGTCTTAGAAAAAGGTATGCTTATTTTCTCTAACACAATAAAGCAAAATTGTGAGGTTCATATGTTGGCAAATTGTAATAAACCTTTATTTTTTTATACATATGTGATCTCATATGTGATCTCATTTTTTATTTTATATATATATATATTGTTTGCGCTATCGAGTGTTTTTTTTTTGACGTTATACATGCTTTAGAAATAGATCACTGTTATAAATAAATCATCAAACGCTAAACAAAAGATAAAATTTATTTCCTTCAATGAAGTTTCACTTTATATGCGATATCGATTATGTCGTCATTGTATTGATATACAAGAATTGACTAAGGCAAACTATGATTATGTTAGATTATCATTATCAAATAAAGATTAGCATACTTAAGAGCGATGTATTGAAACATGATAGTATGTGGTTACAGCAAGAACTATGTACCATGGTCAATAACAATGCTTGAACAAAACTATACCTTTGCTCAGATTATTAATTCATTTAAGGATTTAAGATCTTATTTTGATGAAAGCAACGGGAAGTTGTTTTTAATGAAGGGATGTTGGCGAGCTTGCTTGCAAGATGTTAGTTCGTGATATTTTCACCACCTGTCTGATATAATTCTCATGGCTCAGTTATGTTTAATTAACAATAGCACAATCAAGACCATTGTATTAAAATAAGTCATTTTTTATACTACCTTAATCACAAGTTGGAGATTAACATAGCTATTAGACGTTTGCTGATTACTTGATGATTACTTTGTCCCCATACAATACATTTTGGTGAACATCACATCGATCATGACCAACATTTTATAATATAGGGATGTTGAAAATTTTATTTCCGTACGTATGTTGGTGATATCTTCAAGAAATGCTTCTCTAAATTAGGTCTCAGATGTGTTCGTTCAGGCGCTGCACTGCAAGATGGAAATAGTAGCATGTGTGACCTTGCTGCAAAGCCTGTCTATTGAAAGTGATTATGTTAATATGATGTATGGAGATTCTTATCTCAGAAGGATTACATAACCTCACACGTATTCATAATGTGTCAACATTTGATTAATGCATTCCCACCAAAGGCAAATTTGTGCCACCAGTTTGAGTTTTGAGCCGAGCGGGGCGGATTTTAAGCCATCACGGGTCGAGTTGTGAGCCGACAGCGTCGGATATACTAGCCGTTTAAGGCTGAGTTTGAGCCGACAGTGGTTGAGTTTGAACCGTCAGCGACGGAGTATGAACCGCCAGTGTTTGGGGTTGCAGCAGAACGCTGCAAGTGTTTTATCAGGCTGATGTTCTGCAAGATGTCTAGACATAACCAGACGAGATGATTGTGTTTAAAGCTAGTCAATGATTGCATGGAAATATGTTGCTTATTGGATGGAACACATGTGATTAAGTATAAACATGGGGGGTCAAATACAAGTCACTGATCACTTCAAATTATAACCTATTAGCTATTTTAGCTATAAACGTTCATTTTACACGTTTATAAGATTATACATATTCATAGCGGTGTCCATTTAACTAATGACGCTAATGAACTACGGTGTGTTTATATATTTGGAAACATGCGGACACGTTTAAAAGGTTCGTTTGGCAAACATTTTATTGTATATTTCGCTGAAATAAAGACTTGAAATAAATCAACATATCTAGTACATATACAACAGTGCATTTTAGCTGTGGAATGTTTTATGTTTATATGAAAAATATTCATATAAACCATGATACAAATCTGAAAATAGTGTCATACTTAGCCCCTGTATCCGCCATGATTGAACTGCGTTAGGATAGTCTGTGTACAGGTCGTGATACCGAATAAGACATTTCTTAGATGGACGTTTCCTTATATCGAGGAATGATACACACGAGGTAAAAAGATAAGTGTAAATATTACGTTTTAACCTCAAATAAAGGATACATCTTGTTTATTCTGTAATGATCCAAGTGCACTTAAATCCTTTTGGCACATGTATTACTTCTCAAAATGTATGAAAAAACATATTGCAAAAAAGACTTAAGTGCACGTACACCTGTCTGGCAATCATTGAATTGATATAAAGTATTCTAACATACACCAGATATTGATATATCGGTTGTTTTATTGAAATGATGTGGGTTTATATCATATGATATGTGCTAATAATAGTATGCTGTGTGTTAGTAATGGTATGTTGTGTGTTTGTGATGGTATATTGTGTGTTTGTGATAATATGATGTGTGTTTGTGTGATTATATGATGTGTGTTTGCCATTGTCTGCGATGTGTTTCTGATGGTATGCTGTGTCTTTCTGATGGTGTGCCGTGTGTTTGTGTGATGGTCTGCTTTGTGTTTGTCATGGTATACTGTGTGTTTGTGTGAGGGTATGCTGTGTGTTTGTGATGGTATGCTGTGTGTATGTGATGGTATGCTGTGTGTTTGTGATGGTATGCGGTGTGTTTCTGATGGTATGCTGTGTGTTTGGGATGGTATGCTGTGCGTTGTGATGGTATGCTGCGTCTTTGTCATGGTATGCTGTTTGTTTGTCATGGTATGTTGTGTGTTTGTGTGATGATATTATTTGTGTTCGTGTAATGGTATGCTGTTTGTTTGTGATGGTATGCTGTGTGTTTGTAATGGCATGCTGTGTGTTTGTGTGATGGTATGCTGTGTGTTTGTGATGGCATGCTGTGTGTTTGTGATGGTATGATGTGTCTTTGTCATGGTGTGCTGTGTGTTTGCTATGGTATGTTGTGTATTTGTGTGATGATATGTGTCTTTGTGATGGTATGCTGTGTCTTTGTGATGGTATGCTGTGTGGTTGTGATGGTTTGATGTGTGTGTCTGATGGTATGCTGTGTGTTTGTGATGGCATGCTGTGTGTTTTTGATGGTATGATGTGTCTTTGTCATGGTATGCTGTGTGTTTGTCATCGTATGTAGTGTATTTGCGTGATGATATGCTGTGTGTTTGTGTGATGATATGACGTGTGTTTGTGTGATGGTTTGCTGTGTGTTTGAGATGGTATGCTGTGTCTGTGTCATAGTATATTGTGTGTTTGTCATGGTATGTTGTGTGTTTGTGTGATGATATGATGTGTGTTTGTGTGATGATGTGATGTGTGTTTGTGTGATGATATCATGTGTGTTTGTGTGGTGATATGTTGTGTGTTTGTGTGATGGTGTGCTGTGTCTTTATCATGGTATTCTGTGTGTTTGTGATGGTATGATGTGTGTTTGTGATGGTATGCTTTGTGTTTGTGATGGTATGTTGTGTGTTTGTGATGGTATGTTGTGTGTTTGTGATGATATGATGTGTGTTTGTGTTATGATATGATGTGCGTTTGTCATAGTCTGCAGTGTATTTCTGATGGTATTCTTTGTGTTTGTGATGGTATGCTTTTTTGTCATGGTATGCTGTGTGTTTGTGATGGTATGCTGTGTGTTTGTCATAGTCTGCTGTGTGTTTGTGATGGTATGCTGTGTGTCTGTGATGGAATGCTGTGTTATTTTGATGGTATGCTGTGTGTTTGTGATGGTATGTTTTGTGTTTGTGATTATATGATTTGTGTTTGTGATGGTATGCTGTGTGTTTGTGATGGTATGTTGTTTTTTTTTGATGATATGATATGTATTTGTGTGATGATATGATGCGTGTTTGCCATAGTCTGCGGTGTGTTTGTGATGAAATGCTGTGTCTTTGTGATGGTATGCTGTGTGTTTGTGATGATATACTGTGTGTTTGTGATGATATGCTGTGTCTTTGTCATGGTATGCTGTGTCTTTGTCATGGTATGTTATGTGTTTTTGATCGTATGTTGTGTATTTTTCATGGTATGTTGTGTGTTTGTGATGGTATGCTGTGTCTTTGTCATAGTATGCTGTGTGTTTGTGATGATATACTGTGTGTTTGTGATGGTATGCTGTGCCTTTGTCATGATATGTTTTGTGTTTGTGATGGTACGACGATGTAGTGTGTTGCCATTCGGTTACTGCAATCGTTCATAAACGAAACGCCTACATTGTCACGGCATATGAAAAGACGGTATCAATTTCTTACATCGTTTAATTTTCAAAACAAAATGGAATTTCACCTGCGCCAGTATATATACATGTCTATATGGATTGAAATTTTGAATTCATGGCCGATTACCAAATCGACACAGCACAAAGTACGCAACACAAACAAAAGCAAAACATGAATACACCTGAGGTCAACGTCTTAGAAATGTCAGTTTATAGTATTGGGGCTTTAAGCCGGGCTCATTTATACCAACCTAGACCTTTTAAATAAAAACATAAAAAAGAAGTTATACTAAAAGGAAACTCAATACAAAAATAGAAAAGTTATTATATTTCTTTAGAAGATTAGTTTACAAGTACTTTTGATGTGTGAAAATACCGACATACAGGTCATAATGATACAATATAATTTGTTTTCACACATAATAAACTATAAATTACGTATCTAGTTGAATACATCGATTCGATAATTGTATATTCGTTTGCGCAAACATATAAATAACATATTGATTCTATTTGAAATAGCAGTATTGATTCGTTACTTAAGTCGACCCATATATATGCCAAAACACTATATTGGGGGTGGGGTGGGGGCTATAACGTTAATGTACATAATGTGTGTATTTAAACATTCATATATTTGTATTTGCGTCTCATAATTCCAATTATTTCCACAATTCCAAATAAGTCAATCACCGTTGACATTTCAATTATCATAAGCCAGACTACTTAAGTTATAAAATTTTATTGACACGTCTTTCCGTTTCTATTAATCACTCGACTGCATGATACACTCGATTCGTTGTGGGTCTTTATCAGGGTCATACACTGAAGCATTGTTTTACCAGGCATGACAACAAATAATTAAAGGGTCATATGAACTGTCAATACGCTAAAATAGTTTATCTAATAATTATATAATAATATTAAATAAAGAAGAGCGCGGGTAAAATAATCAGTGGTGGTAATAAAAGACATGTATTAATTATACTTATACAGGCCCACGAGGCCTTCATATCTGTCTCAACGTTTTTTGAAATGCTATAAATAATGAACATGCACGCATTTTGGCAGTAGATAAGGCACATATTTAAACTTTTGATCATGAGTGACACATACACTATGCGAACTCTTAACAGAGTTTATTGTACATGGTATAAATTGCAGAAAACTACCTTCGTTAAGAACTGTGACTTTATTTCGCCAGCCATTTTGGCTTAGAAGTAAAAAGTATGAATGCGCAAACACTGTTTTAGAACACTTGTTAAGCATTCATTTGATAAAAAACGTGTAGCATTATAACAAAATCTTACAAATCAGGATTACAAAAAAAGTGAAAGTGTATTCTATAAATTTTTAATTCGATACAAATATAAACGGATCATGTCGTATGCTATTGTCATTGAATTTTGTTTCAAAACTGCTCATCTATCGTATGTTTCGAAAAGATTACACATAAGGACCATACATCATTGTGATTTACAAATAAAATTGTTTACAAACCAATCAAAAACCGTTCCGAAGTACTTCACAGAATCCAATATGCACTTGCGTAACTGTGATACAATTAGCATCTGTATTGTTTGAAGGCACATAAAGTTTTCGCTAATATTCTTACACGTCGTTGGAGTGTTGTCTGCCAAGTTTGTTTACCAATTACCACTTTTTTTCAGTTTACTCACGAGGCAATAACCTAAACATATTCTCATGAGCATGGTACTTAAAAAGACACCTAACACCTGCAAAGCAAGTATGCATTTTTAATGGAAATGCGCTTAGATTGTTATTTTCACTGCTTCCTCATCGGGATGTAAGACTGTAAAGAAGCTTCGTGCTCCTTAATGAAACTGAATCGCACATATATACTCAAATGTGATGTGATAGTTTGCACAACATTCGTCAGGATATAAACACGTATGATAAACTTACAAACTGCGAATTTTAGCTCGAAAACGTGAGCACAAACACACTGGTATACTAGTAAAGTCAAGTCAAGTAATTTTTATTTATAAAGGCGGGTGTATACAACACAAGCTCTGAAGAGCTTTTTAAGTCGACTTATAAGCTAAACATTAACATGATAACACAAATAGCACATACAATTACATTACTATAAACAAATTATTAAAATTTTAAGCATGACAAAATAAACAAAACATGGCAACACAATATTTGATAGCACAATCGATTATTTATCTCACTAATCATAGTATTATTTTATCATCCTCTGAAGGGGAGAGGAGGCTAAAATATAGCAAGTTACATGCATGCATATCACTTTATAGCATTAGCTTAAAAGAACTTGGTAAGAAATAAATTAAAATAAATGAAACAGAATATAGTATTTAAACATTAAACGTGTTGGTATCGCTGATCTTGACAATGAAGGCCTAACAACTGCTATAAAAGAAAATGAAATAAGTCGCTGAAGACTTGAATATAAACACAAAAGTGTGACCAATAAAAAGATTTTAAAACACTTATCCCCCCAAATCAGATTTGAAGAAAACTGATCAGCAGCTACCTCACTGGAAACTAAAATACATGGCATTGCAGCAAAGGATTGGCTACCTAGCAGAAACATTGTCTACATACATATTGACAAACATGCATAGCAGCTGGAGGGAAGCAAACTATATGGATACATGCAAGCAAATAATAGCAAACTAAGGGAAAAAAGAAACAAATTAAATGAAACAACAATGAAAAGCATACATTAAACAGGTGACAGCAAAATATATGGATGCATGCAAGCAAATAATAGCAAACTAGTAGCAAACTAACGGAGAAAAGACACAAAGTAAAGGATACAAAAATGAAAATACAAAATATGAAATTGAACTGGGTAACATAATAATAAATTGTATAGTAGTGTACCTGGCCAGCCAGCATGTCTAGCATACTAGACATTGTATTTCTTATAGAAAGTGGAAATAAAATATATAACAACCTAAGAAAGTTATATTTAAAACAAAAACATCAATTGTCCTTTGCACTGCCACATAAAACAGGAATGTAGAAGGAAATGGTAGTGTTACGTCAGCATGGTGTTATTATCCTGACAGGGTATGCATTCTATTTGCAATACTAATGAATGAACACGTCCATCTGAACTAAAAATAGAAATGAGTTCTAAGCCTAGGACTGAGAAAAATGCTGGGAATTTGAGGAAAATGATTTATTTATTTCATTCTTGGTCGTAAACACCAGCTATTTACAAGCATAATAATAACTATTAAAATCATGTTATTATTTATCTTTGAGTTGTTCCTTATTCTTTTCGAATATTTTTATTCGTGCATATGAGGCGTTGCATTCAGTTTAAAGACCGAAAGTTAAATTGTTTCAAAACCCAAACCAAAAAATATAGTTACGATTTATTCCTCAATCCCGACATTATCTAGAGTAATAACTGGGGTATACTTAACATCTGTATTATTGTGAGGTACATACAATTACTTCTAACGTACTTAACCATCGTTCAAGTGTTGCTACCAGCTTCTCTAAAGTGTATTTGTGACGCAACCTGCTTAACAATGTTTAATTGCCGTTGTAATTCGAGGCATACGATAGCTAACACAATATTTGTCAATATATAAATAATTAAGCAACAAACTGTGAATGTTTGCTGGAAAACGGTAGCAATAACTCTTAGAAGTGCACGATAGATTCGAATAGAATAATCGATAGATTATCATCAATCTCCCAGATGTTCTTTATACATTCGGTATTATCCTCACACTATCAGATGTACTAGATACATTCGCAATTATCATATAACTGCTTTAAGAATATAAAATACACACCAAAAGCATGTTTCAGCTTTGGTTTTAAAACTGTACATTTTTTCATAGACCACTAGACAATATTTTGTTGTCATTTTACGAAGATGGAGTTGTTAAGTAAATAGTGTTTTCTTTGACTGCATGGGTCAAATTTCAAATATCAACAAGCAGTATACGGCTTGATGTAAACATGTTTATTCTAGAATGTGTTTACAAGATAAGTTACAAACATCTTAAGATTTTAGGATTGGAACATTTACTAAGCTAGCAGGGTTTCTTTCCGTATGCGGTGTGCGATAGTATAAGTAACCCACTTGGTTCATTATATTGAGAGCGTATGCAGTTAACTTTCCAGATGGGTAAAATGAATTTTTTTTTTTTCATTATACCGCTTCTTTCATATTGACCTGATGCAATGGTGACTGATATAAGTTTGTACATCGGTTTAATTTAAAAGGCGCTTATATCAGTCATTGTAAGAAGGACGTCCGAATCGACAACAAAATCATTATTTTCGTTAAACACGAATAAGTTTAAAGAACAATTTGACACCAAGATGTAATCTATTTTAGACAAAAAACGCAACAAAAACTAAAAAATAAAAACGATTTTAACAAATATGTATGACGTCATAAGTATTACGTCAAACGTTATACAAAAAATTCATTATAGTTAAAAAGAAGCGTCGTAGCGAATACATTTCACTTTTTGTTAAAAATATGGTGACATGGAGGTATGGTGAAAAGACAAACTGATTACTGCCCGACCGTTTTGTAAAATATTATGCCACATAATATAAATTACCACATCATACGTATGTGAATGATTTGACTGTGTTTCGTCATAATAGTCTCTCAAATGTCGTCAAGAATGGGTTTTTTGCAGTGTTCTTTTAAGTTATTGTAGCCTTGGGTTTTGAGATGTGTGTAACCATGTCTTTTGTTTCTTCAATAGAATTTCGCGATAACAAATACAAATGGTTCTCACACTGTGAGCCTGGGATGGGTCAATACAAGAACTTATATGAATGAAATGTGTATTATGAGAGACACACGTCTGTTGAAAGCGATAATAATTATATATGACGAAGCCATAAACACGACATGTATTGTCTAGGCATCAGACGATTTACATGTGCAATTAACTTTCTATGGATAGAGCTATCAATTTGGACGACTATTATTTAACATAGATCGTGGATTGTTTGCATTGGTAATGATTATTTGTATACTCCTATTTTAGGATGATAAAATAACCTTATTATTCAAAATGCATGCAAATATAATAAACTATATTATTGTTTAGCTAAATATAACGATATCTGCTCTAAAACAAGCAATTCAACACAACATACATGTTACAAAATACATTTACAAAAGTTGAATTTAAAACATTGTTATTTGCAATACAGAACGATACATTTGAATCGGTAATATTGTATTAATATTCCGTTTGTAACAGGCATTCAGTTGCTGCCAATACACCTTTATAATTGCCATTTAATCGAAACAAGTTACATACCTGCGTAACACATATATAAATGTATCAGCATTTTAATGTGAATGCACTTCAATAGCTTTTGCGAGCCACACAGACGATCACCGGATGTAGTGATTTATTAGTGTTATTATGGTTGTAAGCCTGGTGATTTTCTATGCTCCTCTGAAACGATTAAATACTGTGTTTACAGTTGGCATACATTGGTAATTATTTCATACAGTTGTGTTAAAGTGAAAATGCACTAACATATGGCCACATACGTGTAAAAGCTTGAAGTTAATTTTTGCATGCATCGTTTTTTTTCTTCACATTTTAAATTGCCCCGCTGTTTTTGGAAAATATTTGTTATTGTCTTACATAATAACATGTGAGTAACAATTATTTGATCTAGGGCAACGTTTTCATCGACAGATACTTTGCATTATTTGTATAATATAACCTTATTAAAACATGTTTAGCATTAGGCATTCTAACAAAACGAATAGTATGTGGCTGAATTAGTGTGTTCTAAGCAACAAAAAGGACGAACATGGAAAACAATTGTAAAAATTAAAATAAAATTGGAAAACAATTACCTAAAACCAGTCATATTGATGAGAATGTTTTAGAAAGGCGATGGTTTGCGCTGTTCTGGTAACATAAAAGAACATAACGAAATTCACGAAATGTCCTTTTCGCACAATTTATAGTTTCACCCGTCAAAAACGGACATTTTAAAACGGACTCAATTTTCACTTAATCACAAACATTGACTTTAAGGTTCTTTAAATGCAATTGTATCGGCTAACAGTATGAACATGTAGGAAATCTCACACAATTGTAAGTTCATGACTTATAGCACATTTCTAAATTTTCTTTCCCATCCTTCCCGCCGCCAGGATGTAAGGATAATGGCCTGCTGGTATGCTGACTTCACGCCACCAGGCTGTTTCACTGCTAGGCCGCTGAATTCACGCAAATAGGCTGCTATATTGCTGGGTCACTGACTTGACCAAAATAAGACAATTTACACATGTGGTACAACACATACTTTAAAACAAACTTAAACAATTATAAATGTATACAAATTTAGTGACAAAACATATAAAACTAATAAAAATGTTTGATGATTGCTTTTGCAAATTTGCTCAATTCCTTTAGTTATCCAAATTTCGACCAAGCTTTATTAATTTTTATTCATTTTAAGCACGTTTGTAGCGAATGGGTTTTCAATAAAAGCATCGTTATTGAAAATATCATCATCATTTTAGAAACGACAGCATTTCTTCTTTATATAATGTTATGGACATAAATCACGTACCTTTCGTTTTTCATAATACTAATGTCCACGTGCATATTCAAAAGGCGCGTGTGTTACGATTGTAATTTCGAGATACCCATATGAGACGTATGGAAATTGCCATTTTCGAATTTCTATTTTGCTATAATTTATTGTTTCGTCCTCAGCCAAATGAGTTGCTATCACATCTGAGCTCGGCGTTAATACGTGTCTCCAGATAAAATTGGTTTTACGAATTAATGATAATTGTTTCTTAAAACGACACACATTAGTGACCAATGTTGCGAGCAAACTGCTTGTTATCTGAATACAGACGACATTTCCTTACGTCAAGAAATCACTGGGAAATTTGGTTTGTTGTAATATACGGCAGCTGCCCGGCGTGCCCTTTTTTAATATCTAATATTTGCGAATGAGAAAAATGTAAATAAACTTTGATAACATTCAGTAAAATCTAAAATTAGAAGGTCCGTCTAATGTCTCAAATTTATCAAACCTATATTAGCTTCAATATACAGTATAGCATATGATAACATGTATAGAGTTGCTTCTTTAATATTATGAATTGCAACGTTCCTTACAGTTACAATCATATAAATTTCGTTCTGACAATCTTAAAAAACACCATATTGTAGAATATTTCTTTTTTTTTCTCATGGGCACATTCAGGGGTACATTGAAAGTTCATGCCGTTGAATTGGTAATTGAATCCGGTTTCTTCTTGGGTTTTCCTAACCTGACCGTCGGGAGCAGCATAAGAAGTAAAAACATGCGATATCACTTTCTAATATGTTGTTCAAGGTCCATCGTTGATCGAATAACAATCGAGAGAGGATCAGGTAGAATAAATCGGCCGATTAGATCTTGACAGCAAATCTGAGATGAATGGTGTCGATTTGAAAACGATCAGATGCTGATTTTAAATAGATCGACATAATCGACATTACCGAATATTCGTGACTTCTACTATGCAAGGTTGAAAGGGCAATTTCTAAAAGTCACGATGATGTATTTTCATGTTTAAATCATTTTAATTTCAGTTTATTTGTAATTATTTATCTAACAATCCGATCCGACGTTAGACAATTAACAGCAGCTGCTCCCGTGGATTTTTATAACATGATATGTTTATCCTCCGAAATTCTTAACATATCATTGAATAAAACACTTGTACAAACGTTTTAAAAGGAAAATAAAATACGAATATCACATAGTTTAATATTGATAAAAAGCAGTTCACATCAATTCTAGTATAAGAATTTCAAAATAAACACGATCTAAATTTTAAATTGATGTTTATTTCCTAAGATGTGTTTTATTATAAACAACACATTTACCATTTTATTGAAAGTCTATCAAAATCAAAACGCAATATTTTTTTTTATAGAAGTGCGATTTAATTACTTTATTTATTTTACAATTATATAATCACAATTGAAACACGATGACAACTTACTTGGGCACTATAGAATGCTGGACATAAAAGTAAAAGCTAAATTTCTTCTTATCGACAAGAGTTCAGAACAGATCATCATTCCGTACAAAGTCAAGACTATCCCAATGAATGTTGCCGGCAAACTAACGCTACCACGAACTTAAATTTGAGACGTTAAACGACAACTTGTATGGATCAAAATTCAAAAAGGAGCAATTGAGACTTTGTTTGATACTGGTCGATGTGAGACTGGTCGGCTACAGTAAAGAGATTTAGCTCATACTTGCATTCACTTCACTTCATCATGCCTCAAAAATTATGAGAAATCAAAATGAAATTTAATCGAATTCATATATTCCCCTTTATAATATATATAACCGATATTGTGGGTTATTGTTATATAGCTTTCTCTTCAATTCCACTATCGCCGATCAAATACAGAACTGGCACAAATCAATCGACGATCTGCCGACAAGATGAAATTCATCTGTGCTCTTGGTGTGCAACCAGTTAGTGATTTAAGCAGGACAATCTACGATTGATTGCATAATGAATAATTACGAACAACAAACACCGCATCTGAACGTATTTGGTCTGCGAAAGGTATTCAATGAGATGACCATCTGCAATTCAAACATGATCGAACATTCGATCGGAGACCTTTGGCGACCAGTGTCTGATCCCCACTACCAGTATGTTACAGACCGCCAGTAATTCCCGACGTTTAGTGGCTATAAATAATAATATGAAATAATTCTAAATTTCTGCGATTTTCATTTCATTACATGCTCGTTTCTACTAATAGATATCATAACAGAATCGTAACCAGGCGCGTGTTTGACATCATAATTGACAAATTGGAAATGGCAGGATAGAACTAAATGTAATAAAGCCTGGGCATTGCCCAAAATTCGTGTTCCCTAAATAGACAATATCTTTACTAATAATGTGCAGTTGGAGGTTATTGCATATTGCTAGGGGATGTAGGTTATGACACTGATTCATAAATTAATCTTATAATGACAGCTGTGTACAACTTAAGAGACAATCGAGGCTACATATCGTATGAATTAAGTCGAACATAGCATTCCCGAGTGCTCACATCGTATGGTGAACGAGCTCTATAAATTAGCCCTACATTTTCAATGACAATTCTCCTTAAATGAGTTCAAAATATGTACACAAATACACATAAATCTAATTTTAATATTGTGTTGTGTTTATCGTGGTGTTTCGTCCTGTGTTGGGCAATTTCTCATTTGCCATACATAATGGAACTTATTGAATATAATATAATATCTCTCCTACTTATGCTACCAGATATCCACACAACTGCAGTCTGTCAAACTCTCGTGTACACTCTCTTTCAGGCATATATGTGCACATTTGCAGTACAATATTTATGTTGTTGGAATCCAAATACCAGATCTTTGTAATAATATTGGTCACACTGTATATTTAAAGACCATGAAGAATGCTTGGGATATAGCCATGGCTTCAGTCAAGATGAATGAGTAAAAACTCTATTTGATGTAAGTGTTACGGATTTATACAACTAATGCCCATTTTAGTATTAGTGTAATATATTATTCCCATTCGCTGCGTCTCTAGATAAAGTATAGTTTCTGTTATCAACTCTGAATCTTGTACATACATTAACCCAAATTTGATAATGAGCAATATATAGTTTATTATTTGTATTATGACACTGGTATTAAAGATCATATCAACGCTGCTACCTACGCAATGTATTAATGGAAATGTTTCACATTTTCGTCGACAAACACTAGATGATGTTATTTTATCCAGCTGGTTGAGAATACTTTTAAAGTAGAGTAAATACATATAAATATAGATTAAATGAAGTAAACATATGTGTATTAACATTTTGTACAGTGATTTTTAGAAACTAGAATATTATCAAATTATCTCCACATTATACGAAGAAGCAAAGTTAGCTTACTATAAATTTCAATGTTTGATGCTCGGCTTTTGTAGAAAGAACACCGATATTTAACATAATGCTGACATAGTATACTATCGTACAAAACACATTGTGTCATAATAAAAGTATACCACTAACCAGATTTATTTTCAGAAAAACGAAGTGAAAAGTTCATTTTTGAACTAACTAATAAAACGGTCTTTGTATAATGTCTTACTTAACTCAATCAGCAATCGCAAACTAACATTCATACAAAGAAGAACATCAACCATAGGTTAAACTAAACTAATTATTGCCGAGGGTAACAGTTTCCAAGCACACGCTGAAAAAAACAGTTAAATCAATACATTTACCCTCAATGTGGAAGATATTGTTTTATTTATGAACGTCCAGCGCCAAAAAACTGTTAACAAAATACATCATGTATGTTCCATAAACGAGAATGATAATGTTAACATTCATCTATTCGTATGTCTATTCGTATGTCTCTTATAACGCGAATTCATTTTTATGTTCAGTTTGTTTTGACATGGTTACATGCACATAATGCAAGTCATCATAAAGCAAACGTTATGTTCTGTTTTGTTATTCAAGAATATGTCGACACGATATGTATAAACAAAGTGTTTAATTATCAAAAAATAATTATTTTTTATAAAGTCATACATATTAACCGAGTTTATGATACAAATGTGAATAAGGTACATAAGGTGAATGCGTGCGATTCAAATCCTTTGAGATAAAACGTTAACGTCATTCTTCAAAGGCTCGCCTGATTAAACTTTAACTATTTAATGAACACGTGAGATGCCATAGTTTGTTCACACTGTTGAAAATATCTTAGTATACAGGAGTTTCATCCACGCCTTGCCCTACATGAGGATAACAATGGTATTAATTTAGATGATCGAGAATTACGTAACAGTCAATGAAATAATGATGAATTCTAACTGACATTTGCTGACATAATGCTGTGCACAATTGTGTAGAAATAAACTAATGCATTTTATGTATTTCTTTTATTAATCCTAGCGTTACAATTTGTAACGATGTACACAACGGAAATGGCATAAGTTGTCGAAAAGGGCTTTATTATTGTATATTTGATTTGTTATGAGCATTTTGAGATTAAAATGTATGTAATGCAAGAAATGGCTCTGAAAACGATATACTTATAACCAATAAAAGTGACAATATTGAGAACTTAAGCATGCACTTATTTGCGCAGATGGTGTCTATTACACTCTAAATACCAGTTAACATGGCATAAAGCAGCACACTTATTGTAATGATCATACGTGGGTAGACTAGATGGGTTCATGTAGTCTCATGTAAATTAAACGGTTATTTTTATACGATTAATTGGTCTTTATGCAATACTTATTATTTAAACGATGTAATATAAATTGCCAATAAGCAAAGTTGCAACATTTTAGTTCTTTGTACTAATACAAATGAAGCTATATGTGTTTTTAAGTGTGTTCATGTTACTGTAATAGCTCATTGTAAATATATATACTTAATTTCCATATGTTTATTACTAGCTTGTTCTGTTATCGCACAGTAACGGGCAATGCATGCATGCAATTTATTATAGGTTTACACCTAAATGAATAATCAAGAGCCATACATACATGCGTTTTTGATAACTGTTTTGGATGTGTGTTGATAATAGTTTTCATTTATTCATTCTTTCTCATTTTTTATATTCTAAGTCTGAAATGAAAACGCACATGTAAATGGTGTTAATGTGAAACGACATTGTTAAATGATTATTTTGAAGTAAAAAAATGAAATTGGGTAACATCAGAATCTGCTAAGCCAGTGTAAAATACCGGGACATTGCAGTTTAATCTGTCTCAGAGCAAAACAAAACAAGATAAGTAGATATATAAACTGACAGCGGTGTCCATTAGCATTAATGCTCAAATTAAAATGGAAAGGTATCGAACTGATATCACGCTATATGTTTAAATATTTAGACATTTTCCTACATCTAGTATCAATGTTTTAGCTTATGTACAGCCCGTGTGGATGTCTTATCAAATATTTACTTAAAACCTATTTAGAACCCAGCTGGTGTTTACATAACATTCTACTGAACATTTGACTTCTTTCATTTGGTGAAATATAAACGTCTCTGCGAGTGGTAAACATTTAGAAGCAGAGCAAACACACTGGAACCGACTTTAAATTGTAATTCAGATTTTTCCTCCGACAATAATTTCGTTACATTTTACGTCACAATGTACTAACACTTAGCAATATTAAATGGCTCTTCAGATAATCATGTGCGTTAAATATGTGTTAAATATTCATAGTCAATTATAACTAATTTTAAATATTCAGTAGTGTATTTTTAAATGTCGATCGATGGCATATACCCGGACTGTAAAAATAGTCTAAAGATGAAAATAATGCTTAATCCCTTCACAATCTTAAAACAATCAAATCTTGCAAACTCAAGATTATTTGTTAAATGATATGCGATGGCGCTTGGTGTTTCGAACTTTACGGCATAAGTTGTGAACGTCTGTCTGTTAATTACGGATAGTTACTTACACAAGCAATCTGACAATAATAGTGTGCTATATGGAAATATTTTATCAAATAGACGTTCATTAGAATATCATAGTTTAGGACAGAGTATTCCAGTTTACCCAACATACTACACAGTTCGAATGCGTGAGCGGTATTATCACAGTATAGCTTTAATACAGATAAAATGTGTATCCCTTTGTCACCAATAATGCCGCAAACTATGATAACACTACTTTATGTATACTCAATTAAGAACATTTTGTCATCTGGGTATTCCTATCAATTTATTAAACATTTATGCTACACTTTGACTGTGTGTTATACTAATTCGTTGGAAATTGTATGATTGAATTGAACATGAGCGATATTATCGCAACTAGTTATTATTAATAGTTATATTTCTCATATATCTAAATCTAAACTAAATGTGCCGATCATATTTTTTTCAACGTGGTAATACTAAAGCTTGTTGATTGAAAACGATTGAACGACGAAGTAGGGAAACTGTTCTCCGTTTAGCGTTGATTTGAAAACCCGCAAAATCAATTTAACTGCCAGACAGATAATTGCACACAGGTACAACCGAGCATTATATTTACTTCAAGAACCTTAACATACGTGGCTGCTTAATAAGTTTCAAGCACGTGTATGCTTCTCAACACATTGCAAGCAAAGAACAATCAAATATGTTTCATTTGCAATCATTGAACAATTGACTAAAGCCTACATTTTCCATCAGAAAGATTTAATATCTGCCCATTGAAAAAAAAAGAATTGTCAAAACAATTCAAATCTTACCCAATAAAAATGTAACTTTCGAGTAAAGACTGCAAACGATTATTTTGTGATGTATAACCCGATATGTTAAGTATAATTAATGGCCATTATATAAAAGAGTTATTCCGCACGAAGCTTTTTTCTCACATGGTAACTCAAACTGTGATTACATACATTTTAAATGGTCAATATCTGCCGAGTTTTACCACACCTAATTTCACTTTCACTTTAAAAACAATTAAAGCTTTTCACGTTACGATCCTCGTGAAGATTTTCGTGAAATATGCTACCAACCAGTGGCTCTGTGAAGTTAGAGACAAAACAGTCTAGAAAGATGGTGGCATGAAATCAGCGGCCTATCAATCCGCAGCCTAACGGCATTACATCAGCGGCCTAGCAGTCAACACTCTGCCTAGAAGTCTAGCAGCCTGGTGGCGTAACATCAGGTTGTGACCACAGCTAATTTTACATTCACTTTCACTTTCAAAACAATGAAAGCTTTTTACTTAAAGGTTGCCATAAAGATTCTCGTGAAATCAGCGACCCAGCAGAGTGGCAGCCAGCCTGTAAAGTAAGCGGTCCAACAGTCTAGAAACATGGCGGCATGAAATCAGAGGCCTATCAATAAGCAGCCTTGCGGCGTTACATCAGTGGCCCAGCGGTCAACAGCCTTGCAGCATTACATCAGCGGCCTAGCAGTCAACAGTCTGCCTAGCAGACCAGCAGCGTGTTGGCAAAAAAGAGTCGACAAATTTAAAAAAAATCACCTGAAACCAGTAATATCGGTAAGATTTCTTTCAGAAAGCCGACTGTTCGCGCTGTTCTGTAAATTAGATCGCGTAATAAAGAGTTTCAACCTTTAAAAACGGAAATTTTAAAATTAACGCAATTTTCTCTTAATCACAACATTGAATTTAAGGTGCACTTCAAATGCGATAGTATAGGCTAACAGAATGAACATGCATAAAAACTCACACAATTGTGCAAACATGACTGATGTTCTTTATAATGTAATGGACATTAAATACGTATTTTTCGTTTTTCTTAATACTAATTGCCATGAGAACATTCATAGAGGCGCGTGTGATACGATCTTACTTTGTAATTTTGAGATATCCGTAAGAGACGAATGAGATCTGCCATTTTCGGAATTCGATTTTGATTAAAGTAATTGTTTCGCCCACAGCCAAAGGAGTTGCTATCACATCTGCAGCTAGGCGTTAATACGTGTCTCCAGATACAATTGGTTTTACGAATTACTAATAATTGTTCCTTATAACGACACACATTAGTGACAAATTTTGCGAGTACAATTCTTGTTATCTCAATTCAGATGACATTTCCTAAGTCGACAAATCCTTGGAGGAATTTGATTAGTTGTAATAGTTTACAGCTGCCAGACGTTCCTTTGTTAATATCTGATATATGCGAATTAGACAAATGAAAATAAACGTTCATAGCATTCAGTCAAATCTAAAATCGGAAGGCCCGTCTACTGTCTTAAGTTCCTCAAACCCAAATTAGCGTCGATATAAAGCATATGATAACATGTTAATGGATGAGCTTCTTTAAGTGGACATACAACTATATGAATTGTCACTTTCCTGTCAGTTTAAATAATTTATATTCACATTTATTTATGCCATTCTGAAAACATCTATGTAGAACATTTGTTTTATCAGGGGCATATTTAGGGGTTCATCGGAAGCCAATGCCGTTGAACTGGTAAATTGATTCCAGTGTCTATCCTTTCCGTAGCGACGGGAGCAGCATTAGAAGTCAAACATGCTTCTTCTCGCTTTCTAATGATATTATACTATGTCCATCGTAGGTCAAATAATGATTGAGACATGATCAGGTAGAAGAAGTCGGCCGAATTAATCTTGACAGCGAATTTGTTATGAATGGTGTCAATTTTAAAACGATCGAATGCTGATCTAGAAATTATCGACATGATCGGCATTACCGAATATCGTGTATTCTACTATGCCAGGGTGAAAGGGCAATTTCTCAAATATACATTTCAAATGGCATACTTGGCAAGTTTCATTTTTTAACAAAATGGAGCTGTAAAAGATTTTTTGTTACTATAAAAGCCGATGGTTAACCTAAACCTCAGTTTGGAATTCGCATGGTTTGTACATGTATGTTGTTATTCTGCTTTGTCTGAAATAATGAACGAATTGTTTTTCGTCCCTCTTTATAGAGAATAGGCAACCCAAGGTTCGATGGTAAAGGAATTTGCTGAATGTCACTGTGTACATAAACTGAAAGAAATTGGAACCTGCGACTATCTAGCACGACGTTGTCTGAATGCGGCGTCTTAGAAATATTAAAAGATGAATGGAGACATTTGTTGTCCTGTGCTTCTTAATTCTTTTTATATGCAGAGAACCCATACGTTTTGCTTTATATAATAATTGCGAAAATTAAGCTTTTTTATCGTGAGCGTCTGAGCATAGTTCCATAATTACGACAACTTAGAATACATATGTGATAGAATGTTTCATATTATTATAGAGTATGGGAGGAGTAGAAACCATTTTAAAAACGTTTAATGATATATTGTCAGAGTCTTTAAACTGTTTTGACGATTCATTGATCAATAAATTAAAAGCTCCTTGCTTAAACGTGCATAATTTTAAGCCCTGAAGAAACACACCCAACACTCTATAACTAGTCATTCAATACATACTATGGCATCGACAGCGTTGGCGTTATAAAACATTTTATCACATGCCATACCCTGTTACCCATGTAATATAACAATTACATATATTTTTATATTACACATGTGTAATATACTTTTTAAGCGTTTTGATTGGCTTAGTTTTCGTTTATTGACCAATCGCATTTTGGTATTTTGCTGAAATGACGTTGCAACGACAAATGACGTCACGAAATGTAAACAACATTCGGGATTTATCATTATGTTTGCGTAAATATTTGTTTAATTTGCTCATTTAAAAGCATGTGATTATAAAGATCTGACAATCGTCGTCATATCATACCATATTTTATTAAACTCGTCCAGGAAATTCTTTAGTAAGCTCGCCAAAGGCTCGCTTACTAACAAAATTCCTGAACTCGTTTAATAAAATATAGTATGATAGACAACTCATGCCAGATCCTATATATCATAGCGCTTGAAAATCATAATAAACAGACAATGAGCTTAACAGATCTTTTGCAACATGTGAAATGCCTATAGCAAATAAAAGAAATATAATTGTGAACGGTGTTGGACTATTACTTTCTTAATATATTTTGATGGCATTCAATCAAAGTTGATACATTAAATTGACATCATATTATAGTCTATGCATCTATACTCCTCCCCGTGATAAATGATATAAACTACGTACTTAAAATGTGAATGGTTGTGGTTATTGTATAGTATGGCAAACGATATATCATTTAGTCTAAAAGGGTTTTGTTCACAGATTTTGGCATTTGTAATTTGATGTTTGTCATGAAATGACTCTTCTTAAACAATGTATACAATGCAAGTTAAAAAGAGCATTACTATTTATCAAATATTCTTTTGAAAATAACCCACTAAATGTGAAAATGGCATACTTAATGTCATTTATGCCCTTTAAATAGTATCCGCACTGAAGAAATTCGGCGAGTGACAAAAAACCGCAGAATAATTTTACATTACCTGAAATGAGTATTTCTTGCCAAATTGTAATGAATCCGTTGCGATAACTTACCCAACATAACAAACATCTTCTTGTATTTATAATTTACGTATATCTGTACTGATGTGCACCCAACCTACTATATAAAGCACCAAGCAGACCTAAGTGATGTTTGTTAGCAGTAATTTTATCTTCACCATCATATTATTTACTAATTTATAGTTAATTTAGGAATTTAGCTATATCATCATGATTGTAAAAAACTGAAAGTATTGATAACGTTATAAATTGCTAATAATAAGAAGATAAACAACAAAGTTAAATGCACTTATATTTGCTGCGTTATGTCTTTGGTTGGGTACACGGCCTTTTTGAAATGATATATAATACAAACAATCAATCACTGTGTTTGTTTTATTAGTCTATTAACTAAGGTTATGCAATCTTTAAATAAGAAAATGTTAAACGTATAAACAAAAAAACAATACTAATTATCATAAAAAACAAACATCTTAAAATAATAATGGTAAAATCTTCAAACGACACGACTGTTAGGACAAGCAAGTCTGATTACCAAAACATGGAGAGTGTTCTTTTCTGCAAAACCTGAGGTAACATATATGTTGCCTAATGTGTCCATAGACAGAGCTGCCAACGTGTACAAAGTATCAATATAGAAATCAATATCGTGCTGGTGGTTAATTAGCTAGTCGTGTTGTTGTTGAATATGACTATAAGTTATGTGCCAATGGTTATTATTAATCATTATTATATAGGAACCAAATACGTATCGCAATTATAATAAATGCCGTTAAGTTACTGTTAATGTAAGCTTTATATGATATGTATATGATAATCATTATGTTTTATTGAATTGTTATTTCATCCGTAACAAACATAGAACTTCACTTATAAATAACTACTGATGATTTGTTTTGTTATCAACCAAACATACATTATCACATATAACCTATTAGAAAGGCGAGCACACAATGCACAAAGGTGTGTGTAGGTAACATTGGAATGTAGTGATTGATGAAACATATTATGAAGAAACACCCTTCAACTTTGAAGAATGCAGTTTTAGTTCAACAATATCGCTATCGCATGTTACATTGACTTGCTGGCTGTTTGTATAACATCTTGCATTGATAATATATTTTGCGTAACTAGGACATTCATATACAAAACAAACTAATTAACACAAAGTAGATGGTTATAACTGAAATAGTATGCACGTTGTTTTATGGAAGTAATTTGTTGTAAGATGACTTGCTGCCAACAGGCTGTGATTGATAAGCAATTCTGCAATTTAAGTATTGTTAAATTACTACCGACAAACCTAGCAGTTGTAAACGTTAGGCATTTGTCATCTGTATATGTTGGTCATACACAAGGTATTTACCATTTGTAATGCAGTTTTAGTTAAACAATATCGCTATCGCATGTTACATAGACTTGCTGGCTGTTTGTATAACATCATCCATTGATAATATATTTTGCGTTACTAGGACATTCATATACAAAACAAACCAATTAACACAAAGTAGATGGTTATAACTGAAATAGTATGCACGTTGTTTTATGGAAGTAATTTGTTGTAATATGACTTGCTGCCAACAGGCTGTGATTGATAAGCAATTCTGCAATTTGATTATTGTTAAATTAATACCGACAAACCTAGCAGTTGTAAACGTTAGGCATTTGTCATCTGTATATGTTGGTCATACATAAGGTATTTACCATTTGTAAAAAATTTCATGCCAAATATCAAAGCAAATACACAAAGTTTTTCAATCAACTAAATTAAGAATTATTTTAGAAATATACTTTATGCGTTAAATGTTCATGTATGAGTTGCATGTTATATTGTTTAAAATAACACACATTGTGAACATGAATAAATAAACAAATCAAGAAAAAAATATCATATATAATATCATTAACTACTCTCTTGTAATCTACGTTCACGAGTTACACCGTGAATGGCATTTTCAGATTCAAAATACAGCTTCTGATGTTCATTTACAATAACAATGTACAATAAATATTCAAACGGATGCATATAAACAAATGAACATAAATCCGAATGAAATTAAAGTGAGGTATAGAACATATCATGTGTTACTTGCATAACATTTTGACACATATGTTGTTAATACTTTATTAAATGATTGGATGTTATCAAACAGTAAATAAAAAACGTATTTATAACAAAAAAATATTCATTAATCAACCGATTTGAAACCATGGAACACAAACTCGAACTTATCACTTTTGTGTGATTCATTTAGAATAATCTGAAAACTTTCATCAGTGGAGTGTGTGGTGTAAAGTCGTGTGCTGTTTTACTTGTCACAACCAACGTGACTGATACACGTTTCCAGAACACAATGCTTATGTAACATACCATTTTATACTCTATTCTGCTCATAACTCTTTACAAAAAAAATCAAAAAAAAAATCACGGAGTATTAAAGGTGAAGAAACTATTTTTTTTTACCGATACACAAGATATAGTCAATGTATGACGTTGAAGTCACTTCTTTGTTCAAGTTAACAATATATTTTGAGAATAAAAACAATTGTCAAAGCCGACCAAACACTGGTTTTGACATAAACATGTCATTCGGCTACTATTATGATCCGGTAGCAGAAAACGCTAGTAGCTGATACGACTTTTCGTATTTGAATGTTGTAAACTACACTTATTGGTGACAGAAAATCGATAGGTATATAATAAACGGAGTTATGTTCATAATACGCAATTTACAATGTTAAAAGTGTGTATCGCGTACAGCGACTACATAACGTTTTCTTCTCATGTACGTCATCACTTTCACTATCGTCAATGCAGGATGCCACCAGCCGAAACACTCTACACAATATGGTTATCTGTAATTAGCCACTTAATTACTTTTGTAATCAAGCAATTCAGTTTTTTTTTCATTTTGATCAAGTGTATAGCTGCTTTCTTTTGCTAAGAGTTAATATTTTCAACGGTGACACAATGTTTTGACTCTAAATGACAATATCACACTATGCATTAAGTGTATATTAAGTCTGTATTCCAACCACATTTCGCGATTAGAAATACGATTCAGAATTATTACGTTTGTTTGTGTGAAAGTGTTAGAAGGCACTTCCATTGTGTGTAATTTGAGCCCTATTTTGAATATATTCACCTGCAAGCAATCGCCAAGATCGCGAATGTCATCAACTGCAATGCCTGTGTATGCATTCGACAACACCCACTATCTGGATCGGTCCGAATGGATTCTATCTGAGCTTCTTTGCCAGACCCTGAAATTTCAAATACAAGAACATTAAAACTGTTAAATCAAATGTAAACAAGACACAAATTGACGCTTAAAATAACAGTCGAAATATAATTGAGAGAGAATTTCAAATGTTAACATGCATACTATTTCAACAGCAGAAAAATGTTTATTACCTCGCCTTGTTAAATTATCTTTGTCCGCTATAATAGAAAATACAACATGTTTTAAACTCTTACAATGAGAAACAAAGACTAATGCAACCACATAAATAGTGCGTGTCAATAAATAGCGAAAACATAAATACATCATTAACGAACACGACTAATTGCGCCTCTTTATTGCGAAGTAGTAAAACCATATTTAAAAATGTTCATTTGAAGCCCTATAACTACTCAAAATAAACACAAACTTCGTATAATATTTCATAAAATAAAGTTAAAAAATTACAAATCAATGCTCCTTATAACAATTACCGAAATATCAACGCCAGATTTGGTCTGGTAAAATAGATGTTCGTAGATACAAAATGCTCGTTTTTTGCCATATTAAATTCCATTTTAATTCCCGCAACGATATCAATTCATACGACACATGAACACTAACATTGTACCATAGGAGTGTTCGTGTGTCGTATAAATAGATGTATTCAAGGAAAATTAAAATATAATTAATTGTGTCACAAAAAATAAAAACGAGCATTTTGTATATGGCGTTGAAATTTCGGCAAGTGCTATAAGGAACATTGATTTTTAATTGTTTAACTTCATTTTACGAGATATTGTACGAAATGCTAGTTCATTTTGAGTAGTAATTGGGGCTTTTAGTAGTAACTGCGTAGATGCAATTGAAATGAGTTATAACAACTTATGTAACAAAATAAAGAATGTGTACATAAACAGCAACACGAAAGTATAAACAAGTGTATTAATTAACAATCACTTATTATTGCGTTGTTGAAAGAAAACCCATATGAAACTATATTTATCAAAGAAACAAATACAAATAAATCAATGAGATGGGAGAAACACAAACTGATGTAACAATTGATTTAATGTGTCAAAGACATGTTCAAGGACCGCAAACAATAAATTATTAATTGTAATGATTTATTCCAGCATTGTATTTGGTATTAATACATTGCGATAAACGCTATATATTCAATGATATAAACGAATCTTACTATTTAAGATGTGGATTTTAACGCTATTGACAACCAAATCGGAGTTCCTGCAGACGTAATCTCCATTATCTTCCAGTCGGCTCTTGTCAATGATCAATTCACTGACATAGTATTTGCCTTCGAAAGACTCGTGCTTCAAAATCTCCACTCGGTCTTTCCACCTCTTGTCTGCCGTGTTAATTCTATTTCCGTTGTAAAACCAGTCAACTGCTTCCGGCGCCCGGTAAGCCCCTGTTGCGTTGCAAATTAGGTGGATCATCGTCCCCTTATTCACGTACGTGTTGCCAATGATTTGAAGTTCTGTAAGGAATTAATACAGTATTAAGGTTTAACTTTGGCAATTTCGCATTTGGCAAAATATGTCGTTGTACGAAAATACAAATTACGGATATTATTTTACATCGTGACATCCTGACAATTTCCAATGCTTCAAACATATTTTATAACTAAACTTGATATAAAAACATCTAAATTTATTGAGAATGTGAAATAACGCATAGTGCATTGTGAAATCATACTACGTGAAGACGTAGAACCTATTAGAATCAAAACGAATTTACGAAATTACATAACATAGATCACAAGCAAAACATATAATATAATGGAACATTATTTTAACCAGCAGTATATTGAAACCATATGCTGAAATGCTTTGTTAATGTATTTTATTTCGTACGCTAATTAATATATTAAAACTGTATCATAAATAAGTTCAGGTTCTAAAACAGAAGAAACCTAAAACCACAACTCGATTTACCGACAAAGCTTCACAATATATTTCCGCTGATAGCGCAAAAGGTAAACTATATAATTAATTGATAAAACATTATACAGGTCGACTGTACAACGATTTAAGAGCAAACAGAATGTGTAACGTTTCCGGATTCGAACCCTTTATACACGGATATGAAGAAAATATTTTTGCAGAGGTTTTTGTAAGATGCAATTAGGTATGTGCTTGGTATGGAATCCCTCAGAAGCTGTTGCATTTGATGGTGTACATGTAGGTAGTCATATGAAAATCGAAATGACGCATTCTTATTTATTTGACAATTTCAAACGGCATGCTACAATTTTGGTCGACACGCAACATTCTCAAATTTGATTATCGCGCTTTAATTTACCAAGAATTATTGCATTGCTATCAATATCCGCTTCATAAATTACTTACACACCAGTCGATATTCAAAACACGATATGTTTCGCTATATTTGCGCGATATAATATCGCTAAGTGTTTGACTGGACGCCTGCGTATCGTGCTTACTTGAAAGTCGCCTGTCGCATTTTGAGCCAGACACATGACAATCAAACCGACGTATGATACGACATGCGACATTTTACAACTTCAAGTGACAATTTAGGATAACACTAAATGTCCAAAGCAGTTTTGTGCAAATATAATGTTTCATCAAATGTTTAGATGTCGCAGGCCCTCTGACATTAACTTGTTTCCGCATGTGTATTTCATATACTGAGTATTTGTATATTGGGCGTTCGAATGAATATGTCATGATACCTACTATTTTTTCTATGCATAAAGAACAACCATATCGTTGCAAAACCTTGAATTAACAGCTTTAAAACAGTATATACCATATTCATAGCATTTATATATACATTTCACTTAAATATGGACACATTTTTTTCGTCATCAAATGATAAGTTATATTTGCAAGGCGGTTAATCAAGGATGCCACCTCTTTTTTGCAATGCATTGCTAGATGAGCAAACGCTACTTCCGAGTTGGCGCTTAGGATCGGATGTTTTAAAATTGCAAGGGTAATTCTTCAGAGTAAGTGTTATATATGTATAATATTTGATATGTTTCTTTAACATATTTCGCTTTATTTAAAAAATCGGGGAATTCATTGCGAATCGGCGCAGATTAATTCATCTAAAAATGTACATAATCATACAAACACAACCCATTCGGAAACGTGACGACATTTAAAAGTTGTGGCATGGTTGACTTTTTGAAAGCAAATCGATATCTTTTGACTGTGTAACGAGCAAATTAGACTTAATTATTAGTATAAAATCTTTAGGAATTCGTTGTAATATCATACGACGAATGCTCATTTTGTCATTAAATGAACAGAACACACAATGAAATCAATAAACTTACACTTTGTTCAGGTTGGTAGCAAAAGTTAATGATAAGACGGAAGTCTGAAATGGGATTAATGTTGTTTTTTTTACTTATACAGTGATCAGGATAAATCTAATAAAAGATTGCTATAGAATAAAAATAAGATAACATTCAAATTCAGTCAACACAAGTGGTTACATTATTTATCTTATGATCGGAATGCAAGGGTATATAATAATGTGGTGTTACGTGAATAAGTCATTAAGAAGAGGAATGTTAGCAATGTACGACATGCATTGAGACAGGAATTCTGAATGTATGCTCATAGTTTTGTGTTAGCATTAATACAGTCGTCAACATCCGTCCTTAATAAATAAAGAACGGGTATCAGCTATCCATGGCGAGGCTTTTGTAACAGGATAGAAACATTAACAACACTGACGAAATACCTGTCTCAAAGTATTTCGCATCATTGGTTAGAATAGGGGTCTGTTTACCTGGTTGCATCTCCGATTTATCTGAAAAGAAACACAGTGTTTGGCATATACAAATAGCAGCATTAACTATGAATTATGATAATAGGAAACCTTTGTTGCAATTATAAATAGCCAGTAAGATTCTTTTAAATCCCGGGTTTCTGTGCAATGCTAATAATTATTATGGACGTAAATAGTACTTCTACAAATGTCAGCAGCCGCGGTGCGGTCTGTTCAAAATCATATAACACACCCCGTTCCGTTTTGGTGGAAAACAAGAGTTTGCAATATAAGTGTGTATCACTATTAATGGAATAAGATAGGAATAGTTGTATGTGGTAGAAATCCTGAAAAAGCATATCATTTCAATTTCCTTTATTTCTGTATGGAAAAGATGAATAGCAAAACTAACGCTTTTGCCTTCAAAACAACTAAAACATGTATTAAGTGAATACCTGTTTCATCGGAAAACGAGACTTACCGAGAAAATTTAATGTATGTTTTAATCAGGATACACACTGCTTCTTAATTGTTGGTTTCCATTAGGATATTTAAACAAATGCATATTTTAACTGTGTTGGCATAATAAAACTTTGTATATCTTTTGACTTCATTTTTCTACCGATGTTTGGTCAATGGCAACTGTATAAAACATGGTTACACATACTGTCCTCTAAAATTGTCTTCACTGCGTTATAAAATATAAAAGTCAGAAGTATTTTACAGACAATTTTACCGACGCCATTAAGGGTCACATAGTGAGCAATAAGGTGGTTCATCTTACGAACGACAGTAAGTGTCACATAGTGAGCAATAAGGTGGTTCATCTTACCAACGACATTAAGTGTCACATAGTGAGCAATAAGGCGGTTCGCGCTGATCTGGCATTCGTACATTCCAGCATGTCGCGGCTTCACATTTGTAATTAGCAAATTCCAGGTACTGCTGGTTTTGGTGATCTGGGAATGATCGATCGACATTTCGTTGTCCTGGGAGAAAGACATTTCCCCAATTGTCAATGGATAATCTTCGTTCGTTTTTCTCCAAACCACCTGAAAGACAAAAAAACATACTCGCGGTTGTACCGAGTTATTTATTTAATAAATCGAAACTAGAAGAATAAGATGGCCGACTACATGTCTGGTAAAAGATGTTGTTTCAAGAAACAGATAAATAACACTTATGAGCAAAATTACATAAGCTGCGTAGCATCTCATATAAGATACCATAATGTGACAACGATTTTGAAAACCACGGAGTTCTGTTTCTAATAAACGTATTACAGTGACACAAAGGCAAAACGTAACGGAAAACTCGCAGTTTGAAAAGACGCTTGTTGTGTACATGTACCAACGCACTCAGCAGATTAGTTAATGCAACTATTATAGAGAATGCGCTATAATTCAGAAATTGTATTAGCCGTCATACTTTCAGATGTCTTACAGCTAGGAATATAATTGAATCGTGCTTGCGTGGAGAATGGCATCGATATTACAACATTGATGGTGATAATTTGTTCGGAATGTAAAACGTAGTTGCTGAGTGTATTTTCCGTTTTAAGTGCTATACATTTAACGTATTTAATTAATTATATATTTTATCCATGATAAATAAAAGATAAATACAAAATTACATAAAATGTTACAAGTCAAAGTCATTCATAATAAAATGGCATATTCTTATAGTACATTAAGTATTTTAATAACATATTTTTGCGAATAATATGTTGTAATATAATAAAACCGTATAATATATACAGTCTGCAAATTAAATAAATTGTACTTGTGGAAGCATTGCTATAAGTAAAACAATTATATTTTAAGTGATAATTTAACACTTACAAACAATATTTTTACCAATTTTTGTTAAGAATTATTTATCCGTTTATTATGCATAGACATTGAGCGTTTTCTTCGGTATCCTATACTAACACGAGTGCAAGGTACGAACATAACAAGTTGAGAAAGGCCTAAGTATATACAGTTGAACTGGGGTTTCATTTATATGCTTTGACAGTACGTTCATATTAATACATACACTTATGGCTCAAACAGTTAAGTAGAAGTCGGCAAAGATAGAACATACATCAACTGTTCAGCTATTAATTTGCATTACGCCATGTCATCCTTAACTTATTCTATATAGTGGTAATATATAGAACACGTGAATGGGTTAGTGAAGTTATACATAAGTATGTGTACGTCTACATATCAAACGTGGTTTTAGTTAATAATAAAACAAGACAGTGCGAGCGATTTGCCAATTTTTTCGACATCACTGAAAATGTTGTAAATCAAATTTTAGGTTGTTTTTTTGTAAATCTACGTGCATCTTACTATTAAAATAAAGATACACATGTCACCATATTTATTTGAATGAACTTAACAAAAAGTATCCGGTTACGCTTAAAGTTGGGATATAAAATCATATGTTTATTGGAAATATCTAGTAAATAACCTTTGATAAACCCTGGCCAGCATTTTACATACACCGGACATACACGTTTTTAAATTTCTTATATATGATTTAAATGATTGCAAATGCTGAAACAATATGCATTGCGATGCATTAAACAAGATATGTACGTTAACCACAGTTTAAGCCGCATGCAAAGGTTCATCAAAGGTGGTCATAAGGAGTGGACAAAGCTGGCTATATAAGTCACAACACAATATGTAGCCTACCACGTTTACCATTTTCGGTCCAAGATTCACAATACGACACTTTAATTTGGCCAAGTCTCCTTCACGAACCGTTATGTTTGTAGGAGCTTTGAGAAAATACGGCTCACCATACTTGTCATCATTAGGAAGTAAATCACCAGCCCCTGAAAATGCAACGAAATGTTTTAGGTGATACTTTTGCTCATTTCATTTTTTGGTAGAAACGTTTTTCAAAAGTAATAGTGTTTGGATATACTGACAATAAGGTATACTTTCAAAATACGAATACTATTTGAAGAAGTATTAAGTTAATGCTTGCCTAAAGAAAGAGAAGTTTCACGCAGAAACGCCATGTGTTTGCTCACTTATTAGAATATAAAATATTAACGTTTACATTTTAGTACGCTATTAATACTCGTTTGCACAAATCATTTGTGCCCATGAAGTGCAAAAGTAGTGTTGGCATATATATACACCGTGAAATATGTTATTTTATAAATGAGAAAGTATTCCTTCACGAGCGATTGCTAGAGTGAGTATGTGTCTCACTTCAGTTCACAATTATTACCCCAAAAGCATACACATTTTCTTCTTATTTCATCATTCTATAATATCAGTTACTTTGAAGACGTTTACATAGCACTATTTTCTCATTGATGTGTGGTAATTGGATTAAGAAATGAACATAACATAGAAACGTTGGGTTACCGTAATTGCGTCATTAATTATACACGTAATTTAGAATGCTTCTGGTCCTTACAATGTACATAATATATAGACATAATAAAATGGGCCGTCGTGTATTGAGCTCTCTTGATCCCAGCAATTTGTTTGACATAATTTAACCTTTACAGTGTGGTATAGCATAAAGGCTAACAAGGAAATTGACAATAACAGGTCACGGTCACTATATGAAAACGCATATCGCTTTTCGTTAACTGGATGAATACATTGAAATATATTAATACAATGTAAAACGGTAGAAGATGTACGAGGGAAAAGTGTAATGAACATGATTAATGATAGGTATTTAAAAAACAATGTTTCATATCAATTGCAAATTGCCTGGATGTCGGATTTGGGAAAGTACACATTCGAATTAAGAATACTAATACTCCGGATTTGAAAATAACTTGTAAAGATGACCAGATCAAATTTCCGTTGGGTTTGGTAAGTACCCTCGAGTTATTGTCTGATAGAAGTCTTAGCTCAATATCACCGAAAACTACCTAAAGACTTGTGCAATATAGAGGGAAGACATTTTTAAATACAACGTTATGATGGATTCTTAAATGTAATTATACTGTGAGCAGTAACAGTATATTTAAAATGTACTGTTAAATTTCTTCTTTTACTGAGACGAATGGTGGCAAGACATGACTATATTCATGACATAAAAAATTCAAATCAAATTAAAATTGTAAAACAAGTTCCTAGTATGGCATGCGATACAAATACGGGGAATTATTTCTTGAATAAATTTTAACAGTTCATCAACTATCACTAAATCGTGTCTTATTCATAATATTGATCTAACCAATATAGTGTTTCTTCTTAAATTCGTGCTCGCTAATATTGCAATTTGCTTTTGGAAAGCATTCCTATGTGTACAATACCGTCGATATGGTCCTTTAAGGAATGTTAGAATGCTTTACGGAATGTCATGCTCGAACAGAAGAGAAATAGTATCATAACAAGCGGCATTTGTTTCGTGTTTTGAAACCACATGCGAAAGATCGAGGCACATAACAAATATAATAGACGACAATTCATGAAACAAACAATATACATATACAAATCATACTTTCCCTGTTTATATAAAACACAAACAATACACACCCTTCACATAATATATGTATATTACATTATTATTTATATAATGGACCATCGAAACATATTTCCATTGATAAGGTAAGAGAATAATTAGTTTAATGTTTTAAATGCATTCATTTTTTACAACACAAATCATAGACGATATAGGTGAAACGCCAAATAACGAATTTGTGTAGGCTATAATGAACCAGTTGTTTAGCAATGGACAACCGAAGAAATAAAGTATAAACTTAAGCGCTCCTTACAAGAAACATTCAAACGTGATCATAGCTATATTGTTTCTGTACATTAATACAAATGTTACAACCAAAACTGAAAAGATCATAAAAACGGAATTGTCGCACAATTGGATATGCCTTAATTCTTAAATTTCATTGTCGGATCGAGATTTCAGATGGCACGAGTACATGAGAAAACACCCAGCGACTAAATGTTTGTGTTCGTCGCGTACAATTTACACTGACATGATTTAGCTCGTTTCATATCAGTTTAGTTGAGAATCACATTATATTGTGTTCGAAGAAGGGGTTGTTAGATTCGTGAAAAGTCACATTTTACATACATATCATCGGAATTTATCCTTTGAAGCGATTTTACCACAGTTAAAAAATACTTCACCAGTCCGAATCTTATTATTGTGATTAGGTGAAGACATAGAACGAAAGTTATTCAGTTGTTATCGGAACAATTTAGTAATTTATACACTTTTCCAGTTTTACTGAATTTCCCTTGGGTCGCATTGGGCGGGCGATATCACTTTTAATTATTGACATGTGTCTACAATTGCAATCGATGGGAAGTGAACGCTAAGCTATTTCCAACACGTTCTTTATGTTGACCGATTTACAAGCCACAAAATGTATGCTGCACAACATGTCCTCTGAGTTTTAATTACAGACTAACAGGTTGATTAACAACGGGTATTTTACAACAAACCGGTTTACTTTTTTATTATAAATACATATTGTAAGCTTATGGAATAAGAACATGAATATGTAAACATTATATTAAGAATACATAAACATTTTATGATAATGTATGTTTTGACATGATCACTGTGTTCCAGAGTTCTACCCTCGATACTGCGTTTTGTGTCTAAAATGTTAGCGATGTGTACGGCCTGTACCGTGTATTAAAGCAATAATATATATAAGTAATAATAGCATCTCAGAAATTATATACCATTCCCGAAATATAATATGAAACCACTTACTATCAATCAAAGGCTTAACCGAAGGCTATCTTTCATGCACGCAAAACATCCATTTAATGTCTTATCAGTTTTCGTGTTGAAAAAATGAACGAGTATTATTTTATTTTAATTTTATTTTTAACCAACGAGTCTTTGTTTTATTTCAATTGTTGTACTTATGAGAAGCAGGTGTGCATTTGGTTTTATGTTGAGTAGTACTATCATTATCTAAAGTAGTTACATGTAAGTCGTACATACTATAAGTAAAACACAAATATAGTAAGTAAGATACGTTGATAATTTGTTTATAAACTCATTATATAATATGTAATTATTTAATCCTGACCACGTTCATAAAATAACGGTTTCCAAACACAAATAATAAAACATATTCACATATTTAAGTGTTAAATGCCCTTTTAAATGGAGTGTTTATGTTGTTCAGTTATAACAATTAAACCATATGATATGCAGTTTCTCACTGTGTTGTGTGTTGCTTTTTCTATTTAACCATGCGTTAATTATATGTATTTGCTATAAGCAGTTTATTATACTGAATGCAATTAAAGTATAGAATTTGATGTTGACGTTGCAGTTGCTAACAATGAATCACGTACGTGTGGGATTTGACGGTCGTGTATTGCACCTGTCGGATAAGACGAGCTTGATATCTTGATATATTTACACAATTTGACTATGTGGCATTAAATATGGCTTAAGGCAATAACAAATACGTTTTTGGCAATTAAACTGTCTTTTATGAAAACGACTTATTATTTTTCTTTTTACAGAATATTTGATTGTAATTATTTCAAACTTGCTTTATACAATCATCTTCAAAAGTATTGTTACGTGAGGAATAATACAAAACAGAAAGAACATTAATGCGGACGGAAAATCAACTATGAATTGTTGTTATGGTTCATTGAGTCAAGAGCACTCTCACCAATTACAATGCTGGCAACATTGCTTGACATAATGATGCTTGAACTAACAAAGCCATGAATGATGCCAAGAATTGGTAAAATTAAAGGCTATCTTGGAAAAGATGGCACTCCTCGTAAACACTTAAAGCTAATTGGGTAAATTGGGGTCTTTGCATGAATACACATTTCTTTCAGACAGGACCCTCTATGTTGCAGTTATACGTATTGCATTTAATGTGCATTATTGTGTTGTTTAACCTTTGATCCATTAAGACATTGTTTAAGTGTAGCGTCATATTCAAAACAATATCACAATGATAATAAAAAAAAACGAAAATGAGTGTGTACCTAATCTGTTATTGGTTTTGTATTATATTGGAAATGCAAACCATTGCATGTGATCTATGTGAGGTGTAGTTGTGCCTAAAGTGTTTTTGTGTTTTTAATTAAAAACAAAAACAGCGTGTTATTGTTCATGACACTTACAGTCGATGGGTCATTACATATTTCGACTGATAAACACTATTTGGTTTTTAAATCTCATTCCAAAAAAAGTTTGTAAATAAGATTTCACATTCCAATTGAAATAGTGTCAAACAATCGTATAAAGATATTTAATAGATTTCTTATGTTATAAATTATTTATTGGAATACCTCTCGTAACTGCACGGTCGACAGACAAACGAGACCAGAGCCAATATTGAAAAATACAAGAGTATGTAATTGCATTTGCTCTGCAATATTCGATTAAGTTATGGCAGCTTCTCGTACAATTTACAGTTCAATGTTATCAACAATTTTGGCGAACCTGATCTGTTCAACACGGTTGTGAAAGCCATCGTGGATTCGACTGCACTACATTATAGCTTATGCATTATAAACATGCATTAAATGTAAGCTAAATACTTGAATATGTGAATTGCAAACATGAATGTATCACTTTTTCTGCTTTAAACTGTCTTAATTGTGAATACATATTATAGCTTTTTATGTTGTATTAGTTTGATTGTGTAAACTTGCTTGCCCTGTAAAATGGTGCATGAATACTGAGTTCCGAGAGACAGCCAGCTACATGTGTAGACGAATTGTAGCGGAAACAACCATAGCGTTAAAAAAACGCTGTGCCACCACGTTTGCCAAAATATGAATACCAGTTTGAAACTATCCGTTATAGATCTGGCATACGTGTCAACAGAATGTATGAACATATAACCTGGATTTGCAGAGCACGCTTAGAGGAAACAAGAAACAATACAACTATTGATCATGACAATATTTCTCATTTCTTATTGCATATACAATAAATCTAGTGACAACATGCGATTATAAAATATGTTGTACACATCACTCATTGTTCTACATTGTATAAGGTATCTGTAGTTTCCAAAATATCCCTCTTGGTTGTTTCAATTATTGTACAAGCAATAACCAAAGCTAATATTGTTAAGACTAAAACACGGCTTACTGATAATATGTGTTTTATTATTAACTTGTTGTGACTTCAATTAAGTGAGAGGGATTGTTTTACAGTTATTAGAACTTCAGAATTTGCTCACGTAAAGGACTGCTACAGACATTATTCTGCAACCAAACCTTCTTTTCATGGAAAACAATAAAACTTTCGATTGTTGTTCAAGACAAAGATTCTCTGCTAACAACAAGAAACAAAAACAACACGGGATTGTTTGCGAACATAAGCAGGTGTTTCGGGATAAAACAACTGATTTATAACGAACAACTTTTTGGTACTTTATTTTCAGGAATTTCCGAATTTGTCGTACGTGAATGGTCATGCGCTCGCTGGAAACTTGTTTCTAAACGGCAGAATGTACGCGCTCAAAAGGTGACCAACAAACAAATCCCGTATTATTAAAAGAAAATTTAAACGAAACGGAATAAGAGTGAAATGTCCTCTCTGCATGTAACTTTATCACCTATACGTACATCACAATTGATGCATTAATACAACGAATTGCTGATTGCTTAAACATGAAAAGATAAAATTATAAACGGGGACATCGGCCGAGCTAGTTAGTTACTGGTGATTATATGTTGCGATTATATATATAGTTATTGTGGTATATGTCAAATGTAACATAATGTACATACAATAGGCATTAATGCAAGACAAATATTAAAATAAACAACTATAATTCAACCAGTGAAACTGCTATAATATAATCATCTTTGTATAATCTTTCATTAAAAATATGGCACAGGCTTCATTATTAAGTCCAACATGGCTGTAACACATACGATGATTTAACGAGCAATTGCGAGAGCAAACCACCTGCTATGCAAATATGTGGTCACATGTTGTAAAAATTGAATGATTTATCGCGGATTGGGTTTGTTGAGTTCTATTACATACAGCGTGTGCTGACGACACATATGCTTCAAAACACGCGAATACATTTTCTTAACCTAAGAAAGGAATTTGTTTGCTTAACATGAAAAGGCGTGATAACTTTGTAATAAATAGTTATGTTTCCTAGAAAGAAACGTATCCTCATATGAGGACCATGTGTTATTTCATAAATGAAAAAGTTTTTTCATTAACCGAATTCCAAGAACGTTATGATGTTTCATTTGCATTTATTTTCAGGAATGTACATTTGTTCGCCTAGATAATTCAAAACGTAAAATGTTGCATCAAATGCTTTTCTAATCGTAAGCAGACACAATTGCTTGCACATCAAAGTAAAACGCAGCTGCTTTCCTAGAATAAAATCGCAATTAACTCATCGAACATATCCATTGTGATAGGCAACAGAACGATCCGTTCAAGTGAGTATTTGCTTCTGGTGCTCACACCAAAAACGATGCATATACATCCGAAGCGAATTGATTTGAGGTTTAAAAATGATAGTCTTAGTTAGTAGTCGGATATTAAATAATTTATTTTCCAAATCTGTCTTTTTTCTGAAATAATGTAAAGATGCATTGTTAGCTAGCCACAATGGATTTAGTTCATTGACGAAAGCCATTAATCGTGCGTTTAAGTGTAACGCAATATACCATTTCTTAATCAGCATGTTTGGACCAGCAAATACTATATAATATTCAAAATTGAATAAATGTAAACATGAAGATACTATCGTAAATACTAATTACAATTTTATTAATATTTAGTCCATGTTCAAAAAAACATACATATCTGATAACAACACAATGTTGTCATTGGTAATTAATGAAAAAGAGGAAATATGATCGTGTATATACATGTTGATATATGTAATTTGTTCTATGTAAAACAAATATGGCATGAATATTGCCATGATAATGATATTACTATATTGTCTACATGTCAACACGAATTGAGGTAGTTAGTAGTAACGCAAAAGTTACATCTTAAACTTTTTCACATAGTTTTCTGATTTAGCAGTTACTTAAAATCAGGAAGAAAACACCACTTATATTTATATCAAATTACATGTGATAAATCCATATAAAATACGTTTAAAATTCATGATAATAGCATTTATTAAAAACCTATTAATAATGTACGTATTTAGATGAAATTATTACATGCCTCTAGGGGTGGGATTTTCACAGCTATGTCATTTGTTAATGATATATAATTAAATGTGTTTGTTAAATATCAATTATAAGCGTTACCAACGGGAAGTGCATTTTATTAGAAAACCGTAAAAACTTTCTTCATAAAGGTACATACAGTGTATTCATTTCATAAGTTGGTGTTTGAAAGAAATTGAGGAAAGTGTTTATAATGTGTTATTTATGTTCGTGTCATTAAACGAAGTAACATTATACATGACAAGTACAAGTATGCTCTTTGAGTTGAATAAGAAAACTTATGTTGTATTTTAAATCATACATTAACAAATTATCCGTGTGTCTTATAAGCATGCATGTGTTAACTTATGTATGAATACATCATATATCGTTTAATGTTAAAAACTTTACTGTATTACTTTGGGCCAAATTATTTTATTAAATATCCAGCATTATCTAGTTCTATTCCACGATGCCATTTCTACGAAACTAGTTATACCAAGTCGACAGTTATACGAGCTATATTCATGCTATTAATTAAGAAGTGAGAAAGCTAGAAATAAATTACGAGCAGGATATTGCAACATAATTAATAACTTGCGTAAACCACAATTCCTGACATGTGTTCTCTGCTAAGCATGTGCGGGATAATCTAACTAAATGGAAGACATACATTACACACTTGTTTATAAAAATCATCATGTTGAAGAAAAGAAAATTGTCATAATAGTCCTAAATTATATTCCTAAAATGAAAACAAAGGTTAAGATGTAACGTTTTGATTGTGTGAGATATATCAAGTTAAATAATTACTTAATTTATTGTTAAGTTGTTAAACGTGAACGATGTCCAATTTTAAAAACTCAGACATGCAAACGCTGCCAATTACTATCATCGAACATGAATACAGCAAATAGTGAATACTCTTACCAATAGGAACAATGTAAACAATGTGAAAATTTGAATTTATGACAGCAATGAGCTAATTAACTGTGATTTATAATGTGTACGCATTATTTGCAGTGTCAACTTGTGCGTATGTAATCTTAAGTAAGATTAAATTGTTCTACTAACCCAGCGAAGAATTATATGACATTTATTGCGCAAATGCGTACAAAATAACTCCATAATAAATATAAGATGATAATCCCTAATTAGCATTCGCTACCCTTTTGATAAGGCAACTGACCAATGGATTATTCATTACAAGATTATACATACACCACAACGTTCAACTTAGTGGTTTAACCACCAGATCAACAGAACAACACATTTCTGTTGTGCGATGAAATCATGAACATACTAGTATACGTTAAAACATGTATTGTTGACGAGATTTCAGGACTTAGTGTTGTCTAGTATAATTCAAATTAATCATGATCATAGGAAGCCAACGTGATGTAAGGCCAGCTAAAAGCACTTAAAAGCTTGTTATTAAAACCTGGCGTTTCTAAATTGCGTGTCAGAGTTACCACATATGGAGAAGGTGTGATCACAAAAGCGACGATGTTAAGACTGGGTTCATACGTTTGAAATATGTGTTAGCCATTAACATTAAGGCCAATTAACTGATTCCGTTGCGAAATAAAATGTATATTACAATAAGAGAATCAGTCAGTATTAACAGTTTATCTATGCCACCATCTACATCGAATGCGCATGTATTGCAATTAAAATATCAGAGATAATTGTATTTATAACTGGCGAGGTTTTACATAACACATTCCGAAGTGACAAACGAGCATTCACTGACATCACAAAATTATTCTATGTGGATTCTAAAGATTTTATTGCAATCGATATTTCGTTTTGCATTATTTAATAGATATTTACAATCAAATTATTTCAAAGATCAAAGCATGTGATTTCCTGCATATGGTACGGCATTTTTTACTTCAACATTATAGCTTATAATACATGTGAACAACCGAAAGATCGATGTTAAAAGTTACGTGTAAAGAAAATACGGTAAAACATATGTTGTATTGCTCGGCACGAAAAACGGTATCTCATCTTGACAAATGTGATTGATATACATATTTTATGATTACAAAGGTTTAATCTGACGTAACATGCTTATTTAAATTAATAATAAACCACTTCGTAATATAAAACACTTGTTTAAAGCTATTTAATACATTGTATTTGAACTATTGAAGATGTTTGATGACATCTTTAATGATAAACACTTTTAAAGATTTGATTCAATTTGGCAAGTGTAATGTAGTATAGACCTTTATTTCTTTATCTTCGAACAGGTTAATAATTACCCTTCATGATGCATAATTATAACATCTTATGTAATTTTAGAACCTAAGGTTTCATGGTGATTGAATACCGTGTTTCGATAGACAGCCAGCTAAATGTGTAGACGAATTGTAGCAAAAACAACCATAGCATTGACATTAACTTTGTGCCACTAGGTTTGCAAAAAATATGAATGCCAGTTTGAAACTATGCGTTGTTAATCTTGCATGCATGTCGACAGAGTTTATGCACATATTATCTGAATTTGCAGAGAACGCTAAGAGGAAAAAAAAAATACAAAGGCTTTCACTATAAAAGGCTCAAATAGTAATTATGACAATTTTTTTTATATTTCTGCTTGCATATACACACACACACACACTGTACAATACCTCTTGTGACAAAATGCGATTATAACTTATTGTATACACATCACGCATTTTGTTACATTGTTTAAGGTATCTGTAGTTTCGAAAATATCCCTCTTTGATTTTTAACAAGCAATAACTTAAGCTAACATTGTTAAGACAGCAATATGGCTTACTGATAATATTGTGTTTTATTATTAATTTGTTTGGACTTCAATTGAGTGAGATTGTTTATAGTTATTAGAACTTCAGAATTTGCACACTTTAGACATTATTCTGCAACAAAAGTTTCATTTCAGGGAAAACAATAAAACTAGCGATTGTTACTCAAGACAAAGAATGATTGCCTGCGAACATAAGCACGTGTTTCTGGATTACACCAGTGATTTAGAACAAACAACTTTGTGGTCCTCTATTTTGCAGCAATTTCCGAAGTTGTCATACGTAAATAATAATGAGCTCGCTGGAAGTTTGTTTTTATATTTAATTTTCTAAAAGGAAGAAGGTAAGCCCTTACTTATTAGTGATGATATGTTGTCATTTTATACATAGTTATTGCGGTAATATAACGTATATAAAATAGCCATTACTGCAATACAAATATTAAAATGAACAACTATAATTGAACCAGTGCAACTGTATTAATAAAAACATTTTCTTCGTATAATGGTTGATAAAAATTATATCACAGGCTTCATTATTGTATCCGACATGGGTGTTAAACATACGATGATTCAAATAGCGAATGCGAGAGCAAACCACCTGCTATGCAAGTATGTGGTCACACGTTGTGAAAATTGAATGATTTATCGTGGAATTATTTGTTGAGTTCTATTACACACAGCGTTTGTATTCTCCACATGTGCTGACGACAACTATGCAACAAAACACGCGAATACATTTTCCTTGCCCTAGAAAGGAATGTGTTTGTTCAACATGAAAAGGCATCATTACCGTGTTATTAATAGTAGTACATGTATATCTCGAATAGAAATATATTCCCCCATGAGGAACATCATGTGTTATTTCATAAATGAATAGGCTGTTTCTTTAACCGCATTACAAGAACGTTATGGTGTTCTATTTGCATTTCCTATCAGGCATCCACATTTGTTCACCGTTAATTGCTTTTCGAATCGTAAGCGGACACTATTGCTTGCGCTTCAAAGTAAAAACGCAGCTACTTTCTTTGAAAAATATCGCAGCTAGCTCATCGAACATATCTATTGTAATATGCAACAGAACGATCCGTTCAAGTGAGTATTTGCTTCTGGTTATCACACCAAAAACGATGCATTTAAATACAGAAGCGTATTAATGGCATGTTAAAAAATGAAAGTCTTAGTAGTCGGTTATTTAGAACTTATTTTCCAAATCTTTCTTTTTCTGACATAATGTAAAGATGCATTGTTAGGTACCCCCAATCATGGATTTAGTTAATTGACGAAAGCCATTATCAGAGCGTTTAAGTATGACGCAAAAATTACCATTTCTTGATCATCATGTTTGGACCAGCAAATACTTTTTATTATTCTAAATTGAATAAAATGGAATCAAAAGGAATCATGTAGACACTATTGTCAATACTAATTGCAATATGATTAATTTTTCTCCATGTTTCAAAGCATACATAAGGCATAGTTTTGGGTCCGATAACAACACAATGTAGTCAGGCGTAATCAATGAAAAAGGTGAATCTTCATTATTAAAGCATTTAATATAAAACCTATAAATAGTGTACGTGTTAGAATGAAATTATTACATGCATCTAGGGTTTGGGATTTTCAGAGCTATGTCATTTGTCAATGATAAATAATTTAATGTTAAATATCAATGACAAGCGTTACCAACGGGAAGTGAATTGTCTTAGAATACCGGAGAAACTTTCGTCATAAAGCTACACACCGTGTATTCATTTCATAATTTGTTCGACACAATTGTTGTTCGAAAGCAATTTAGTTAAGTTTTTATAATGGGTTCTTTATGTTCGTGTCATTTAACGTAGTAACATTATATATGAAAAATACATGTATTCTCTTTAAGTTAAATACAAACGTCTTATGTAGTTTCAAGCATAAATGAACAAATTATCCGTGTGTCTTATAAAAATGCATGTGTTATCTCATGTATGAATACAGCGTATATCGCTTTATGTTAAAAATTGACGTATTACTTTCTTCGACACAGCTGTGTTATTTAATATCCAGCATTATGTAGTTATATGATGCGATGCCCTTTCTACGAAACTAGTTATACCGCGTCGGCATTTATATGAGATATATGCATGACATTGAGTCATAAAAAGTGAGAAAGCCAGAAATAAATTACGAAAATGATATTGTAAAACAATTAGGAACTTACGTTCACCCAATTCCTGACATTTGTTATCTGCTAAGCATTTGCGGGATAATGGAACTAAATGGACGACATATAGTACATGCTTATTTGTAAGACGATCATCATTTTGAAGAAAAGGAACTTGTAATAATAGTCCTAAATTAATCATGAAAATGAAAACATCTACATATCTACATATTAAACTGTGTAAGTGATACCAAGTTAAATAATTACTCAACTCATTGTTAAGTTTTTAAACATGAACGGTGTCAAATTTTAAAACCTCAGACATGCAAACGCTGCAATTGACAATAATCGTACATTAACATAGCAAAACGCCTATACTCGTGTAATAGCAAAACCGTGGACAAAGCGACAACTGGAATTTACAACACCAATGAGCTTATTAACTGTGATTCAGAATGTATACACATTATTTGCAGTGTTTACTTTTGTGTATGTAATCTTTAGTTAGATTGAATTGTTCTCATCATAATACGTACACAATAACTTCACAATCATTATCAGGATAGAATTTCTAATAAGCATCCGCTACCTTTTTATTAAGGCAGTTGACCAATTTACTAATCTTTACAAAATTGTACATACACCACAACGGTCATCTTAGTGGTGTAATCACCAGAACAACACATTTATGTGGTGCGATGAGATCATGTAAATAATTACTAAATATATATATACGTAAAAACCTGTCTTGTTGCCAAGATGTCATTACATGTGTCTATTAAAATGCAAATAACTCATGATTATAGTAAGCCAACGTGTTGCGTGTCAGGGGTATCACAAGTGGAGAAGGGGTAACAACAAAAGCAAACGATCATGAGATCGGGTTCATATGTTTTTAATATTAACAATTAATATTAAGGCAAATTTACTGATTCCGTCGCGATATAAAATGTATATTGAAATAAGAGAATCAGTCAGTATTAACAGTTTATATATGCCACCATCTACATCGAATGCGTATTGCAATTACAATGTCAGAGTTTATAACATAATTCACATTATTTATAACTGCCAAGATGTAACAGAATACATACCGAAGTGACAAACGAGCATTCATGGACATCAACAGATTATTCTATGCGGATTCTAAAGATTGTATTGCAGTCGAAATTTCGTTTGGAATTATATTATAGATATTTGTAGTTTATAAATTATTGTGTAGATGAACAAACACAGATAACGAGGGAAATGAAGAAATAAAAATCAAAAAGGTAAGTTGAATTAATATTCTGAATCAGAAAGTAATACCGAATTGTTTTATTTTATGTATTATCTTGGTTTTTGTTGGAATAATTGATATAATTTGTTTCATTAATTAATGTATGAACATGTTGAAAAACTATAAAAAAAATAACATTATGCTTAAACAAATATTTGCGCCTTGGGCTTTATAGTATGCTCAACAGCTTTCTCGTAATATTTATTACTACGTTGAAAGAGATTTCAAAGAGCTCAATATACCATGCACTTCACAAACCATTAAATCAAAGACGCATTCAAGTTTGAATTTGAAACTATATATCATTCATTAAATGCATATCAATTCAATATGCATCTCAATTAATAAATAAAGTAATGAACCGTTAATGACACAATGCACATAGGTGACTAAACAATTGGAATAAGAATATCTGAACAATGGCATGGATACAAGTATTTTACCGTAAACGTTTAGAATAAAAATTGTCCTTACACGAGATGTAATTTATGTAACTAATGAGATGCATTTGCAAACAATACATGTTTTAGTTACCTTAACGATAAAAATAGTTAGTGTTAATATGAACTTATGCGCATTGGAATTACTATCAAGTCTGGTTCAGTATTTAGAGCTTAGTGTACGACTTTCTCATGTTGTTTACAATACCATACACAACGCAACTTACACGTCTTCTTGGGGAAGTGTTCCGGTAAGGGACAATAACAACGCGTTCACAAATCTCAAACACAAATACTGAGTTGAGACACAGGCTTACCACGACATAAAATAATTCTAAACAAACTTGGTAATCAATTATCTGCATGATGCGTGTACGTACGTGTATGCATTCGAAAATAAATCGAATATATTTAATAAGCTTCAAATAGTACAAGACGATGTGAGCAATGCATATAAGGTTTTATACCCATGGTCTCCATAAGACATATTTATCCAGGTTTTCTTTAGTCAATGTAGGACACTACACATGTTCACTGTAACTTAAGAAACTTTAATATAGAAATGATGAATCTCTTTATGCATTATCTGATGATAAACTATCGTAAATATCAACAAGTATTTTATTAATGGCTTGTGACTAATTGCCACATACAATGTTTAGCAATGGATTTAGGCATATTGCTAACGAAAACAGATCCCTTTAATTGCTGATAACATTAATTATAATAGCATGATAACTAATATCCCGTTCAGTGTTACAAATTTCCTTCGATTTTATTATTTAAGACTCAACGTGAAATCAGCACATCAATTGCTCGGAATGTAACTTTTCAAATGAAAAAATAACATCTTTCGATTGAAAAGCTCTTCCATGGAAATCATGTCAAGCTTGGTTCCTCAACGAGCATCAACCTAATTGGTACGACAATAATCATTAGAAACAACGAAACATTAAATGCGTGCAATCATAATAAAGGTTATTGAAAAAGTCTTACCGTTCTCGTTCATCGTTTAAGAACAGTACACCAATTACACCGATGAAAACTGTGCTTCAACTGTATTAACAAAGCCGTGCCTGGTGCCAACAAATGTTTAACATTAAAATGATCTAGGATACGTCTTATAAACACTTTGCGAAAATTGTGTAAATAGGCGAAGCAGGAATAAACATCGAAACCAGAAACTTGTGGCCATGTGACTCGAGATTGTTATTTAATGTTTACAAACAGTTTAACCCCATAATAATATTAACATTGGTTACATAGATTTTGTTCTCAAATTGGAACCACAAAAGAAGCCAACTCACAACTACATGTTATGTGTGTTTTGTTTTCAAATGCTGATGTTTCATACTACGGCCATGCCCTCTAACGCCTATCACATCTGTTGTATTCCACATACGATGAGAAAGTAAAGCGTGCTAAAAAAAAAAAAAAAATGAAAATCAATTTTACGATTGGCATGTATCATTAATTATTCACCTTCAATCTCAGCACTATAAGTAAGGTAACCCAATTGTGCGTTTTTGTCTTCGGGCATTATTGGCTCATGGAAAGTCATATTCAGGGCATCAATACGCCGAGGTTTTTCGTATCATTCAAATATCAATTCAATTTTGTAGTGGCCTCTACAAACCAAATACAATCGTGTGCTTAATGCTGAAATCATTTTCCATTTAAACAGGTATGTGTCAGTGCCTCTGGTTAAACACGTCTTTGTTGGTGCGTTTGAATATGTTTGCTTGTTATTTTGGTGTTAAAGGCGCTCGCTCTTGTCTTTTCTAGTGTCTATTATAGTACTCGTTTTTACAAGTCATTGGTTTTGTTAATACAAACGGTAGATTGTGCGTAAAGCGTACATTTTCATAACATTGTTGAAGTATTGTTTAATGGATACTTAAAGATCCTCAAACATTGTTTTTTGACTTGGATTTCAAATTATTTCAAAGATCAAAGCATGTGATTTTCTGCATATGGTACATCATATTCACTTCAACATGACTGCTTACATGTTATACTTGTGAACAACGCAAGATCGATGTACAAATTTACGTGTATAGAAAATACGGTGAAACATATGTTGTATTGCTCAGCACAATATGTGGAATAACCCTTGGCATGTTTAGTAAAAACACGCGCCTCATCATCAATTTATTATTAAATTCGAAAGATAAATCATTGATGCAAGTACAGTAGATATTCGCTTGCTGAACGTTCTACTGATTCTTACAGTTGATATATTGCCATTTAAGGGTCAGATTATTATAGTGTATGTAATAAATTTACAAATACTAACTAATAACTATTATATTATATAGATATTTTAAAATTACTATAATGGCAAAACAGAAAAAATAGATACTTTGCCGGCAATGACTTGAACCCGGAAACCCTTACATCCAAAGCAATCTTCATTTTTATGAATGTTATCTAAGCGGGTATTTCAAACGCGGGTAAACTATGTTAAACGCTATGTTGATAACCTACGTTTTTTCTGATGCAGAACAGAACGCATGGCTTGTGCTTCATATTGAAAACGCACCTCTTTTCTAACAATAATAGATCGAACATAGGAAAGAGAAACTTCTTCGTAGGTTCTTCCAGGTAAACCTCGCGGATTTGTCCAAATGAACATCGCGGAATATTCCATGTGAGCAATCGGTTCTCGCTTTTTCAACAAAACAATACATTTAAAACTATACTGCGTTTATCATATGTTGAATGCGCTTCAAATATATCAGTATATAAAGATAAACAATTGGTGAAATATTTATCGGAAACATATTTTATAAAAATATTCAAAAACAATGCGCAAGATGAGCATGCTCTTCAGTAACCTCCGATTATTGGTTTCGTTAATCATGACGGCGTAAAAGCAATCCGCGTTATGAAATACATATACTCTACTGCAATACGCATTTGCGATTGATCAAATCTTCTTAACATTCAGTTGAATAGTTGGGATTTAAACACAATTGAAAAACTTGGAGATAATGATTTTACTGCAAAACGTAACTGTACTCAAATTATGTTTTTTTTTATTACTATCGTCCAAATAAATTCAGTCACTTGTCTGATCACAATACACTAGAGTCAACGGTGCAATCAATGACAAAGATGAGTAAAACATTATAAAGTATACATGTTTTGTATGAATTTACGTTTTATACCACGTGTGAGTGCATAACTGATATTTCATCATTTCAATGTGAATAATACATGAGTTGCGGTATACCATCGCACATTACGTTGCATGTTTAGTTCTTTACATATGTTTACTATTCAGAAACACAAAGCCAAATCAGTGCACATATCATCTTATATATCGAAGGCAATTAGATGAAACCATTGCTGAGGACAGAGGGCTGTAAATCTACTTCATAAAACAGAAGGATCCCGGGATACATCCTCGAATATTTCTTTTGTTTCGTTCTGTGAAAAACATTTGATTGGCAATAAATATCTTAACAGATATTAACATTAATTATTGAAGACTATATTCTTGAAACATATATTTAGTGTGCGTTTATTAAGGGGTGTTGCGGCAGTTTATTTAACCGAGGATATATTTAAAGCAACACCTGATGCTTTTATCACAACCCAATATTTTTGTTATCAGAATCATCACAAATGACCGAGTTGGTTCATAATAAGTACAAAGGTCAGTGGTTCGATCCCAGGCGCGGTTAACTGTTTTTACTTCCTTTTTTCTTTCTTTTATTTCATTTTTGTTTTTTACTGGAGCTCTGTAGTCCTGTTGTTTACATTAATCAATTTTAAGCATTCAATCACAAACTTCAAAACATTCTGAAATCTGTCAACAAGTCCTTGTTATTGATGATAAAGGTCTAGTTTGATACTGTATGGTCTTATGTTGGTGATTACATATTGTATTATTGTTGTGTTTCTTTGGAAGCGTTTGTGTTCCTAGTTAAGATTGTAAACAATTTATAATGTTTATGCATATTTCTTACAATCTATGTACCGGTACTTGGGTTTTGCCTAATTGGTGTATTTAATGAAATTTGACATAGACGGTAGGGATTGTTAAACACAAACATCTCTGTTAAAAGTGCGGTGAACCCCGTTTTTTATTTTTGTTTTATAATAACAATACGTAGATGAAAATATTTGAGCAGTTTCGCAGAAAGTTATTAGATAGAACCTTTTTTATTCCATTTTTGTGGTAAAAATAGTAAAATATTGACGTTTTTTTGGGTGACATAACAATTAAGTTCTTTAAATTTAACTTGTGTTCTCCATTTTTTTGGTAGTTTGTGGTTTACTCAAATTGTATATGATGTATCTTAAGTTATATAATATCTACATGTTACAATTTCATAGGTTATTAACAATTTTTATGCAATGAGAGATTTTACAGTTTTAATGAAAAAGTACATGTTATATAATGGCGAATAAAATCAAAACAAGGCCGGTGACCCTATGTTTTTTTTTCATTTTTCATATAGTATTTGTATGTAGTACTTGAATATAAATTTTAAACAAAATCTATTAGATGGAAAATAATCAGCAAAACTGCAGCAATACCCCTTAAAGAAATCATTATACATGTCTATATAGACGTTCAACTCTCTAGTTGAGGTAAATGTCTGAACTATAGGAATTTTATTAACGTTGAATATTAACCATTCCCGTAAGTTAAAGCACACGTAAGTCTTTTCATTAAAAAGACTGGCACTAGATACGCAGTTCGTGTTCGTTTTAGATCGTTTGGGATGATATATACAAACTGATATAAAACAGTTAATTAAATAAGTAATGCATGACTTTAAACGTATTAGCAATTTACATGACAGTGTTAGTATTCAACGATGTTTAACAAAGCATACGAATTTGATATAAAGAAATAATTAGGTGCAATACATGGAATGCATCAATTAACGTCAGATACTGACGAATTGCTTTGGTCGACAAGATTGTGTAATAAAATATTCCGCAATGAATGGTTCTATTACACGAACTCATTTCTACGGAACTAGAAATACCGCGTCGGCATGCATATGGGCTGAAGGCATGCCATAGTGATATAAAATATGGGAAAGCCGGAAAACAATTACTAGAACAATATTTATAACAATCTATTAAAGTTGGAACTGGCGTGAACTACCATTCCTGATATTCATTTTGTAAAAAACATTTGCGCGATAAAAGAACAAAACCGACTACATATACATGCTTGTAAGATTTATTACAGCTGTTAGTAAACCCGCAATGTCAAACTCGTTTTAAGGCGACCACAAGATGGTTTTCCCTATCCTTACCGATCCTCATTATTTATATAGACGCTTAACGTTTTCTTTTGGTATTCCGGGTCGAGTTTCTTTCGATCCTATTTTATATACTAAATCGTATTAACTTTAATAACTTTTGCAGAATAAGTGAAGAAGGTTGCAAACACCATTCTTAAATTGTATAACAACTTGTGTATTGTAAGAATATGCTACCAAATGAAATTTTGCCAACCAACCAGCGATATAAACATGGTTCTGGTCAGTGGAGATCAGTTAGGGATTTCCCCTACTATGGAAAGGATTATTTTACCTTATAACACAGAGTGTCATTATTCTTATTACAATAATTGGCATTGTTGTCCTTAATGAGTAGTTATTACTTGGCTTATGTAATGCATTTGCATACCACACATGTTTCAATTTATCTGAAAGGTTGGTCCAAGTAGTTACAATTTGGTTCGATGCTTTAATATGTTGACAAACATTTATTGCTGGTATGTCGAACTGGGATTGTGAAGAGGGTATTGGAATGTATTGAATACCTCATATATTTTGTAATTTCCCGCATCCAACATGAAAGTCTTGGCGGACTATCCCCCATGTAAGTCACTATACCAATACCAGCGCTTTAAACTACACTTTCAACACACATACTCAAAGTGAATTCAGACATATGCTAAAAATGTGCTTGCAAATATTAATTTATAACAACAATTGTAATCAATCGTCTTTATATTACATCTATATCAGTATTCGATTATATTTGTGAATATGTCAAAGATATTTATAAGTCGTAACTTGTTGCTTACGTTATAGCAAACATTTGTTTCTAACATTTTGTTATTATTCGTACCAATGTGTATTTTATTTACCAACAGTATGTGTTTCTTTCTGAACAGTATCATTTAATTATTGAAGATTAACTTCAAGTCAATTCAATTTGTACCACTCATATTTAAGACACATGTCTTAGCGTTCATGTCAATATTTAACAGAGAAGGATTGCGTTCAAGAAATCGTCGTACGCACGTATGTTTAACTTAATAATGAGAAGAAACTCACGAGTTGAACGGCCCATTACGCCAACAGACTTCCTGACATAAATGCATCCTTTTCTGAGGCCGGATTTTTCTATCAATTAATCCAAGACCATTGCCTAATGAAAGGTATGATTCATATGTCAGTTGCGCAACTAAAACGTTTCTTGTCAGACGGCACAATACTTGTTTTTACATTTTATAACTTCTGTCAACATTCTAATATTTAAGTTTCAACACATTTCTTTAAATTTTGTTAATCAAATTTAAATCTTAAAATAAATCTGTAAATTTCTCTAAAATTTATATTTTCGTTGTCTAAGTATGATGGATAAATAACTGTTAAATGAATAGGTTAATGGTATGCATGGGTTGACGCGCTATATAGAATTATAATTGATTATATAATACACTCGAAGTTAGCGAAACCACGTTAAATATGTATTTAAATCAGATAAAAGTGGCACACAGACTCATAAATCAATGCTCCTGATCGCTGATACTGCCTTGTCAATCGATAACGCCTTATCTATATTCGCTTTTCTGTTGCTTACACGAGAAATAGTTTAGAATCAAAATCAACGTACACACACCCAATAATATCTTGGTATTTTCTAGTACTTACCCGCATTACGGTTGATAAGAATAATAAAACGTATTATCGCGTGTTTTGTTTTAACACGACAAAGATTATTCCATGTTTGCATTACAAACAATAGGAGAATTCATAAATTGGTATATGAAAGTACTACATTTATATAATGCAACATGTAAAATCTAATTACAAAATCCCATGTTACTATCTTTTTTCAGCAGTAATATTAAACATAGAACACTTTTGTTAGTGCAACTTACCACGAAATTAATATACGTTTAATTTTACTATTAAAATAATCAGTCTATATGTCTAATAATAAAGAAATAAAGATATCCAAACTTGGGCAACGCTAAAAAAGTGTCGATCTGCTAATAGCAATGCCAAATCAGCGAAGAAAGTTTAATAGTTTGCAATGATTGAGCAAGTGATACGGTATCTTGGGGATCTAATGATTTTTCTCTTCGAGAAATTGGCGTAGAAATAATTTTAAAAAAGCAAATGGAATCACACCAAACGTGTGTTACGGTATCTTGGATATCTAATGTTACGGTATCTTGGATATCTAATGTTACGGTATCTTGGATATCTAATGTTTTTTTCTCTTTGAGAAATTGGCAAAGAAATAATTTAAAAAAAAAACAAATGGAATCACACCAAACGTATAATAAAATATGAAATATTATGAATTATTTAGAGGATAACGTTCTGGTGAAAAGCAGGCATTCGCTTCACATATACCGCTATTTAATGTCTGTAAACAATTTTCAAGTGTGGGTGATATTCATTGATAAGCTAACATACATAGAAACAATTAAAGAAAAAGCACATATATATGCATTTAATAATAGTCCAATCAAGATGTCATACAATGTTTTATCAATTACTAAGTAACTATACGCACCTGGTTGCAAATTTCCTAATACGAAAAGCGTAAGCAGCAAGCCCTTCACGACCCTATTCAAAACGCAGTAATATCCCATCTCTGAGCATACCATTCCTGACAAATTCCCAATTCACAAAACTATCGTGTTGAGTAATCCAAAAATGTACTAACTTAAATATAATCCAGTGCTTTTCTGTGTTTCATTGTATGTAAAATCACTTCACCAATACCATTTTATCCATGACAATATGCGTTTATATTACGACGCTGTCGAATACAGGTTCACTTAAACAGCGCGCCAAACACCTATGAACTCCACACAGACTTTATGAACATGTGAGGTTCCGAAATGAGCCGTTTACAATCCTTTCGAAATTTCACAATGAACTTATTTTTTATAGCCTTCTTAATGGCTCGCCACTCACAACGAAAACATTCTTCCGTGAGGATTTGCATTATCTATTTAGTCACTGGTCTTAACCAGCAGAACCATTCTCATCAATGTGTCTCTCCTGTGTAAATGCGCTCTGTTGAACCAATTTAACAATTGCGTGAATGTTTGCGTTATGCTTTATAACAAGAACATTTTAACAGTTGTGCATTTTGTGTGTCGTTTCATTGGTTAGCAGCAGGTTTATCAATTAACCGCGTTTCCTTTGATGGGAAAACTGTTATTTTATTTTCAAGTGAGTATTCATATTTCGTTTGTGTTCTAAAAGTTGTATAATGTTTCCAGTAGACGAATGCGATAGCAAAGATGCTTAGTTTTTGTTTCGATTTGTTTAATAAGTGGTATATATTGTTTACATAAATCAATATAAATGTCTCCTTTGCTGCACTTATATAAACATCAAACATATTTTCCCATGCGTCTTTTTATAACTTGACAATTATTTATGAATCTGACATATTAAAGTGTGTTTAATTTCGTCAATTGTTCATCGCCTACTTTTGCCCCCTTTAGTCAATTACAATATCCATCGCATCAATATTCCCATTAAGTTGCCACAGCATTGCCATCAATCACTTATTAAACGAATATGGTTATTCGGAGTAAAGATTTTATTGCGCATTTAAATGATTTAAAATATCTACAAGTAAAGGTGATTACCCTAAACCATATTCACCGAATTAGAATATTAATACATCCGTAAAATCTTCATTGAGATAATGTACCGTTTGTTGTAGCAACAACGCGGAAAAATTGTTGATTAATGTGCCATTGCATGAATCAGTTTATCACAAATTTATCTCATTTAAAAATACAGCAGATTCGCCAGGCTCGATTACACGTAAGACCACTATAATCGAACCCTTTTGGGGCTTTTTTTAATGAAAATCTATAATGCCCAGTCTGTCAACAACATATGCCTATCAATTTCCTTTGCAGGCATACACTCGTAAGCAGTTGGCGGCGTATTTGTTTGGCAGTAAGATAACAAAGTTGGTAATACAAGGGTCATCGTTTGACTATAAGATAAAAAATATTGTTCAATTGTTATCTACAATCAATATATGTCCATGGAACAGACGTTTCGTTTATGGAATTTGAATACTAAACACGACAGGCGCGTATGCTATAGAATATTTAGAAATGCGATGCAAACTATAAAAAAAAATCAATGCATAGCCCCATAACCAATATCATTGCTATATTGTCGAACAATAAAAGAAAATTAGATGTTAAGATACATGCATTGGTTTTAACATCATCAAATTATTATACAATTGTGCATCGGTATAAGTTGTATCTGTTACAATACGTTTTAATATAATCTGTCAATTTTTAAAAAGAACTCACACAGTGTTTAATCACATACAGTCAGAACTATATCCATGTGATTTGTAACCTAACATATCCCTCAAATATCATAACATTAGTGTAACGAACTCTTCTACTTTGAAAACAAATTCAATGCTGGTATTTAATTTCGTGTTTTATCAATCGAATTCTTTTTTTTTACGGGAAACACACTAGAAATACATTCAAAACCTTAAACGTAACATCGTGTGTTATTAATTTAAAATTATTCAAACAATAACGTATTTTCATTTAAACACAACAAAAAATGTCTTAAAAGAAATATTATAAACTGTATTTTTCTGAGCTGCCGATCAAATAAGCTTGCAATTCCCCATGTAACACGCCGCTTGACCTGATGTGTATCAGCAACTCCCTTAGACACAACAGTTCGTTATATTGTTTAAATTACTTCAATCAATGTTATATTTGTTATATTAAACAGGCGTCTCATAAATGGTATTCATTTACTATTTAGCATAAGGGCATTCATTCCATATACGCATAGTTATGATACACTCTTCTCAGAATTTAAGTTTTAATAAAGGGTTGAATTAGATATATACATCATTTTTAAACAATTAGATGCGCTTCGTGCGAAATCGGGTGTTATGCCATATGCGTTCATAGCGTAACTTTATAGCGGATAAGTTAGCTGTTCGTTAATGACTTAGGGCCTATCTTCGTACGATGCGGCTCATTTGATACTAATTGATAATACTTAGTTACTGCAAAGTAAATGTTGCTTTCTTCAACACGACCTAAGGCATACACACAAAAAACGTTTATAACTGATTCAAGTAAGTTGTCTTAAAACAGACTGTCACTGCATCCATGAAGCTTATACATATATGTTTGAGACTTAGTGCATCTAATGCGATATTTTGCTATAACCGATATAGCAGACTTAGCCTTCCAGCGCTGATTACTATGAGGAAAGAATGCCCAACTTTGCAACATTATAGTAGAAAATAAATGCAACTACTACATTACCTAGAACATTTAGATATTATAATAAACTAAAACACGCTACCTGTAACATGTAGAACGGTACTTTGAATTTTCTGAGCTTATACATGTATGAAATGTATAAATGGTAATAATTGCTTAAAGTATGCTGCGTTCTACTTATAATGTTTAATGAACTAAATAATCAATATAAACCACAGGAACCCGTTGCGTTTGACAACGCTCTTAATCAACTTGCTGTAAGGTGGTTCTCTGTTGTTGAAATACGACTGCAGAATCAATAAATCAATCAGAAAATGCATGAGGATATTACGCCAGGAAGAAGTAATATTTGACGAATGAAGTTGAGACGTATTTTAATTCCTCACTTAAACATACTCTCAAACATACCACGAATGCCTTGTGTAACTTATATACACAGTACACTATATTCATCAATATTTAACAACGCGTTTAGTTGTTCTTTACAAATATTAACAGATACGGCATAAGAATTAACACATTGTTACAATTCAGTGTTAATGTGTTTGCATCACGTTATAGAAAAAAAAAAACAGAACGATTTTTTTATGTTTTTTATTTCACGTGCAAGCAAATGACCAAGTGCCTATTCGATATACGATAATACAAATATTCATCTCAGTGATAAGATCACCTGCACAATAGAACAACATTTTGGTTGGACAATGAGATAATGTAAATACAAGTATCAGTCAAAACCTTATTGTTCACAACATTTCCGGACTAAGCAGCTAACAGTATAGATAATATGTATGCATCTCACGAAGAAGCAGTGACAAAAGGTGTACAAAGCACGATTACATACTTTGGATAAAATCTTGCGGAATATTAAAATTCCATAACTTCGAAACGTGTTGCCTAGTATAGTGCAAATTTATCACGCTCTCTGTAGGTCAACGTGCTATGAGATCAGCAAATAGAACATAGAAGCTCTTTATTAAAACCTTGCTATTCTAAAATGCGTGTACTTGATACCACAAATGGAGTAGGGTTTATAACAAAAGCAAACGATCATGAGGCTGGGTTCATACATATTAAACACTTGTTGGCATTTAAAGCATAGGTAAATGTACTTATTCTGTCGCGGAATAAAATATACATTACACAAAGATAATATGTCAGTATTAACAGTCTGTCGATGGCGCCGTCATAATCGAAATGCGCTTGTGTTGCAATGTAAATGTCAGATATAATTGTGTTCATAACTGCCGAGGTGTTACAGAACACATACCGAAGTTACAAACGAGCTTTCATTGACATCGAACTAGTATTATATCAGGATCCTAAAGATTGTATTGCAGTCGACAAGTTGTTTTGCATTCTAAAAAAGATATTTACAGTTTATAAATTATTATATACATGTACTTATATGGATACTAGTACGCGCGGGGTTATATATAAAAAAAACAGTCCAATCGTGTAAGTTGAATTAATATTCTGAATCAGAAGCATACTACCGAACTGTTTTATTGTATGTTTTATGTTGGCGTGTGTTAAGGTGATTTATATAATTAGTTTAATATTATTTATGTATGAATATTTTTGAAGAACAGTTAAAGAATAATATTATACTTAAACCAATATTTGTGCATGTGGCTTTCTAGTATGTTCAGCAGCTGTCCGAATATATGTACTTCTATTTTGAAAAGGCGTTCTAAAGAGCACAATATACCATACTCATACCATTACATTAGATCAAAGAAAAATAGTATAAGTATAAGTGCAATACATTTTTAATAGCATGTCTAGTTTGGTATGTGTAGAGCTTTGTGGACGGCTGTCTTCAACGCGTTCAACAAATCTAAAACACGAATACTTAGTTTATACAAAGGCTTTCCATACGAAGAATTATGCTTTATCTAAACATAATGGGTAATAAATCGTCTGCATAATGCGTGCACGTATCAATTCATAAACAAGTCGAACATATTTTATATGCTTCAAATAGTATAAGACGACGTGAACAAGACCTATAAGGTAACATATCCATGGTCGCCATAGGGCATATGTTTCCAAGTTTCACTTGGCCACTGAAGGTCACTACACATTTTCACTGTAACATAATAGTCTTTAAACATAAAAAACTTCAGAGGCATTATCTGGAGATCAATGCTCGTTTACATCCATTTGTAGTTTATGAAAGGCTTTTTTAGCTAATGTTCCCATACAAGTTTTAAGCCTGGCATATAGAAAGATTGCGAATGAACCAAATAGTCATCTATTGCTAATGAAATTAATCATGTTTGCATGTTCATAAATCTCTCTTTCTATTCAAACCATTTATTGCTATGTAATTATTTAAGATTTAAAGTTAATTCATCTTTACATACATGAATTTCTTGGAATGTAATTTTTGTAATACAAAATATAAACATCTTTCAATTTACAAGTTCTTTGATGGCAATCATTTCAAGCGTGTTTCCTCAAATAACATCAACCTAATTGGTGCGATAAGAATCATTACACACAAAGAAATATAACATTTGGGCAATACTAATAGAGTTATTTGACTACGACTTATCGTTTGCGTTCATCGGTCGAGAACAGTACGCCAATTACACCGATGCAAATTTGCTTCAATTGTAGTAACAAAGCTATGCCGAATGCCAAAAATGTTTAAAATTACAACTTTATAGGATGCGTTGCAACGTCTTGTAAACACTTTGCGAAAATCGGGTAAAAGCAGGAATACACATTTATCGAAAGCAAAAACTTTCCATGACCATGTGAATCGTGACGTTCAATCAATATTTTCAAACAGATAAACCTCATGGTAATATTAATATTTTGCACTCAAATCGAAATCACAAAAGTAGCCAACTTACAACGACATGTTCTTTGTGTTTTTTTTCAAATGCTGATGTTTCATACACCGGCCGTTCACTCTAAAGCCTATCACAGCTGTTGTATTGCACCTGTGATGAGACTGTAAAGTGTGTTAAAAATGAAAGCTGAAGAATCAATTTCAGGATTGGTCTGTATCATTAATTATTCACCTTCAAACTCCTTAAAGTACGAGTTAGGTTGTATTTGTGCGTATTTGTTTTCAGGCATCATGGGCTTATAGATAATTTCTACATACTCAGTGCATTAATACGTCAAGGTTCTTCGTATTATTCAAATATCAATTTTATTATTTGGTGGCCTATACATAACACATGAAATCGTATGATATATGTAGAACACAGCTTTCATTTAAACATGAATGTATCAATGATTTTTGTTTAAAACGTCTTTATTGACGCGTTTTCATATATTTGCTTGATATTTTAAGTGTTTTAGGCACTCTTGTTCCAGTGTTTATAACATTACTCGTTTGTACATGTAACTGGTTGTGTTAATGAAAAACGATAGGTAGAGCATGAAACGTACATTTTCATGATATGAGTTGTTTAAATGGATAACTAAAGTTCCTCAAATATTTTGTTTTGACTTGGAATTAAAATTATTTCAAAGATCAAAGCGTGTGATTTCTTGCATATTGTACTGTATATTAACTGCAACTTGAGTGCTTATATATGTTTTACATGTGAACAACCGCAATATCGATATACAAACTAAAATGTAAAGAAAATACGATGAAACATATGTGTTTTGCTCAGCACGAAAGGTGGAAACTCAACTATCTAATTTGATGATAAAAATATATTATAATTAGAAAGGTTAAATCGGAAGTAATATGCTTTTTTAAATATGAAATAAACCACTGCGTTATCTAATTACATTTGTTTAAAGCTACTGAATACATTGTATTGATGGCATTGTAGATTTTTAAAATCTTTTTTAGATTGAACGCTTTTAAAGACTTTATTAAATTTGGTATGTGATTGGGTACTGCATTTAACGACTTTATTTCTGTTTCTTCTAATAAGTTATTAATTATACCTAGTAATGCATACAAAATATTATGTAGTGGTGTTGAGAACGTAGGTTTCCTGGTGTATGAATACCCCGAGAGACAGCCAGCTTCATGTGTAGACAAACGGTAGCGAAAACCACCATAGCATTCAATGTAACGCTGTGCCACTACGTTTGCCAAAATATGAATTCCAGTTTGAAACTATCCGTTATCAATCCGGCATGCGGGTCGACAGAGTGTATGCAACATATTACCTGGATTTGCAGAGCATGCACAGAAGAAACAAACACAATACAACGGATTTCATTATAACAAGCTCTACTATTTATCACGCCAGTATTTCTGAATTTAACTGTCAAGTTTGAAATAGCAATGATTACAACATAACACAATTTACCGTTAACACAAAACGTAATTGCAGCTATTATATTAATTGATTCAATGACACTCTGACAATATCTTGTGAAATGTAAGGATGTTTTATGAATTGAACATTAAGATGATACTTATATGTGTATGTATAGCTTTCTTCTTGCTAAAATATATTAATGTCCAACCACAAAGTCCGACGCAGTGTGTTTGAGACCTAATAGTGAGAACAAATATGCCGCCCCTCTATAATGACAGTTCGTAATAATGACAAAATTTATATTTATCCTGTTCTTACTCATATACACATATTTATATTCTTTGAGGAGCTATATTCTGCAAAACATGTTTTCAGAAAGCGTCTGCAAAGGTCAAATATTCGTTTGACGCACCTGTAAGTCTAATGCAGAACAGAAAACATGGCTTTTGCTTGAAATTGAAAACGCAGCTCTATTCTAACAATTTTAGATCGAACATATGCATTTTGATAGGAAAGAGAAAGGTCTATGCGGATTCTTCCAAGTGAACATCGCGGAATCTTCCGTGTGAGCTATTGTTTTTCGATTTTAAAACAAAACAAGACATTTAAAACTATACTGTGTTTATCTCATGTTTAATGCGCTTGAAATGTACCAGAATAGAAAGGGAAAACATATTTGTGAAATATTTATCGGGAATATCTGAAATATTTAATTTCAATGCTCACGATGGACATGCTCCTCAGTTACCTCCGATCATTGGTTCCGTTAATGATGACGGCGTTAAAGCATGCCACGTTATCAATGACCTATTCACTTCTTTAAAAAGCATGCGTGATTGATCAAATCTTCCTAACATTCAGTTGAATAGTTGGGAATAAAACGCAAGTGCAAAACTCAGATAATGTTTTTATCGTCCAAATAAGTTCAGTCACATGTCTGATTTCAACAAAATGGAGTCAAATGCAGCAACAAATGAAAAACATGAGCGAAACATTGTGACGCCTACATGTTTTGTATGAATTTACATTTGATTACATGTGTGAGTGCAAAACTGATATTTTATCATTTAAATGTGAATAATACGCGAGTTGTGGTAAACCAACGCACATTACGGTGCATGTTTAAGTCTTTGCATATGTTACTGGTTCAGGAATTCAAAGCAAAAGTAGTGAACACCATCTTGTGCATCCGAGGAATTTTGATGAAATCATTACTGAGGACAGAGTGCAGTAAAGCAACTTCACAAAAGGAAGGATGCCAGGATACATCCTCGAATTTGGCTTTCGTTTCGTTTTGTAAAATCATTTGCAAAACATATCTTAACAGCTATTTAATAAAATTATTAAAGACTATTTTCGTGGATGATATATACAGTGTAAATTTGTGAAACAAATCAGTATACATGTCTTTAAAGAAGCTCGACTCTCTAGTTGAGGTAAAGGTCTGAAAAATCAGGAATTTGCTTACCGTCGAATATGAACATTCCCATAAGTTTATGCACAATTAAGTCGTTTCATAAAAGAAGACTGGAACTTGAAACGCATTTTCTGTTCAAGTTCAATCGTGTGGGATAATACATGCACACTTACATTAACAGTTAATTAAGTATTTGATGTATGCCGTAAAACGTATAAGGAATACACATGCCAAGTATTAGTATTAAACGCTGTTTCACAAAGCATGCACATATCATATAAAGAAAGAATTAAGTGCAACAAATGAAATGCATCGTTTTACGTCAGATACGGACGCATTGCTTTGTTCGACAAGAGTGTGTAATTAAATATCCCGCAATTTATTGTTCTATTACACGAAATCATTTCTACGGAATTAGGTATACCGCGTCGGCATTTGTATGGGCTGAATGCATGCCAAAGTAAAATAAAATATGGGGAACCCGGAAAACAATTACTAGAACAATATTTATAACAATCTAGTAAAGTAGGAACTTACGCTTACTACCATTCCCGATATTCATTTTTGAACAAACAAATGCGCGATAAAAAGAACAAAATATACTGCATACATTCATTATACTTTGTTAGATTATCTACAGATTTCAGAAAAACCGCAATCTCAAACTTGTTTTAAGGTAACCACAAGGTTGATTTCGACTATCCTTACCAATTATTCATGTTGAAGCTTAACTTTTTCTTTTTGTATTCAGGGTCGAATTGTTTTAGATCCTATTTTCTATACTAGATCATAGTTTCTTTAATTACGTTTTCAGAATACGATTAGTAAGGTTGCAGACATCCTTATTAAATTGTGTAATGACTTGAGGATTTTAAGATTATGTAACCAAATACAGTTTTTTCAACCTACCTTCCTTTTCGCGTGTGGTGTTAGTCGAACCACTTTTTATCTTGCATTCATTAATGTTCTCAATAAGCATAATTTTCCAGATAGCAATTGGTATTGATTCTAATGACATTACCGGAAATAAAGTTATTAGATTATAGACGTCGACGACCATTTTGGCCTGATCGATGAGTCGAAGTATACAATATAAATATAAATTGTACAGTAATCGACTTTGTCCATATCAACCGGTGATATAAACATGGTTCCTGGTCAATGAAGATGAGTTGGTATTTTCCATCCAATGGATAGGATTATTTTACGTTGTATCACAGACTGTCATTATTATAATAACAATATTGAGCACTGCAGTCTTTACAAGAGTTTTTATTACTGGGCTAATGAAATTCATTTTTATATAACACATGTTTCTTTTTCACTGAAAGGTGGGTCATTCTAGTGTCAATTTTGTTCGCTGCTTTAATCTGTTGACAAACATTTATTGCTGGTATGTCGAACTGAGATTGTGTAGAGCGTAGTTAAATGTATTGAATACCTCATGTTATTTTGTAATATAAAACCTGCAAATCTTGGCGAACCCAACCCCACGTAAGCCAGAGTACCAGCGCTTTAAAACAACACTTTCACCACACACATCCATAATGAGTTTAGACACATGCTAAAACCATGTTTGCATATATTTATTCATAACCACATACTTGATCAATCGCCTTCATTTTACCTTTTTAAGAATTCTAATATATTCGTGAATATGTCAAAGATATTTATAAGTCATAAATGTTGCTTACGTAATAGCAAACATTTGCTACGAACAATTTGTTATTATTCGTACTCATGTGTATTTTATTTACCAACAGTTTGTGTTTTTTTCTGAACAATATCATTTAATTATTTAAGATTAACTTCAAGTCTATGCAATTTGTACCACTTATATTTAAGACACTTGTCAATATTTAACATTGAACGATTGCGTTCACGAACTCGTCGTGCGCACGTATATGTTTTTTTTAATAATGAGAAGAAACTCATAAGTTGAACGGCCCATTAATCCAACAGACTTCCTGACATAAATGCGCCTTTTTTGAGGCCGGATTTTTCTATCGATTAATCCAAGACCATTGCCTAATGATAGGCATGATTCATATGTCAGTTGCGCAACTAAAACGATTCTTGTCAGACGGCACAAGACTTGTTGTTACATTTTATTACTTTTGTCAACATTCAAATATTTAATTTGAAACAATATTTCTTAAATTTTGGCAATCAAATTTAAATCTTAACATAAATCGTTGTCTAAGGATGATGGATAAGAAACTGTTAACTTAATAGGTAAATGGTATGAATGGATTGACGTGCTATATCGAATTGTTGTTGAATAAATAATGCACGCTAAGTTGGCAAAACCACGTTAAATATGTATTAAAATCAGATAAAAGTGGCACACTATCTCATAAATCACTGCTCCTGATCGCTGATATTGCCTTGTCAATCGATACCGCCTTATCTATCTTTGCTTATCTGTTGCTTACAGGAGAAATAGTTTAGAATCAAAATCAACCTAACCCACACCCAATAAAACATTGGTATGTTCTAATACTTACCCGCATTACGTTTAATAAGACTCAATAGTAAAACATATAATCTCTGTTTCTTTGTTTAACAAGACAAAGATTATTCCATGTTTCCATGACAAACAATAAGAGAATTCGTAAATTGTTATATGAAAGTAATACATTTATATAATGCTACATGTAAAATCTTATTACTAAATTTCATGTAACTATATTTTTTTCAGCAGTAATATTAAACATAGAATACTTTTGTTATTGCAACTTATCACGAAATTAGTAAGCGTTTTATTTAACTATTAAAATAATCAGTCCATTTGTCTAATAATAAAGATATAATGATGTTCAATCTTGCGAAACGCTAAAAAAGTGTTGATCTGCTAATAGCAATTCCAAATAAGCGAAGAAAGCTTAATAGTTAGCAATGGTCGAGCAAGCGTAACGGTATCTTAGGTGTCTTATGATTTTACTCTTTGAGAAATTGGCGTAGACATAATTTAAAAAAGAGTAAATGGAATCGCACAAAGCGTATAATACAATTTAAAATAATATGAATTATTTAGAGGATAACGTTCGGGCGAAAAGCAGGCATTCGCTCCACAGACAACGCTATTCAATGTCTGTGAACAATTTTCAAGTGTGTGTGATATTCATTTATAAGCTTACATACATAGAAGACATTAAAGCAAAAGCAGATAAAGATGCATTTTAAAATAGTCCAATCAAGATGTTATACTATGATTTTTTATCAATTACTAAGTAAGTATACGCACCTGGTTGCACATTTCCTAATATGAAAAGCGTAAGCAGCACGCCCTTCATGACCCTGTACAAAACGCAGTAATATCCCATCTCTGAGCATTCCATTCGACAAATTCCCAATTAAGAAAACTAGCATTCACTGACATCACACTAGTGCTATATCAGGATTCTATTGATAATATTGCAGTCGACATTTTGTTTTGCATTATATAATAGATGTTTACAGTTTACAAATTATTATATACATAGACTTGTATAGTATGCACAGGGTAGTAAGGAAAAAAAACATTCCAATGTGTAAGTTTAATTAATATTCTGAATCAGGAGCATAATACCGAGCTGTTTTAATGCATGTATTGTGTTGGCGTGTGTTAATGTGATTGATATAATTAGTTTGATATTTTTATGTATGAACATTTTGAAGAACTATTAAAGTAAAAACATTATGCTTAAACACATATTTGCGCATTTGGCTTATAAGTTTGCTCAGCAAAATTTATTACTACTTGAACAAACTTTCTAAAGAGCACAATATTCCATACACCTAACATTACATTTGATCAAAGGAAAATTCAATTTTTCGTTTGCAATAAATTATAAGTGCAATGCATATTGAATAAATCTGCATCTCAATAAATAAAACGAACATTAACGGTAAATGATCCCAATGAATATGGCTACACCATTGACATTAGAATAGGTGAGCAACGGCATGGTACCAAACATACATAAATATGATTTTCCCTCAATGTTCTTGTTTCTTGATGAGTTCGCTAGAGACCATGTGTAAATCTGGTAAAACATTAGGCTTCCATAGCCCAACTAAAAGAGTATTCCATTTGAAAGCAACGCGCGCATGATGACAGCATTTTGTTCTTAAATTTTGCATTCTAATTTGACCGCTCTAGTATATATATATATAAGTGTTTATGTATGTAAAGTTGTCCATTCTGTGTCTGTAAAAAATTGTTCCCACGTCGAGATGTGTTGCGGTGTAAGTACGGGGTATATAACTGTGAATGAAACATCTTTTTTGGGGGATGGAGATTTCATAGTATATATATACCTCGTTCTGCACCATAGCTAGGCGCACACGCCGAAGTCTCAAATGGGAAAATATATGCCTGTCTGTATGTCTGAGTATCTGGTTGTTCACACACCTTTTTCCCTCTCTCCATATATATATATCAACAACTGATAGAAACATGGTTCCTTACCGGTTGAGGGAATGTTTGGTAGTTCGATGAAAACACACTTAAGGGGTGTTGCTGCAGTTTTGCTGATTTTTTTTCCATCTAATAACTTTTGTTCAAAATTTATATTCAAGTACTACATACAAATACTATATAAAAAATGAAATAAAAACATAGGGTCGCCGGCCTTGTTTTGATTTTATTCACCATTATATAACATGTACTTTTTCATTAAAACTGAAAAGTCTCTAATTGCATAAAAATGATTAATAACATATGAAATTGGCAACATGAAGATATTATATAAGCTAATATACATCATATACCATTTAATTAAACCACAAACTACCAAAAATATGGAGAACACAAGTTTAATTTTAAGAAATTTAATTTTTATGATTTTTATGTCACCCAAAAAAACGTAATTATTTTACTTTTTTAACCACAAAAATGGAATTTAAAAAGTTCTATCTAATAAATTTTTGCGAAACTGCTCAAATATGTTCATCTACGTATTGTTATCATAAAACAAAAATAAAAAAGGGGGTCACCGAACTTTTAATAGAGATTTTTTTTTTTTTTAACCATCCCTACCGTCTGAGTAAAATTTCATAAAATACAGCAATTAGGCAAAACCCAAGTACCGGTACATAAATTGCTAGAAATATGCATACACATCAGTAATTGTTTACAATCTTAACTGGGATCACTACAGCTTACAAAAAACAACAACAATAATACAATATTCAATCACAAACATAAGACCATACAGTATCATACTCGATCTTAATCATCAATAACAGGGACTTGTCGACAGATTTCGGCATGTTTTGAAGTTTGTGATTAAATGCTTTAAATTAATTAATGTAAACAACAGGACTAAAGAGCTCCAGTAGTAAAACAAGAATGAAATAAAAGAAAGAAAAAAAGAAGTAAAAAAAAGTTACCGCACCTGGGATCGAACCTCTGATCTTTGTACCTATTATGAATAAACTCGATCATTTGTGATGATTCTGATAACAAAAATATCCGGTTGTGATAATAGCACCAGGTGTGGCTATAAATATATCCTCGGTTAAATAAACTGCCGCAACACCCCTTAATTGCGTACTAATATTGTCTGATTGGTCATCCACTAGAAACAGGAACGATTTGATTTTCCCGTCTATAAGTAGGGATTATTGTAAATTGTAACGCTACATGTCATACTTCAAATTGCAAGAATGAACCATGTTGTCCTTACATGAGTTGTAATTATGGTACTAAAGCGATGCATTTGTAAACGATACATGACTAAGTTACCTAAATGGTAAAAAAAGTTACTGTGGCTATGTACGGATGCGCATTGTTATTGCTGTCTCCTGTGGTTTGCAATGCCACCCACAACGCAACGTACATGTAATCTCGGAAACGCGTTCAAGTAAGCGATTATACCAACGCGTTAAAACAAATTCTAACACAAATACTGAGTTTAGACACATGCTTACAATACGATGATTTATGTTTCTTCTAAACAAAATGAGTACTCAATAATCTTCAGTGTGCGTGTACGTAGGATCGTAGGAATTCGTAAATAAGTCGAACATGTTTTACATGCTTCAAATATAATAAAACGATGTGAATCAGTCCTATAAGTTATCAAATCCATCTTCTCCATAGGACATTTGTCCATGTTTTCTTGGGTCACTGTACGTCACTATACATGTTCAAAATAACTTAAGAGTCATAAAACATTGAATTTACAGAGGTATTATCTGGAGATAAATGCTCGTTTACAACAATTAGTAGTTTATGAAAGGATTTTGGTTAGTTACCCCATACAATTATTTAGCCTTGCATATAGAAAGATTGCAAAGGAAACATAGAGTAAACTATTGCTGATGCAATTAATCATGTGAGCATGTTGATCAATCTCTCGTTCTATGTAAACCCTTTTTTCCTATGTAATTATTTTAGATTCGATGTGCATTCATCTTTGCATACGTGAATGTCTTGGAATGTAACATTTCAAATGAAAAAATATAAACATCTTTAAATTTAGAAGTTCTTCGAAGACATTCATTTCAAGCGTGTTTCCTCAGAGAACATTTACCTAATTGGTGCGATAAGAATCATTAGACACAAAGAAACATGGACTGTGGGCAATGATCATAGAGTTAATTGACAACGACTTATCGTTTTCGTTCATCAATCAAAAACAGTAAACCAATTACACCAATGACTAAAATTGCTTCAACTGTATTAACAAAGCCAAGGTCTGATGCCAAGGAATGTTGAAGTTAAAAGGCTATCTAAGACAAGTAGCCATTTCTTGTTAACACTTCGAGAAAATTGTGTAAAACGGGGCAGTAGGAATAAACATTTATCAAAACCAGAAACTCGTGGCAGTGTGACTCGTGATGTCCCTTAAATGTTTATTCACTGTTTAATCTCGTGTTTATATTAACATTCGTTACATTGATTTCATACCGAAATCAAAATCGCACATTTATCCACAGATGTTGTATTCTACCTGCGATGGGACAGCAAATTGTGTTACAATAGGAAGATGAAAAATCAAATTCACGATTGATCTGTTCCATTATTTATTTACATCTCCACAAACTATGGGTAAAGTAACCGAATTGTTGTATTTGTCTTCAGCATTATTATCTTAAAGAACGATTCCACACATTCAGTACATCAACATCTCAAAGGTTTTTCGATTGAGTCTGGTTTAAAACGTCTTTATGTATGCTCTTAAATATTACTGTTTTTATTTTGTTGTTTTAGACGATCTTGTCTTTCCATGTGTTTATAATATTACTTACTTTAAAGTGCATGTCAGTGGATTTGTTAATGAGACACGCTATATAGTGCATGAAACGAACATTTTCATGATATGGTTGAAATGCTATTCATGGCTAATGAATGATCCTCAGCACGAAAGCTGAAAACTCATATTGCTAAATGTGATTGATATAAATATATTATAATTACAAAGGTTAATGTCATATTAAATAGGAAGTAATATGTTTATTGCAAACAGGAAATAAACCACTGCGTTCTTTAAAAACACTTATTTAAAGCCATTGATTACTTGAATACTTTGTATTGGAAGTATTGAAGATATGTTACTATTTTTGTTAACACTTTTTAAATTATGATTCGTGGTAAGCGATCGTCTAATGTATTATAACACTTTATTTCTTTATATTCGGATATGTGAAAAATTGCAATTCTTTATGCACTAATAATTTTTTTTGTAGTTTTGAAAAGCAAGGGTTCATTAATCAGTTACACTGTGTTGCGAGAAACAGCCAGCTACATATGAAGACGAATTGTAGCGAAAATAATCACAACGTTCAAAATAACGCTATGCCACTACGTGTGCCAAAATATGAATTCCAGTTTGAAATTATCCATTGTATATTTGACATGCGGGTCGACATAGTTTATGAAACATATACATGGATTGTTAGATAGCGCAGCAAGGAAACAAACAAAATACAAAGGTTTTCATTATATAGTGATCAACTGTTACTCTCGACACTATTTCTGCTTTGTACCGTCACGTTTACAAAAGCAATGATAACAACAGTAAACAATTGACCATAAACAAATAACGCTATTGCAGCTATAATAGTTTATATGACACCCTGACACCATCAAGAGCTATGTTAGGAGTTATTATAAATTGAAATGTGAGATTAAGCATGTATTTTCTCTATATATTTCTGCTTCGAAAATATATAAATTTCAATCAAACACTCTTATACATATACTTATAATCCTTATACTACATGGTATGTCATGTTGTCATATATAACATGTTATGCCATATTATATATTATTACATGTCATGACATGTTGTCTAAACTTACATGGTATATCAAGTTAGACATCATGACATGATGTGTAATTTATAATTATTATAAATATAATTTTGTGTTGTCTAATATTACATACCATGTCACGTTTTCTAATACTACATGTAAGGCTTGTAAGCGTATTGTGAGAAACAAAGTATATTTGTTAACACAATATGTACCGAACAGTTTATCAAAAGTGTACATAGAATGTAAACACATATGTAATAATTAATCAGTTATGTTATCTCTTCACTTTCTTCTTTGCACTCATTGTTATATCCATCCATCCTTCTAAGCTATAACCCAAACAATTAATTGTAAGCAATGACTGAAATAATCTATTAATGACTTACAACTTTTAATTTCATGATTGTATGTGTTATTCAAGGGTTTTAATGTTCAAGTATTGTCGTACATTCAGTGAAAACGTGTGGTGGTTATTTGATACATCCAGGATTTCACAAAGGATTGATTAAATGATAAAAAGTAAGGATTATTTCAGCTAACTACAAAACTGGCGATAATAGACCGACACAAAGGTTAATTAAACAATCTCTCAAACATACGAAAAACGAAAACAACATTGGATGGTTTGCAAACATTCGTGGGTGTTGCCATAAAACAATATTGTTCAACAACTGATACCTAAAACGTGATATTTGCTTTTTAACAAAGTCGCAGGGAACGTATTCATACAATAACTTATCGTTTGGTTCATTTGAAAATAAAAGTGTCAATCTAGTTACATTAACTGTATATTATACAGCTGTTATAAAAAGTCATGCATTTGTACGTTTAGCTTCATGATAACTATCTCTGCTCTTTACAACTTTGAGAACATCATGTAACTGAGAAGAAATTTCTAATTTCTTTGTTTACGTTAGAAAAGTGCGCACACCATTTGACGTTTATCTAAAACACATGTGTCCATATCGATGTATTTGTAAATACAAAAGATAAATCATTGATGCCTGTTAAGTATTAATTCTCTTGCTGAAAGCTGTGGTGTTTCATGATTCTTACAGATGATATATTACTTGTTCACATGTTTTTTGTTGTATGTCAGTTTAACTTTATACATTTAGAAATACAAACAAATATATAATGGTATATGAATAGTTTAAAACTAGAATAACGGCAAGAAATAACAAGTTGAAGAAAATACTTTATTCTCCCAGACTCGAACCCGGGACCCTGTGTAGCTAATGCTATTCAGATTTATGAGAAAGCGGGTATGTTAAACGCGGGTTTTGTAAACGATATGTTAGTAACTTGCGTTTTTGTCTAATTATCGTTGGAAAGTGTTTCAAACCATCTTTCGACTCCTAATTGACAATAACCCAATTGATATTTGTTTTACATTTCTCTTATTCAGAAGTATCATGTGCCTGTTTGAAGCTAATGCATAGTTTGTACATTCTTTATTGGCTCTATGATATATTTTTAATTGTCTTTTTGCTAAAATGTGAACACGTCCTGTTGAATCTATATTGATTGCGGCACTTTTTAAATAAAATAGTGTGTACCAGGGCATATCAGCTACCTTTCCGATATGTGACCATATTAGAGACAGGCAGCGTTTCCCTTTCGTCACATGTGCTGACGACACCTAGTTATGCAAAACATGCGAATGCCTTATTCTTTTCCCAGAAACGCAGGTGCGTGTTGTACCTGACAATACGTGATGAACGTGTCATTTACAGAAATAAATCGTAAATACAAACGTATCAACTCAAAAGAAACATTTGTTATTTCCTAAATGAATTAGTCGTTTTTTTAACCACATAACCAGCCAAGAAACAGTAATATAGTTTGCATTTTCTTTCAAGTATGTTCATTTGTTCGTCTTGATAAAACGAGAATAATTATAATTATAATGCATAACAGATAACATCGCTTTTGCTTTAAATTAAAAACGCCACTTTTTTCTAATAATAATTGATAGAAAATATGCATTGTGATAGGAAAGATAAACGTCTTCGCGGATTCTTCCAAGTGAGCAATAGGTTCTCGTTTTTTTCTGTACAACAATACTATACATTTAAAACTATACTGCGTTTATTCTATGTACACTTTTTAATTGATCAAATTTTTTGAACATTTAATTTAATACTTGGGAGTAAAACGCAAGTAAAAAACGTTAATTTTAATCCAATTATTTGTTTAAATGTCCAATTACATTAAGTAACATATGAGGGGTCTAATTTTAAATAAAAACACAAATGAGTCAAGTGGGAAACTAAAGAAACATAAGTGATACATTGTAACGTGTTTTAAGTATAAACGGTGTATACCTAATGGTAGTGCATTACTGATAGTTCATAATTTACATTTTCATAATACGCGAGTCACGGAAAACTATCGCATATTAACTTGCATGTTTAGTTCTTTACATATATAAACTGATTCCAGAACTCAAAGCCAAAGAAATGAATACATCATATTATATATCTACGGACATTTGATGAAACCATTGCTGATGACAGAGGGCTGTAGATGTATAAAGATGGATCCCGGGATACATCCTCGAATTTTCCTGTTCGTTTCGTTAAGTAAACATTTCATATCGAAAGAAATATATCAAAACGTGTTTCCTTTAATTATTGAACACAATGTGCTTGGAACATACAATCAGTTGCGTTTGTCAAAAAAATCATTTCTTATGTATCTAAGGAATCTCAACTTTCTTATTGGCCTAAAAGTCTGAAAAATACGAAATACTTCTCGTTGAATATGTTCATTAATATTAGTTTATTCACACTTAATGTGTTTATAAATAAAGACTGGTTGTCGATACATGATTTTATGTTCAATCCTTTTCAATCCTTTTGGATGATATATACCAAATGCCATAGACAGTTAATAAATTAATTAATGTATGCCGTTGATCGTATCAGCACTGTAGATGCCCACTATAAGCATTGGGCACTGTTTCAATAAGCATGTAGATCTTGGTTTAAACAGTATTTATTATGATACTTTGAACATGACATGTGAGAAACATTTATACAATAATGGATTAGAAAACAAGTTACTAAAAACTTATATGAATTGTTCTCCATAGGTGTGTTGGACCATTTAAGAAATTAACACATGTAACCAGTTAAAGCTATAACCAGTTAGAAGTATTTTTTAACATTGAAGCGTGCATGAGCTGCTTAAGCATATATTTAGATATATGAAAGATAGAGCAGGAATAGGGTAAGACAGAGTGGAAAGACAAAGAACAGTGGAGAAAGAACACTCGAGAACATCAAATATGGTGGGCTGTTGCCAGTTATTTATGTGAGAAGCGTTTTGACAACACGATATATCGTTGAACCTCTAGAATTACAGTTTTGTTTTGCTCAGGGGTAAGGTATTCGCATCCAAAGAGTAAGTTGTTTGTTGTAAGAGGGCACGGGATATTTCCAAACAGATTATTCCGAAGATGTTGCTGGTGCAGACAATGTAGAGGAAATGGTTGGCAGTTTCGATTTCTCCACATGAGCAAAGAGGGCTGTCCACTAATGATCTTCGGAATAGGTCGTTATTGAGGGAACTGAACTCAAGTCGCAATCTTGCGTGAAGGATTTGACCAGCTCTTGTACCAATATAAAATAATTCAGACGCTTTTGTGAGATTTCTGCTTGTGAAGCTTTAAAAGAGGACAACGTGGGAGATTGTTCCAAGTCAGGCGTAAGGGCATATCACTCACGTATTGCTGTTTGAAGAACTGAGCATCGATATGATTCACTTCTTGCGTGAATAAGAGGTACTGATTCGTTATTTCTAAGCTCATAGCGGTTTTGAGGGGGGAATGGCATGAGATTTGAGAGGTATTCTGGACATAGTCTGTTTTTCATTTTGTAAAAGAGAATAAGTCTGTGTTTCTCCCTCCTTTTTGAAAGAGTTTCCCATTTCAGATCGTTTAACATAGAGTTAATATGACACAATTTAGTGGCGCCGGTGCATATTCTTGCTGCCTCATTGTATACAGCTTCTAACTCTGCGCTTAATTCGTTGGAACAGTTGCCCCAGACAGCGTCTCCATATTCCAGCAGCGGTCTTATAAAATGAACATTCATCTTTTCGAGGTTAGACCTGGACAGTAAGTGTTTCAGAGACCTTAAAATGCCGATATGTTGCCAGGCTTTGTTTATAGCTGCCGATATATGTGCTGCCCATCGGGCGTCGTTTGACAAAATAAAACCATGGTGTTTATGTTGTTCAACTGTCGTAACTGGTACATTACCAAGATAGAGCGTTGGATGTATTGGTTTGTTTCGTTTCCGCGAGAATACCATTGATTCTGTTTTAGCGGGATTGAATGAGACAAGCCAGGACATAGACCAAGCATGAATGGACTCTAGATCATGGTTAAGATTGTGTGCGGCTAATGAAGGCGTTTCAACAATAATGTACATACTCGTGTCGTCAGCAAATAACCGTATTTCGGAGTTAATATTGTCAATTATGTCGTTTATATACACAAGAAAGAGCAGCGGTCTGAGAATCGAACCTTGGGGAACACCTGCTGAGATATTGGACCATGAGGACGTAGAGTTTGCATAAAGGACGAGTTGTTTGCGTTGTGAGAGATATGATTTGAACCAGTTAAGAAGTTGATGTTTGATTCCCAATGATGAAAGCTTTAAAAGTAGTCCACGGTGCCATACTCTGTCAAAAGCCATGGAGATATCACAAAAGACTGTTCGTACTTCCTTGCCAGTGTCCTTTGCTTTGCAGATATCATTGTACATATACGTAAGTTGGTTCGTAGTGGAATCACCTTCGATAAAACCGGATTGATGGGAAGTCAGAAGTTTGTTGCAAGTAAGAAACTTGTAAAGATGTTTGTGTACACAGCGTTCCATAGGTTTGCCAACGCAGCTGAGAAGAGATATTGGTCTATAGTTTGCTGGATCGGAGGGATCGAGATTTTTATAGATCGGTGTTACGTTTGCTAGCTTCCAAGATGGTGGGAAAATGGATGCGTTCAAAAGATGATTGAAGTAGTTTGACAACGGTAAGGCTAGTTCGTTACAACCTTCGCGTAGGAGTTTTGGGCTCAGTACATCAGGTCCCCTAGCTTTGGATGGATCCATGGACTGAATTGCATTAATAACGTCCTGAGGCGATATCAAAATGTTTGAAAGGCTATAATTAGTTGTGTCGTGTAAAGATGGAAGGGGCTGGTTTGTGTCATCTACAAAGGATGATGAGCAGAGGTATTCATTTAGAAGTTCACATTTAGCTATGTCAGAAGAAGCTTCAACATTATTATGAGTGAGTGTAGGTATTATATTTGATTTTTTATGTTGCTGTGTTAATTCTTTCGCTAATTTGAACCATGATTTTGATGTTAGGTTGCTTGTATTTATTTGTGTTATCAGCTTTTGTGTGTGTTCAAATTTAGACTTTTGTATTGTTTTTGTTACCTGATTTCTGAATTGTCTGAAGTTAGCCCAGGCTGTAGCCGTGTTTGATGTCTTAGCTTTACTCTGGAGTCTTTTGCGATTTCTAATAAGTTTACGGATATAATTATTAAACCATGGTATTTCAGTTGGTCGGATAGTTGCAATTTTGTTCGGTATTGTTTCGGCGGCAGCTTTAATTATTATTTCAGATATTATTTCAGCAACATTTTTGAGGTTATTTCTAGCAATTACATCTGTCAGTGACCAATCAACTGAGTTTAATTTTTCTCGAAATCATGTGTAGTTGCCCTTATCATAAAGCCAAATGCGGCGTTTGAATGAAGAAGGATTCGGTTTGTCAAATTTGAGGATAGCAACAACAGGACAGTGATAACGTATAAGTCCAGGAATGAATGGTTCTCCTACAAAGCTAGCGATTATGTGTGACGTGTTGTTTACAAATATCAGATCGATCAATGAGCTGGAATTTTCAGTGAAATGGGTATCAGACGAGATTAATTGCTTGGCGTTATATGATTGAATAAGTCGACTCATTTTGTTGGATTGTTGCCACTAATATTGATGTTAAAATCACCAGTTACTAGCACGTTATCACAGGTTGCAGTAAAAGCCTGATCAATACTTTGTTCGAGAATATCCCAGTGGCTGTTATTTTAGTTTGGAGGGCGATATATTCCGCCTATTATAAGTTTACGTTTGTTTATCGACAGTTCTAGCCATATTGCCTTTAAACCGTTTATTGCCAGGTAAGAACGTTCGTGATATTGAATGCCATCTTTGACGTAAATTGCAACTCCGCCCCCTTGTCTGTTTTCTCTGTCACAACGGACTGGTGGTGAAAAGTTTCATATGATTGTGTCATAATTTGCGATTGAGGAACTAAGCCATGTCTCTGTAAACACAAGAACATCGTATGCCTGAGCTTCACTTTCTAAATAATCCAGCTTTGGTTTTAGGCTTTGGATGTTCAGATGAATTATATTGAGGCCACTATAAAGAAGGATTATATATGATGAATCATTTGAGTCAGGGTCAGAAGAAACTGAGCCGCTACCAGGTCCCGGGTCGGGGTGGATGTCTCCTGAAATAATTAAGATTAGAAGAAAAATGAATATCTTGTGTGACTTGAACATGTTTTTCTTATCGTGTTGGCATTGGTGACGGCGACTAGCTATAGTGAGGGTGTGTAAATTAGTCACGGAGGATATGGACTTACACATTTGAGAGAAATCGCCGCCACATGGTGTGTTTCAGATGCTGGAATTTGTAGATTAGCCCTGATGTAAATGGATGTCCGATTCTGTGTTCGATGCCTAAGGAGAGAAGTGAAAGATGTGAATAGAATAAGTGACAAGAAAATAGTTCTAAAGCAGATCATGAACGTTTGCTTTGTGAGTACTGCTATCCGAAGAAATGTGTTCGGAAAGAAATGGTGCTATACTAATGAACAATACGTATGCATTACGTATTAACAAACGTGATGTAAAGAAAAAATTGGAAGTATACATCGCATATGATGTGTGCGTCGTACAATATACGTGACACCTTGTGACTATTGAAATCCGAAGAAAGCTGTCGGAAGTAATTGACGCATAAATAATCGGATCAAAAACTCTCCGTGTTAAATATTAAAACAAAAATGAATACATATGCACACATCACATACCATGTGTACGTCGAACAATATACGTAGCAATTGTATTCATAAAGCAAAAACAATCAACATGTCATAAATGGCTGAAGTGCAAAATTAGCAAGTCCGTATTTGAAGAAAGACTGCACACAAATCTGCATGGAAATGTTAAACCACAATTATAACCGTGCATGCATTGTGACATTACACATACAGAGCACGGGTTTTCCATGGTTTCGAGTATAGTCAATATCCGACGTTTCGAGGTCGCCTATAGTGGTTGAAATTAAATAGTTAGTTTATGTTTAATGTGAATTGCTGTAGATCATATGGTGATTCGATTCTGGTGATTTTCTGGGATTTGTCCTTGATGAGGATGGTGCCGTCGGAAGTCCAGACGACGTCGACCTTGCAAAATTTAAATATTTTCCGGGCTTTAAATAGCAGTTCGCTCCGTGTTTTCGTCAGATCCTCGTTAAGGTATAACCCGTCGTGTTCAGATGTTTTAAAATTAGAACGGAGCATGTAGACCTTCTGTCGGGCGCGGAAGCTGGTAAACTTGATAATTATGTCACGCGGTAGGGGATGGCCTGTTTGAGGAGATGCCCGAGGTTTACCAAGTCGGTGGCATCGATCGATTTCGTCGATACTGATGTTAGCGCCTATGTCGGAGAAGATCTTTGTGACAGTTGCGTTGTGGTTTCCCCCTGGCTCTCTGACACGGCCGATAAGCACAGACAGTTGCGGCGACTATACTGGTTTTGGCGGTCAATGCTTGCCTCCATGTCGGAGACTTTCGATTAAAGTTGATTTACCTGTTTATGCAATGTCTGATTTTCGGACTTCAAAGCAGCTATTTCTGTATTGAGGCCACCAAGAACGCCAGTCACTATGCTAGACACTATGCCGGAGATTTGTGAGGCAAAGGATTGCCTCAGTACGTCGCTAATTCGAGTAATGTCTTCATTACTGAGGCTGATAATGTTTGGTTGGCTCGGTCGGTCAGATATATTTAGTTGGTCTTTGCCCGGTATTGATTCTTACGAAAATGTTTGGACCTTCTTCAGATCAGCTTGATTTAGGGAAGAAGAAGCGTCGCGCTTTTTTGACTGATGGACCAGGGTTTTTTTGGTTACTCATTTTGGCTTGGTTAACTTAACGTTCCTATGCTTTATAATTTACCACAGTATACTTCAAAAACGGGTCGAGCGTGACAGGTTAGCCGTTAATCTTCCTCGGGCTATGCGTGATAAACGAATACTGTATCTCCAGTGATGCGTAGCACGACTATATTTTTCTATGGAAAACGTCAAATAAGTCAAATAAGTTGATGTTTTAAAAAAATTGCACTTTTTCATAAAATGGTATACATACTATTCAGCTGCTACTAGTGTCCAGTAAAGTCCCATTTCAACTTGCACAGTTTAACACGACAATAAATCACATTTTCGAACAGCTCACTTCAAAACACGTCTAGCCAGTAGCCATAACCTGAAGCTTTGATAGATCTTACATATAATAAATAATTAAGTGCACTACACTAAATATATGGTTTAATGCTAAATACAATACAACATTGTGTAATTAAATATTCGTCAATTTTTGGTTCTATTACACGAAGTCCTTTCTACGAAACTTGTTATACTGCATCGGAATTTTTATAGGCTGAGTGCATGTCATGTGGCATACATATGTGATAGCCAGAAACAAATTACTTAAACAATGAAAATAATGTAAAGAAGGTATTTGTGCGAACTACCATTCCTGATGTGCATTATGAACTACACAATTGCGGGAAAAAAAGAACACCATTTTATACAAACATTCATTATACCTGTTTGTAAGAGGATCAACAGCTTGAACAAAACAAATCAATGTGAAACTCGTTTGAAGGCGTACACAAAGTGTTTTCACAAACTGACACGGTCCTCATTATTCATTTTGATGCTTTAGTCTTCTTTAGCAATCTGGTCGAGTTTTCTATCATGTTATCTATACTAGATCATATTTATATTTAAGCGTTTGCAGAATAAGGAAAGAAGGTTGCGGAGCGTTTTCAATGATTTCTCTCATTAAACATTCTTATTAATTAAAGTAGGTCATAACTTGTGTATTTCAAGAATATTTAAACCAAAAATGTTTTGCCAACCTTTCTACCAGTTCTCATTTTATTCAATTTAAACATACGATTATTAGACGGTTCAAATTTTAACACATAATAATGTGTTAGATAATATTTAGTATGTATCACAACTTTCCACTCGTACATAAAACAACATATCCACGTTAGACAATACAAGACAAACACATACATATTTTAAGTAACGTTTCATTGGGCCATAATTGCACACTTTCTTACAATAACAGCAGCCCTGTAAAAAAACACAAATCGGACAACAAAGTATTTTTTCTAAACCTTTTAGAATTGACAGTAATATGATTGCCAAATGATATCCTCATATATTATTATGGAATTACTGGAACTACGATAATCATCTTCAACGACCATTTCGGTCTGAACGATGCGTCGAAGACGACCATCTATAAATTGTACAGTAATCGAATTTCGTCTTATCAACCAGTGATAGAAGCATGGTTCCTGGTCAGTGGAGATCAGTTGTCGATTTTCAATACCACGGGGAATTTTTGTTTAAGTTGTAACACAGAGTGTACTTATTCTAATAATAAAAAATACACGATTGTCCTTAAAGAGTAGTAATTACTGCGCTAATTAAACGCATTTGCAAACCACACGACGTATTTCGTTTTCTCTAAAAGGTCATACTAGTAACAGTTTGGATCGCTGCTTAAATATGTGGACAACGGCATTTATTATTGGTATGTATAACTGGGACTGTGTATAGCGTAGCATAATGTTGGGGATGCCTCCTGTGGTTTTAATAATGCAACTTGTGTTGTGGTACCAAACCCCATGTAAGCCAGAATACCAGCGCTTAAAAACACTGTCAACACATATACACAAAGTGAGTTTAGACACATGCTAACATTATGTTTGCGTACATTTTTTTCAGAAACAAATGCTTCATGTGTATGTCATTAACTAAGAGTTTGTGTTTCTGCCGAAACATTATTATTTCATTATTTCGTGTATCTTCAAGTCAATTCAATTTGTTTATTGTGACATTTAACACACATGTTAAATAGCGGGTATTGTCAATATTAACAGTGAGGGATTGAGTTCTAGAAGTCATCGTACGCACGTATGTTTATCCTAATAATGAGCAGACACTCAAACGAAGAACGGCCCATTAAGCCAACAGACTTCCTGACATGAACGCGCCTTTTCAGAGGCCGGATTTATCTATCAATTAAACCTAGACCATTGCCTAATGATAGGTATTATTCATATTTCACTTGCGCAACTAACAATTGTAGCGTCAGGCGCATTATTTTCGGCATTATCGTTAAGACATTCTTTACATAAAATTACTTCTGTCAACATTCAAATTTTTAAGTATTTAAATATTTCTTAAAGTATGGCAATATAATATCCCCGCTTGAAATTTTAATCTTTAAATGAATCTGAAATAACTATAAAATTGATTTTCGTCGGCTATGTATGATGGATTAGAAACTGTTAACTGAGTAGGCAAATGTAATGAATGCGTTGACACGCTATAAAACATTGATATTGGTTAAATAATACGCGCTTAACTAGCGTACCGCCGTTAAATATGCATTACAACCCGATAAAAGTGACACTATTACCCACAAATCACTGCTCTTAATCGCTTGTATTTCATTGTCAATCGATACCTCCTTTTCTATGTTCGCTGATAGTTTGCTCACACGAGCAATAGTTCCGAATCAAATCCACGTACACACCCGATACTATATTGGTATTTTCTAGTACTTATTCGCAACAGTTGATTAGACTCAATAATATAAAAATATTACCTTATGTTAAAACAGGATAAATATTATTAAATGTTTCCATGACATACACTTTGTGAATTCATACAATTGTATGTGAAAGCAAAACGAATGAAACATTTAAAATAATGTTATAACATCCAATTGTATTATCTTGTTTTCAGCAGTTATATCAAACATAAACACTTTGCTATTGCAACTTACTTCGATAGTATTTTGCGGTTGTTTCACTATTAAAATAATAAGTCGATTTGTCTAATAACAAAAATAAATTATGTTCAGTCATTGGAAACGATAAAAACTAAATATGTTAATTAGCTAATGTTAATGACAAATCTTCAAGAAAGCTTAATTGTAATGGTTGAGTAATTGTTGTAATTATCAATGGTATCCTTATAATTATTCTCTTTGAGCAATGACCGTGGAAATAAATTTTAAACGCCAACACAAGAAAAAGTAATAACACCAAAAGCATTAAACAACATACACAATAATGCATTATTTAGAGGCTTAAGTTTAAATGAACAGCATCAGTTCGTATCACGCGATAACGCTATTAAATTTCGCGCGTAAGAAATGTCTGTGATTTGTTCTCAAGAGTATGTGATATTCATTTACAAGCTTATATCCATAAAACAAATTAAAACAAAAACACAAAACGATGCATTGTAATCATTTACTACGTAAGTATAAGTACCTTGTTGCAAATTTCCTAATATGAAAAGCATAAGCAGAACGCCCTTCATGACCCTGTTCAAAACGCAGAAATATTCCATCTTTTAACACTTGTATGTTCCATTAAAACAAGTCCCAATTAACAAAACTATCTTGTGAAGTAATCCAAGAATGAACTGACTCAAATATAATTTTATGCACGATGTACTTTTCACGGTTCTTCTGTGTTTCACTGTACGAGAATTCACCTCACTAATACCTTCTTATGCGTTACAATATGCGTTAACATAACCACGCTGCTGAATACAGTTTCACTTTAACAGCGCGCCACGCACCTACGAACTCAACCCATACTTTATGAACATGTGAGGTTCCGAAATGAGCCGTTTATCACACTCTCGAATTTTCACAATGAACTTATTTTTATCGTCGTCTCGAATGGCTAACTACTCTCGACGAAAACATTCTTCCGTGAGGATTTGCATTATCATTTTAGCCAGTGGTCTTAACCACCAAAGCCATTCTCCTAAATGAGTCTCTCGTGTTTCATAGTGCTCCGTTGAACAAATTTACGAATTGCATGAATATGTTCGGTATGCTTTATTATGACCACATTTTAACAGTGATGCATTTTACATGTAATTGACATGTAACTCTTATCAATTGACCAATTTTCGTTTGATGGCACACTGTTATTTTATGTTCTAATGAATATTCTTATTTCGTTTGGGCTATAACATATATATATATATTTGTCCAGTATGTGTACGAACAAGCAAAGATTCTTAGTTTATTTAACAAGTGGTCTATATTGTTGCTATGAATCGCATTTAATGTCTCCGTTGCTGCACTTGAAATTAAAACCAAACATTTACATATGCGTATGTAAATAACATCACGCTTATTCATGCACTGACATATAAATAATTGTGTGTAATGTCAACAATTGCTAATCACATACTATTTCTTCCTTAAGTCAATTGCAAAATCCATCACATCACTATTCCCGTTCAGTTGCTACGGAATTCCTTTTAGAACGTAGTAAATGGATACGATTATGCGGAGTTAATTATTTGGAATATCCACAAGTTATTGCCCTTAAATATAACCATGGAATTTAAACATTGACACCTTCTTAAAATCGTCATTTATTCAATACGCTGCTCGTCGCAGGAATAACGCGGAACAATTGTTGTTTAATATCCGATTGATCGAATGAGTGGAGTATTAAGTACACCTCATTTCAAAAACACATCAGATTCGCCTTACTCGATTATACGTGAGGCCACTTTAACAGGACCCTTTAGGGCGTTTTATTCACTGAAAATCAATGATGTTCCATCTGTCAGAAACATATGCCCATCAGTTTCCATTGCATACATACAATCGTACGCAATTGGCAGCGTATTTTTCTGGAAGTAAGATAAAAACGATGTAATAGAGGGGTCATCTGCTTGCTGTAAGATGAAAAAGCTGATTATAAAGCGTAATCTACAATCAATATCTGTCCATTAAACCGACGTTTTGTTAATGGAATTTTGAAAATAGAACACGACAGCCGCGTATGCTATACAATGCTAAGACAAGTAAGCCTTTGACATCTATTAAGAAACAAAATGTTGAATTTCATACAGTTTAAAAACCAATGAATAGCCAAATAACCAATAGTATTGCTATATTGTTGAACAATGAAATGAAACAGAGGTTTAGAGATTTATACATGCATTACTCTTAATATTATCGAATAATGATCAAATGTTTAATCCATTTCAGTTGTATTTGTTTATATATGTTTTGCATATAACCTTTAACACATGTAATAACGTATTTTATATATAGACCACAATTTAAATAAATAATTTAGAAACTATAAATTGTTATAAAGAACTCACCCAGTTTTTAATTCCATCAAGTGAGAACTATATCCATGAGTTGTGTTACCTAACAAATCCCACGAATATCATAACATTACTGTTACAGTACTCTTTGTTTTTAACATACAAATTTGGTATGTAGTTTTTTTTATCGATCGATTAGGCATCACACTAAACATATCATCAAAACCTTTATCGTAACATCGTTTGATATTAATAGAAACTTCCTCCAGCAATTATGAACATTCATTAGAACACACCACCAAAGGTCTTCAACCAAATATAATAAACTGTATTTTGCTTAGCTGTCAATCAAATTAACTAGCAATTTTCCATGTAACACACCGCCTGTTCCGATGTACATCAGCAACTATCTGAGATAATCCATCAAAATGTCAAGTCATCCAATTCACAAAACGCAAAACAGTCATACCAACACAATATCTCTTACACAACACCATTCTAGAATCTGTCCCCTCTGCTAAATATCTCGGCGTCACTATATCTCACGACCTTTCCTTCAACACACACATCGACAACATCACACAAAAAGAAAATCAAACACTAGGCTTTCTCAGACGCAACCTCAAAGTGCATTCACAAGAACTCAAATCCACCGCATACAAGACACTGGTCAGACCCCAGCTGGAGTACAGCTCCTTCGTGTGGTCCCCGCATGCAGCAACTCGCATTGAGCAGCTTGAGTCAGTTCAGCGTAGGGCTGCCCGCTGGGCCAAACACGATTTCAGTAGGCTGTCCAGTGTCACAGACATGCTAACTTCATTAAACTGGCGACGCCTTGACCTCCGCCGTATTGACCAGCGCCTGGTTATGTTGCTAACCAGGTAGCCATTTCTATACCTGACTACCTCAAACCAATCACTAGACCATCAAGAACCTCCCATACAAAAGCATTCCAGAACATCCAAACCACAACCGATTACCATAAGTTTTCCTTCTTTCCCAGAACAATCATCCACTGGAATGCTCTACCTCCTGACATTGTCAACCTCCCTGGACCTGAGTTCAGCCTGGCTGTTAGCCGGGTGGAACATACCTCCCCATAGAATACCTGATCTGTTTTTAACCTGTTTTTAATAACTAACATACTCTTATTATCTCTTTTATATCCTTTTATTTCAGACTAACTAACACTCTTGTCGATTGACGCGCGACAGGTCTTTGTCCTCAGAAGGGGTTTGACCTTAATGGAAGATAGATAGATAGATAAAACAGTTTCAGCTAAGCTGTTTTATTCCGCTGTAGTTATCAGCGTTGAAACGCTAAGTCTGCTATATCGGTTATTGCAAAATATCGCATTTGATGAACTGAGCCGCAAAAAATATATGTATTGGATTCATGAGTGCAGTGACAGTATACTTAAAGACGACTTAATTGAATCATTTATAAGAGTTAGGGTATGTTTAAGGTCGTTATGAAGACAGTAACATTGTCGAGTGATATACATTTACTTACTATACACTAATATAGCTTGTGCCGCGTCGTGCGAAAGTCGGTCTTTTGTCATATGCGGTCAGCTTACTTGACCGCTATAAAGTCATGAAATGGTCGCATATGACATAAACGCGTTTTCGCAAGACGCGGCTCATATCGTGTATGCATGTTGTACTTTTCTATGTCAGCCGCTCATTAAGGCCTTAACACTGAGAAGAGTGTATCATAACTAAACGTATCTTGAATCATTGCCCTTTTGTTAAATGATAAATGAACACCATGAATGAGGCGTCTCCATTTAATATAAACACACTATATATTAGAGTGAAGAAGTTTCATTAATAGAAAGCTTGTCCAGATTTATTACAATAGTAAAAAATAAATAAATCTACATTTATGAATTCTAAGACATTAATATACGCCATTGTATGATAGCTACTGCGGTAATAAATTGATGAGTTGTATTTAATTATGGTAATTGTAGTTTCAAGTATGACGCTTTCCACATTCATATTTTATATGAACTAAAGAAATCAATCCATACAACAGGAAATCTACCTCACTTTCATTTCCTCTCATTCAAACGATTAACGCTTTATGCAACATATATACAGTATGCACTTATGCTTTAATTTTCAGTTACGATTATATTTGCTCAATACAAATATTGACAGATATGGCATTAATGTCAAACGTTTGTCTACGATTGAGTCGTTCGTCGAAAACTATCACTTATAACATTCGGTAATGTCAAGTTATACAGTTATACTGTGAACATGTCATGCACACAAACATTCTTGGTACTGGTATTATTTCTTATTAAATTGATAAAGATATTTTGGAGATTTTTTAATGATTATACTGTTATGAAACTGATATTTGTCATTTTTGTATCTTTACACTTTTCGTCTATATTACTTATACCTTCCAGATACGCTTGACAACTGTGTTAATTACAAATGTGTTTTATAAATGCCGTCTATTTGACGTTGTACGGCTTAGGAAAATATGTGTTATCAGATAGAAATAACTAGCGATTGTTTTTATCCTTTAACATGATTAATACGTGAGCTACGAGATATGTCTGTAACTTTAATTGGACGAACATGTGAACAATTCAAAAGTAACATTTATTTATAATTACAAAACTAAATTACGAAATATATGATACATTTCTGTCTTTTTTATCGGGCAATATATTTTAAACACACGTATTCCACAAACAACCAGCTCGATAGCACACATTACAAACGTTTAAATAAAATATAATTATGAACGAATTAATATTAACATATGATACATATGGATTTGAATAGGATATATTTTTTATATAATAGGATATTTGTATAATTTAATGTTGCCTACATGCATTTAGGTTATTTAAGCAGTTGTCTGAAACTATGGCAATCGTGAGTCTGCTTGGAGGTAGTTTAAACATGATATACGTTCTTTGATTAGTTCTTGGTAAATTTTTTCAAAAAGTAGATGACTTGACGCCATGCCATTGGCTTTTAATTGTGTATGCATTATAACGATTCACGTCCCGCATGTGTTAAACATTAATTGATTGTAACGATTCAATTTAACTGTGTTTGTATCAAGACATAAAACAAAAACAGAGCACATGAAATCAATAGACAGTTAATGGCATGGGCAGGCATTAACACTTGAAGGTGTTCTGCTACACGTTTGTATTAATAAATTTACCCACATGAATGTATGAATGAGTGGTAATGGAGCACCATATATGACAATGGTTATGCCAATAGGGATTTGATATTGTTAATGAATCCGCGTTCAAATATTATCAATGATTAAACCAACCCATTAAGTAATTAAAACATGTAAAGGACTAAGAGTTAATCCAAGCGGTCGTGAGCAAACTGACGTCATTTTGATGTTTGCAAACTAACTTCATTTTAATGTTTGGTTTTTATTCTTGTTTGTATAAATGTAAGTTTGCGCGTGATGTGATTGAGTCAAGTAAGACATAATAGAAATTATAGAAAGACAATTATTATTTGTTGGTTCAAAAATGCTGTTTTCCTTAACAATCTTGTGCGAATTAATGTTGAATCATAGATCGCAATCGTTTCCGTATCCAGTCTGGGCAAATGTGTAAATTAAAATCATAATGGTAGACAATTTGCACAATAAATTATCGCTTTTGTAATGTTACTGGAATTTGGCAAACGTAATTGCCATCATCAACACTTTTATTGGCTCGTTTTAGCTGATACAATGCAGTATCACATATAAGATATGTCTTATTGTAAAGTTGATTAGAAATAACCAATTAGAAGTTCAAAGTTTATGTTAACATAAGTTAACATTGACCGACCCGACGAACGAAATCCGAACTGATAATGTACATTCGGTCACGGAAGAGCAAGTTTTCACTTTTGTACATTGCATTTACGTCCAATCTGATATAATATATGGTTAGGTTATTCTCATGTTTTGAAAAACATTCAATTTTATCAAAAGGTATTATATTTCTTTTCAGAGTAAAAACAATTATAATACCTGTTTAAAAGTCTTACATGGGGTTGTCAGCCAATTTCCATCATAGTATTCAGTCATGACGATGTCATGACTGTGAATTCTTAAAATGAGCAAAATATTACATCTCTGTGCAATTAAGAACTGTCTTATATATTTTAGTGAATACAAACGCAGGTTTCTTTATAAGATAAATATATGATTTATTTGTCAGAAGCATTCTCTGGAGATAGGCAATAACGCCAAACTGCACATTTATAGTGCCGATGTTTCCGACTGAGGGAGCAATAACATTGGGATAACGTGCGTTTGTCTCATGTCTGCCTTTTGTAAGTGGCTAACAATGATGTTTACCCTCCTAAACTGTCATGATGTGTCAATTACGCTTTGAACGTTGTATCGCGAAATCTAGCCTCTGACTGAATAACACGCAGTTTTAAACCAATTCCTTCGCAGTTAAGTAATAAAAAGAAAACTACTCGTAACAAACTACGTAAACTTACATTAACATTATGTGTGAAATTTTATTTCGAAATTATATGTAGATGTCTATAGCATTACAATACTACTTTTTATACGCACTTATAACTGATCAGCAAACGTATATTTGAAGGTAAAGCTTTTCAGCAAATGCTGTCATTGCTTGTTAGTTTTTGTTATATATATAAAAATGATTTATTAGTATTGCCAAACTGTTCAAATATGTACATTATCATGCTCAAACTAAAACATATCTTCATCAAATTGGGGCCAAAATTGAATAGAAGATAGATCAGATCTGCATTAAAAAGAGCTTGACTATTTATGTCAAGTTTCACAAGTTGTTCCATTCAATAAAATTCGTCTTTGCATAAAAAAAATATTAATAAATAGTTTGCATTCTTAGATATTTTTATGAATACATATATGAGCGTGTTTTCAAACAAATATGCAAATAGAACAAAATACTCTTTTTTTTATATCTGAAATAGAAGCGCATACATATCGCTTCAAAGCTTTTAAGATACCTGCAAACCTATAAGTATGTCAAAGAACCGGAATAACTCATGTTTTCTAAACAAATATTTACATTTACAATATATATGAGGTTAAATGTTGATGGGTTAAAGTACAAATAATAGTACTGTTGCCAATCGTAATTTGTGTGTAATGGCCCGGGTAAATAAACTACATATACTTTGACATATTATGAAGTGTGAAAGGCTTAAACAAATAACATCAATCCCCAAACGCTTAGTTTCTATGTAAAGTCAGTGTGTTTTAATTATAACAGGGTGATATATTTTTACTTTAAATAGTTTTTTCATTGTTTAATAGCAGTGATCTCAATCCCACCTACAATATATGCAATTTCGAGCAAGATTCCGTTATAATACGTATGATTGTTCATCCCTATATCTTAGTACGTTATCAAGCTTTAATAACAGTTAATTGAAATTGGCTACACTACTTTCATATGCGATCCAAAGCGATGGCTCCTTATAAGTATTTATAAAGTTAAATCTTTGGATAACGAAAGGAGACCAAATTTTGACGCTGCAAACAGAAACTGTCATGTGTTATAGTTTTGGAATTATACATATATTTTCCTGGCATTTAAAGCGCTATAAACAAGTACTTCTCATATCACTCAAGTAAGTACTAACTTTAGATAACATTCATGTATAAGTACATAAACACTGACTACTTATAAAAACAAACGACAAACACGGCTTTAATAATTCATATAAATTAGATGTCTCTTTATATATAACATGCACGTTACGAGATTTCATCTAAAGCTTCACAATGCAGATCTGTTGGAAAAAGAATATATAAAAAATACTTAAGTTATTATGATCATCTACAATAGGGTGTTACTGATATTGCCAACGGTCTTATTTGACCAACTGTAAGAGTTCAAGCTGATGTTGGCATATGTCGTCATAATTGATAAATTATTTTGTCTGAAAACATTATTTAACGTTCTGTATTATGATAATATTCATGTTGTTCTACCTTTTCATCACATTAACAAATAAAAGAACACTGTACATCATTGAGCGAAACAACACTAACATTTTAGACTCATATCGAAATTATATTACATTTTCGTTAATGCGTAATCATCATTAAAAAATTGAACATTGCCCTTTAGTTACCATGCCTTTTCAGATAATAAACTTAAAAATTGATGTTTTTTTTTAATCTGAAGTTACTACTTTAAAGATTTTTCAAACTTCTATAGTAGACGCCAAATTACCGAATTGAAGTGAAATGTTTTCAATATAAATATACAGAGAAAGCATTGCAAGTGAGGTTAAATGGTAATGTACTGCTTGGATAAAGTAGTATGTTAATGTATCAATCAACAGTTTATTGTCTTTGTGTTTAGACCGGTTACTTTGTTATATGCGCATTTATAACTTGTGTGTAATAATATGGTATATTTCATATTGAATTACTAAATCAAACAATCTTAAATTAATGAAAGATGTTTATGTGATTGCTTCCTTAATAATATTTGAAGGAAACTGATTATTTGATGATATTCTAGTTTCTAGAAAACACTGTACAAACTGTGCAGGCACATGTACATGTTTCTTTATATATATATTTATATGTATTTACTCTCCTTTAAACTGATCTATAACTAGCTATATAACATTACATAATATAGTGTTTGTCGATAAATATGCGAACAATTTCCAGTAAAACATTGCGTAGGTAGCTGCGGTTTCTTCTCGTTGATATGATAGTTAAAACCAGTGATATAATAAAAAAATATATATCTTGGTCATAATCACGCAATAAATTGTTCCCACGCGTTCTCCACAAACAACGCTGAGGATTGCTGACAATAACACATGTGTACAATACAGAATAACTGCGGGGAAATTAGAAGTTCCGTATTGTTTCCTTAAGACCAAGAATGACATCCAGTGTGGGCTGGTTTATTTTGCAACATTTATTAATTGGGCTTTAGTTTTTGAAAATAATTCAAAAGTAATAACACATGTCTTAAATGACGGGACTGATATCATTATGTTTTCTCAAATAACAATTACACTTTTTCCAGGGCAAACATGCCCCCAGTGTGAAATAAACCTGTCACAGTTAGCAATTTTATCTTCAACAAAATTGAATATACAGTGGTTCTACAAATGTGTACATTTGTTCCCATTTTTGTCCATTAGAGATGATTAAGTTGGATATTACAGTTTACCTTTTATTGCTATGCATGCAAAATGTATATATTATCGGCTGTTGAGTGTGTTAATGTTTTTTATGCATAGCCAGGAAATGTTAATAATATGGCATTATGGTAGAAAAAGAAGAAACACATACATTTTCAAGGTTTATATTTGGGTTAATGTATGTATAAGGTTCAGAGTTGATAATAGAAACTATACTTTATCTGGAGACGCAGCGAATGGGAATTGCACATTACACTAATAAGTAAATTAACAAGCATTTTTTTTTATGCATACGTAGCTCTTACATCAAATATATGCATTACGCATTCATATTGACGAAAGCAATGGCTATATCCCAAGCATTCTTCATGGTCTTTAACTCTACAGTGTGACCAGTATCATTACAGAGATCTGGTATTTGGATTCCAACAGAATAAGTATTGTACTTAAAATGTGCACATATATGCCTGAAATAGAGTGTATACTAGAGAGTTTGAAAGGCTCCAGTGATGCGGACATCTGGTATCATAAACAGGAGAGATATTATAGTATATTCAATACATTCCATTATGTATTGCAAGTGAGCAATTGTCCAACACAGAACGTAAAGCCACAACAAACACAACACAATATTACAATTAAATTCGTGGTAATTTGTGAACATATTTTGAATTCACACTCATTTAATGAGCATTGTCATTAACAACGTAGAGTTGATTTATATAGCTCGTTCATCATACGATTGAGCATGTCTGTACTGTATGATGATCTGTTCCGAACTTTTGTCGACAAGAAATTTAGCTTTTACTTTTATTTACAGCATTCTATAGTGCCCAATTAAATTGGCATCGTGTTTCAACGATGAATATATAATTTTAAAATAAATTAAGTAATTTAATCGCAATAATATATTACATTTGTCTAGTATTGATGTGATCTGCTTTTATCATTATTAAACCATTAGCTTTTCGTATTTAATGTTCCTTTTAACACGTATGTACAAGTGTTTCATTCAACGATATTTTAAGGCTTTTTGGAGAATTAACATATCATGTTATAAATATCCACGGTAGCAGCTGTTGTTAATTGTCTAACGTTCATAAATGTTTGAAATAAACTGATATATTACACGATCAGATTATATCGTCTTAATAATCACGCAATTAACCATTCCAACACAAACTCTACAGACATCAGATTTTTTTTTTTGTTTTGTTTTAGTTAGTTATATTTCAAAGTACATGTATTTTGTTTTGTTAACAGTTTTTTTTATCATAACATTGCCTATATTTATTTACTGTAAGTAATAAACCTTTAATGACGATTAAGATGAAAACTAATAAGATAATTTTCACGGAAAATAATTATAATACAAATAAAACAAATGTGTTCACAACCGATTGTTATCCAGCATTTCTCGGTTTTCTATATTGGAATCGTGCAAGTGTGTACTTTGTCAAAAAACAGCATCACTTTTATAACATATGAAACCATTTGAAAATTGACACTCAAGCGGGAACATAACACGTGTTCTATGACCTGTTTTAATGATGCCACAATAAATTTTTGGTCGAATGAGTACGGCGGGCAAAACTGTATGCTATGGGATACCAGTACGTATTTGCTGCTTAATGGCAACTTCTAACTACAAGTAATGCGCTTTGCACCAGAAAACCTTTGCTTAAATTCAAATTAAGGTAAGTCTACAGTTTTAATTATTATTTGAAAGGAAAATCTGAGGTGGTGTTTGAAAACTTACTTAAATCGCCATAGTTCTTAAAAATTATAATGAAGTTGAACAAACTCGTTTTATGCGTGCTTCACCAATTTATTCTCAGCCCAAAAAATAATTATGCCATAAATCATATTTTCTTAAATCGGACTGTCTCATAGCTTTTATAGAAAGACGAAAATGCCAGTCTGCATAATCAAACAAGATAAGTAACAATTTGTTTTGTATCAATGAATTGGTAAACGGTAATGCAAACTTTTATTATTATTGTGCATATTTTACTCAATGTTTATGTATTTGCGTATTTTCATTTGTTATTTATGAATTAAATTGTGTACATATGTCTGATTATAAATATACCCATATACTTAAGCTTCTTGTTAAAATAGCCACAAAACAATACATTTAAGGCTCGCTCTGTGAAAAGGGGGTTTAATGCATGTGCGTAAAGTTTCGTCCAAGATTAGCCTGTGCAGTCCGCACAGGCTATTGAGGGACGAAACTTTTCGACTAAACTGGATTGTCCCTAAGAATAGACTTTCTTTATACGAAAAATATAATAAAAACGAATTGTGTCTTCCTTTATTAGCCTGTGCGGCTGCATAGACTAATCTGGGACAACACTTTACGCACATGCATTTAACCCCCTTTTTCACAGATCGAGGCCCATTGGTGTTCTTTACCGTAACCTTATTATAACGAGTCGTGTTTGCATCACGTGGCATGCAAATACTGAACTTGTACTTGGTTTTGGCCTATTACGGTAATGTATTGTTACATACAATATACCAAATATATGTCATTAATTCCTCCGCCAGAACTCCTGCATATCATGTGCTGTATGTGGCAGTAATAAAGTAGCTTATAACCAATGCAATGATACTATATGAATGTGAATAAGTAACGATTTTCCGGGAACTGGTAATTGGCAAACCTAATTCAATTTGGCACGCACTGTATTGCTATCCTTGTATGACGTTCTTTATATACATGAAATCTACATTACAAGTGCATGTTTTTTTACGTAGAAATATCTACGTACGAATAATAAGAACATATTGCAATAGCGGTTTATGGTAATGCAAGTCGTAGCTTTTATGATGTTAGGTGAATCGCTTTTGTAAAATTACTCAATACGTCTGGACGTCTTTTCCGTTTCTGAATGTGACTGAGTTATACAGTATCAGAGAGTAAATGGACGAAAAATACACAAACTTTTTAACGACTATCTCATTTAATAAACTAAACGTCATCTTTTTATTTCAATGTAGACTGTCACAAAAAAAAGATTTAGTGTCCCTGTTGTGTTAACAAGCCAACTATGCCTCATAATCTTCTAATCTATTGAAAGACTATTTAAGAACATTTACATATATTACTACCTATATATTCTTAGATTGCGTTTGTATGAAATTCCCTACAAAACCTTAACCTTTAAGTTCCTAAGATTATCATTTGACGTTTGTAATAAGATTGTGGCATAGATAAACCATATTGATATTTTCTGTGTTTTTTATGATGAAATATAAAACACTACATATTTTCAAAAATAAAAAAAGGAAAATTGGTCGACCAAATATTTCATATTAATGAAAGGATTATACAAAATATTATTTAAACATCACATAAGCTGACACACTAGACTGGTTTTTCTGGTGAAAAAAGTGCCCTTGTACATATCCGTAACACTAAAACAACTGTCATGATACATATCTACTTTGTGAGCCCTTTTTGTATTCATATTCGTAACATACATGATAATCTAAACGGCCATTAAACATTTCACAATGTCTATCTATTTCGTCGTGAAATTATACTATATTTTTAATAGACCATCCCACTGATGGATGTTTAGAGGGCAGGTTTGCTTTCCAATTTAAAAATCTCATACGCGTCTGCATGTCTTGGTTCGAAAGATTTATCAATTGCAAATAAATTTATTTTTATCAACTGATATTAAGCAAAGACCCGAGTAAATGTTTTGTAAGCACCAGCTGGTTGCTAAATAGGTTTCAGGAAGATTATGATAACTACTGCATAAGCAATTGAATTGCTGTTAAATGTATAGGTATGTGTAAACATTTATATAATAGCATCATAGCATTGGGCAGCTTTCAATTTCAATAACTGCCTTAATGATGACTAAACAATTTGACGGTTATTATACGATATAAACATTGGCATAATAAACGTAGTTTTGACGTTCTCAGTATAACTGTGTAGTATGTAATACATTATTATTAAGAATTAAACGAAACAAATCATAACATAATAATATAAACTTAAAATATGCTTTTGACCTGAAAGCCTTGCCGATTAGCACTACAGTGAGAAATCAGCATTTCATTTTTAATTATAATATCTAATAAAGCGATCAATGTGTAAATCGAAGGTTCTCTCGAGGATCAAACTATTCTAACATTCAAGAATACAAATGGTTCTCAATAAACAGTAATGTTCGTATCATCAAATTCGAACACTGGAAACTTCATTAACTAAAAAATGATTAAAATTAAGGACACGGACTTATCGAACTTATACCATTTATATGTGCGTCTGCATTCCAGACATTTAAAAAAAATATTGAAACTACAAATAAAGGATAAATTATATGACTTATTTCGAAAATGGTTACAATAATTAGCAGTTATGGAAATAATATTGATCTTTTTAATCGACTTCACCAAATGTCTCTTCTTGTTAGTGAACACTTTTGCGATAAATGAGTTACATACCTGAACAAAATAACTTGCATGCACAGCCGATTACAACGATGGAAGAACAGGCTAATAGACTAGTTTCTTACCGAAGAAAGTTTTCTTTTGATTCGATCATTTTGGATACACGTAATGTACTGAAATACCGTGTTCTTGTTTAAAGTGTGAACATTTTCCTTTGGGCAATCTGTTATTACGGTGTAACTCCCTTTTAGATTTTATTAAAACTAAGGGCCTTCCTGAGTTCATTTCCGTAACTGAATTTTTTAGACTAGACAATCCATGTTGTTTGTCTGCACAATCGGACATGATTAATAATACCGTATTAAATAAAGTAAATATTTAATTAGAGGATGAAAGGATATACAGGTATACACTGCGATCCATTCAAACGGTTTATCGAATCGTGATATGGTTATCGCAATATTAATTAAAAGTTGGTAAAAACAAATCCGGGTATTTCATTTGACCAGGTACTTTGGGTTTTGATACTCAGAAATTGTGTTTGACTAGACTTAATGTCCCCTTATTGGCATGCGTCAATAATTAGTATGTAGTAATGCAAATCTCTGATACAAACACATCTGCAATATGTTTCTGTCTGAGCTAACGCAAATGGATAGATATTGAAATCAAAGTTTTTAATGTTATGCTTATTTAGTATTGCCAAACCCTACCCGATCGATGGATACACACACTCCTTTATACATGCCTTTGTTCATAAATTGGGTAAACTTCAATGAAAAACGCCACATGCTAGCCATTGACAACCTTACTATTATGATCTGTAATGATATTTTTCCAATTAACATAATCATAATGACCATAATACTTACGTGATCAAAAGTGGCTTTGGAGTTATTGTTTAATATATTTTGTATTATAACATTCAAATGTCAGATGTCAAAAGTCAAATTGTCAGATGAAACAAAATAGTGTTAGCCTCTTGAACTGGTTAAATCACTGATAACTATAATGGCGCTTAAGGCAATTCCACCTTCCACATCGTCAGCCTCGTTGTCGATTCGTTTTATCAAGTAACTCCTGAGAATGTGTGTATGTAAAATGGTCTTTTGTGGACATCTGGAACATAGGAATACATGTTAATTATCAGATATTATAATACTCTAAAATCGTTTACAACCCCATTTGGTTAAGAACAGAAAACTAGTAAGTAACAACCATTTTGTGGCAAATTCAAGTTTGCATTGAAAATTTATTTCGAAAATGTGCAGTTGATTGGCGAATATCAGTAATGATTTATTATTACTTCATCCACTGATACGTTATACCCGCTAAATCTGATCATTTACCCAGTGCACATGTATTACCACATAGTATTACACGTTTTATTTGAATAATTTCATTAATAACTTGAACGTTTAAACCCCTTCATTTGGATAATCAAAATATTTATTCAACCCAGAGCAAACGGACAAAAATGCATATAAACTCATAAAATGGTATATTATAATGCAATATATCGGATTATTGTATAAATGAACACAAACAAACACAATAAACATGAAAATCCATCGTCGTGTATTTGAGAAATTGCCCTTTCACTCTTGCATAGTATAATACACGAATATACGGTAATGCCGATCATGCCTATCTTTCTCGAGATCAGCATCTGATCGTTTTCAAATCGACACCATTCATGTCAGATTTGCTGTCCAGATCTGATCGGCCGATTAGATGATCATCTCTCGATCGTAATTCGACAAACGATGGACCTTGTACAGTATCATTTGAAAGCGAGGTCGCATGTTTTACTTCTAATGCTGCTCCCGTCGGTGCAGTAACGACAGCCACCGGATTAAATTTACCAGTTGAACGGCGCGGACTTCCAATGTCCCCCTGTGTTAAAATGTTCTAAGTAGTTGTTTCATAATGTCAGAAATAAATGTAAATGATTTTAACTGATAGGAACGTGGCAATTCATATCGTTATACGCCCACTAAAATAAGCTCATCATGACAAATACATGATACCATATGCTATATATAGAAGATTATGTATATTTGATGAGTTAAAGGCATTAAACGAGCCTTCTGATTTAAGACTTGACTGAATTTAATAAAAGTGTTTTTTTCATTTTATGTATTCGCAAATATCAGATATTAAGAAATTGCGCATCGGGCAGCTGCAGTATATTACAACAAATACAAAATTCCCCAAGGATTTCTCGACGTAAGACAATGTCATCTGTATTGAGATAACAGGAATTTTGCTCGCAACATTTGTCACTAATGTGTGTCGTTATAAGAAACAATTATCAGTAATTCGTAAAACCAATTTTATCTGGAGACACATATTAACGCCGAGCTGCAGATGTGATAGCAACTCATTTGGCTGTAGACGAAACAATTAATTCTAGCAAAATCGAAATCCGAAAATGGCACATTCCATTTGTCGCATATGGGTATCTCTAAATTACAAAATTAGATTGCAACACACGCGTCTCTAAGAATGTTATCTGGAAATTATTATTAAGAAAAACGAATAATTCGTGATAAATGTCTATTTCATTTTCAAGAAAAGAAATGATGTAGTTTCTAAAATAAAGATAACTTTTTCAATAACAATTCTTTATTTATAAACCCTCTTTGCTAGACAAGTGCTTAAATATGGTGGCGTGAAGTCAGAAGGCCAGCAGCGAACGGCACAGTTCAGCAGCCTTGCAGACCAGTATCCTAACATCCTGGTGGCGTGAAAGATCGGAAATGAAAGAAAATTAAGATTTTTCATTCATGTTCATACTGTTAGCCGATTATATCGCATTTTAAGTACACTAAAAGTCAATGTTTGTGATTTAGTGAAAATTGCGTCCGTTATAAAAATTTCTGTTGTGGACGTGTGAAACACTAAATCACGCGAAAAGGACACTACGTGAACATCTATATGTTCTTTTCTTTTCAATGAACAGCGCAAATCATCTTAAAAAATCTACCAATATTACTGGTTTCAGGTGTTTTTTTCCTTTTAAAAAAAAATGTTTCTTGATGTTCGTCTTTTTTCAAATGTGTTTACTAACTTCACGCCACCAGGCTGGCAGACCTTTGACTGCTAGGCCGCTGATGTAACGCCGCAAGGCTGCTAATTGATCGGCCGCCATGCTTCTAGACTGTTTTGCCGCTTCCTTCACGCAGGCAGGCAGCCAGGTACGAAAATCTTCGTGGCAACGATTAAGTAAAAAGCTTTCATTGTAAAAGTTTTGAAAGTGAAAGTGAAATTAGCTGTGCACTCACAACCGGGAGATATTAAACATTTTAAATGTACGATGTAATTACAGTTGTGTCAGGTAGTGAGGAAACCACTTCGTGGCAGAATAATTATATATGTAATATCCATTTATTATAGATTACATATCTGGTTATCACAGAACAATCGACGAAAAATGTTCTTGAAATAAACTTTTTATTATTTTCGGACATGTTTTTTTAAATATTCATTTTGTCAATTGGCGGTCATTATATCTCCCTAGTGGACAATTGAGGAATTCAGTAAAATGATAACATGATTGCACATATAACACATTTATAGTATTCGTTTATTTAAGTAGTATACTCATGCTTAAATTTATATAGCATAAACTAATGTGCAGGTGCTTAAAGTGAATATAATGCTCGGGTGTATCCGTAAGCAATTATTTTTCTGACAGTTCACTGGATTCTGGTGGTCATCAAGTCAATGCTAATAGAATAAAATGTTTCCATCCATCATTGTCAAATTGTTTTTCTAACATTCAATTTATTAAAAGGTTAAAAGAAATATAACACATAACAGTTTAAATTTAGACGTATGAGAACAAGTGTCTGGGCATTAAATAACGCAGTAAAAAGTAAGTGTGATAATGCCGCAAAACTCAATAATGCAATGCCCTGTGAATTAGCCTCATACCAAGTAAAGGTCAAGCTTAAATGAAATAATTTGAAAGGAATACTTTGATAACAAAATGTTCTGAACTTCAATCACACTTGCTCTATTGGTTTCGTAACTTCATATCATCCAATCACAGTTATTATATTTTTATGAAATTGTATTAACCCAATGGATAAACATATTTTTAGTTGAAAGAAATCGTCGAAGTTGCTTAAAACACACTAATTCAGCCACATACTATTCGTCTCGTTAGAATGTCTCATGCTTAACATGTTTTGATAACGTGTAATTATAAAAATAATGCAAGGTATCCGTCGACGACAAATAATTGTTATTTACATGTGTATTATGTAATACAATAACAAATATCATCCGAAAATGAGTTAATGGGTTTTATTCGTGGAAGACAAAGTTTAAGTACATGCAGTTTACAGATGATCAAATGTTGTGTTATGAGCAAAGACTTATTCGCCAATTAAACTATACGACTGTAATTGTTTAAAGTAAAAATTATGACTATTTATATGCTTTTTTTCACAATTTTTTTAGATCGCGTCAACTCAGATATGTAGCCTTTCGTTTTTACCTTTCTCTATAATCTTGCCTTTTGGAGTACACACGATTTCTTATTGAAACGGCGAAAATTAATTTAACTGGAACTGTGTGCATGTAACCAACCAACCATCACTGATATTGACACTCCAAACTATAATGTTAAGACACAATTGCATACCAATTCAAATATATCGTACTGAATTGATATATTCTAGGATGTTCGCTGTACAAATACAACTGTGTTGAACTCACTTACATTCATCTTTGTTAATGTATGTATTTTTTAACTTGTAGTTTGGGTTAAACTTCTTGTTTCAGGGTAGATATCGTTGTATTTGGCTAAATAATAGTAATGTTAATTATATTTGAATAAATTATCAATAATGGAAGTTATTTTATCATCTTAATATAAGAGTATACAAACAAGTATTACCAATGCAAATAATCCACGATCTATGTTGAATAATATGCGTCTATTTTGATAGCCCTCTCAAGAGAAACTTCTTTGCACATGTTTATAGTTTGCTACTAGACAATACATGTCATCTTTAAGACTTCGTCATATATGGTTATAATCGTTTTCAACAGGCGTTCGTCTCTCACCAGACATATTTCATTCGTAAAAGTTCGTCTAATAATCCATCCTCAGGCTCACAGTGTGAGATCCATGCTATTTTTAAACGCGAAATAAAACACAAACCCAGGAATTGGGAATTTTTATCGAGAAATTCCGTTGTAGAAACTTAAGGAGTGTTTACACAAATCTCAACACCCACTGCTACAATAACTTGAAACAAATCTCTGCAGAAACACTTTCATATGGACACTTTTGCAGACCATTATTCCAAAACAATTCAAGTCGTTCAAATAAATATTATGTGGTAATAACTATACTTGTACTAGTCATACAATACAGTATATGTTCTATATCAACCAAGTTAGTCTTTAGTACGTATAGTGCCTATGTCACTTTAACCATATTGTGCGGCATTATTGATGACAACGTAATACATATTTTCTCTGTATTTAAGATATTCTTTGATAATACCACTCACACATTCAACGTTTTTAGTATGTTGGGTACACAAGAATACTCTGTCCTAAAATATGCTAATCTTATGAATGTATTTGTTATAAATTTAAACCATATAGCACACTGTTATTATCAGACTGCTTTTGTAAGTAATTATCCGTAATCAACAGACAGGCGTACACACCTTGTGCCAATGAAATTCGAAATACCAGACACCATCGCAAATCAGTTAACGCTAAATCTGTAGTTTGCAAGATTTGAATGCTTTAGGATTGTGAAGGGAAAAAACATTATTTTCATCTATTCTTGAGAATATTGTTACAGTCCGGGTATATGTCATTGATCTATACTTTAAATACACTACTGAATATGTAAAATAAAATAAAATGCATATTTAACACATACTTAACGCTCGGGATTATCTGAAGAGTAATCTAATTGTGCTTAGTGTTAATCCATTGTGTCGCAAAATGTAACAAAATAATGTTCGGGGGAAATGTCTGAATTACAATTTAAAATCTTATCCCAGTGTGTTTGCTCTGTTTCTCAATGTTTACCATTCGTAAAGACGTGTATATTTCATCAAATGATATGAAGTAAAATGCTATGTAAGCACCAGCTGGTTTCTAAATAGGTGTTTAGTAAATATTTGAAAAGCAATGCACGCAGCCTGAAAATAAGCTCATGCATTGATACAAAATGAGGGGAAATGCGTAAATATTTATATACATAGCGTGATATCATTTGGATGCCATTTCATTTCAATTTTAGCATTAATGATAATGGACAGAGCTGTCAGATTAACTATCTTCTGATCTTGTGTTGTTTTGATTTCAGATTAAAATGCAATGTCCCGGTATTTAAAACTGGCTGAGAAGATTCTGAAGTTTCCCCATCGCTTTGCGTTTTACTTAAAAATAATAATTTTTCAATTGACGTTTTAACAGGCTAACGCAATCTTTAATCACTCATAATTATTGAAATGAATGACTCTTCAATGCAAATGAAGTTTTGTACCCAAGAATTTATGTAAATTATTACATTAAATAAATCGTTGCCATGCCTTAATTGAAGGTTCCGTCCGTGACTTAACACCTTTGATTTTCCAGATTACACCTTTTCTATAAATGAATTATTAAAATAACGTTATACCAGACACATTTCTTCCGTACCAACAACAACGGGTGGAGGCGTTGTGTTAGTCGGTTTAACATTGGAGGAGATTCAGTCTGAATTTACGAACGAAATTCGTGTCTATTCGCTTAAACATTAAATAAAAACAAAAGTGCATTTCAACCCACCAGCACAAAAATCAGCAAATTCGATTAATGAAAAGTTATGTTTTAGCCATGCAGGAAACACATTCATTTCATTGATTAAAATTGAGGTTATTGTCCTATCATATTAACAACATTTACATATGCATTTTCATTTCAGAGCTATAATACAACAAAGGTGAAAGAATGAATTAATGAAAACTATAACTAACGAACATCCAAAACAGTTATCAAAAGGGCAGTTATGTATAGAACATGGCTCTAAATTATTCATTTAGGTGTAAACCTATAATGAATTACATGCATGCATTGCCCATTACTGTTCGATAAAAGAACAAGCTAGTAATAAACCTTTGGAAATGAGGTATATATATTTACAATAAGCTATTACAGTAACATGAACACACTTAACATCACATACAGCTTCATTTTGGTTAGTAACAAGAACAAAAATGTTGCAACTTTGCTTATTGGAAATTTCAACTACACCGTTTGGAAGATAAGTCTTGGAATAAGACCAATTTATGGTAAAAAAATTACCGTTTAATTAACATGAGATTACATGAACCCATCTGTCTACCCACGTGTGATCATTACAATAATTGTTCTGCTTTATGCAATGTAAACTGGTATTTAAAGTGTAATAGACACCCTCTGGACATAATAGTGCATGCTAAAATCTAAATATTCTGACTTTTATTGGTTAAAATTATATCGAAGTCAGAGCCATTTCTTGCATAACATACATTTAAACCTCAAAACGCACATAACACATCAAATGTACAATACTATAGCCCTATGTAACAACTTATGCCATTTCCGTTGTGAAAATCGTTACAACTTGTTACGCTAGAATAACAAGACATATATAAAATGCAGTAGTTTTTTTCTACACAATTGTGCACAGAATTATGTCAGCAAATGTCAGTTAAAATTCATCATTATTTCATTGACCGTTACGTAATTCTCGATCACTTAAATTAATACCAGTGTTATCCTCATGTAGGACATTGCGTGGATGAAACTCCTGTATAATAAGATATTTTCAACAGTGGGAACACACTATGGCATCTTACGTGTTCATTAATTATTTATATTTAAATCAGGCGAGTCATTGAAGAATGACGTTAACGTTTTATCTCAAAGGATCTGAATAGAACGCTTTCACCTTATGAACCAAATTTACATTTGTACTATAAACTCGGTTTATATGTATGACTTTATAAATAAAAAAGATTGTTGGATAATTAAACACTTACAATAATATAATGGAAATACTTGTTATCATAATTGATTGATTGTCATTTTATACTAACAACATAAAGAACGTGCATGTTCAATTAAACATATCTTGTCGACATATTCTTGATCAACAAAACAGAACATAAAGTATGGTTTATAATGAATTGCACAATGTGCATGTAACCATGACCAACCAAACAAAACATAAAAATGAATTTGCGTTATAAGAGACATACGAATAGACATACGAATAGATGAATGTATACATTATCCTTCTCGTTTAATGAACATACATATTGAATTGTGCTAAAATAGTTTTTTTTCGCGCGGGACGTACATAAATTAAACAATCTCTTCCACATTGAGGGTAAATGTATTTACTTAACTGTTTGTTGTAGCGTGTGCTTGAAATGTGTTACCTCCGGCAATAATTAGTTTAGTTTAACCTATGGTTGATATTCTTTTTTGTATGTAAGTTTGCGCTTGCTGTGATTGAGTCAAGTACGACATTATACAAAGATTGTTTTTTTATTTAGTTTACAAATAAACTTTCCACCTGGATTTTCTGAAAAAAAATCGTGTGCGAATTAATGTTGAAACATAGATCACAATCATGTCCGTATTCAGTCTGGGCAAATGTGTAAATTACAATCATTGTTGTAGACAATTGGCTCCATAGACTTTCGCTTTTGTAATGCAACTGGCATTTGACAAACACAATTGCCGTCATGAACAATTGTATTTGCTTGTTTTAACTCATACTGTGCAGTATCACAAATATAAAAATGTCTTATTGTGAAGTTGATTAGTAATAATCAATTAGACGTTCAACGTTTATGTGTACATAAGTTACCATCGACCTAGACCCGACGAAAGAAATCCAACCTGATCCTACACATTCGTTCATGACATAGCAAGTTGTCAATTGTATACATTGCATTTAAATCCAATCTGATATTATACATGGTAGTTGTGTTCATGTTTTGAAAAACATTCGATTTTATCCAAAGGCATTACATTTCTTTCAAGAGTATACACAATTATTATACATGTTCAAAAGACTGATATGGGGTTGTCAACCAATTTCCATCATATTATTCAGTAAGGATGATGTCATGATTTGAATTCTCAAATGGAGCAAAATATTACATCTCTGTGCAATTAAGAATTGTCTCATATAATTTACTGAATACAAACACAGGTGTCTTTATTAGATAAATGTATGACTTATAAGTCAGTAACAGTTTTTGGAGAGAGGCAATAACACCGAACTGAACATTTATAGTTCCGATGCTTCCGACTGAGGGAGCGAAAACATTGGGATAAAGTGCGTTGGTCTCATGTCTGCCATTTCCAAATGGCTAAAAACGATGTAAACCCACCCAAATAGTCATGATCTGGCAATTACGCGATGTCGTAATCCAGACCCTGACTAAATAACACGCAGTTTAAAACCAAACACTTTGACAGTAAGCCAATTATAAGAAAACTACTCGAAATAATGTACTAAGCAAAATTGCATGATCATTTTGTCTTACAACTTATTTCCAAATTTTATGTAGATATCTGTATCCTTGCAAAAAGACTTTTCCTAAGCACACATTACTGTTCAGCAAACGTAAACGTATACTTGTAAATAACACAAGCGAATGCTGTCATTGTTTGTTAGTTTTTTTTTTATTAAAACGGTTTATTTGTATTGCCAAAATGATCAGATATGTGCATTATCATATTCCAACTAAACATTTATTCATAAAATTGGGGTCAAATTGCATATTAAATAGAATCTGATCTGCATTAGAAAGAGCTAGACAATATATGTTAAGTTTCACAAGTTGTTCCATTAAATTTTATTCGTCTTAACATTTATAATTTACGTGTTTTCAAACACATAATCCATAAGAAAAATAACTTTTAAATTTCAATTTGTGAAATTGAAGCGAATAAAATATAGCTTAAACGTTTTTGGGAAACCTGCAAACCTATAAGTATTTCAAAGAAGCGAACTAACACTCATTTTGTTCTGTACAAATATTTAGAAATACAATGTTATGGGGTCAAATGTTAATTGGTTTTCGTACGAATAACAAAACTGATGCCAATAGGGATTTGCGTGTAATGGTTCGTGAAAATGAACTACATATACTTCAACATATTATGAAGTGTGAAAGGCTTAAACAAATAACATCAATCCTCACATGTTTTGTTTCCATGTGAGCTAATGGTGTGTCCATTGTAAGGATGATATCGTTTTACATTAACTATTTGTTTTTAGTTTTAATATCAGTGATGTCGAGAGCACCTACAATATATGCGATCTCAAGGAAGGTTCAATTATAACACGTATGATTTTACATCCCGATATCTTAATACGTTCTCAAGCTTCAATAACAGTTAATTGGCATTGGTTACACCACTTTCATATGCGAACTAAAGCGATGGCTCCTTATAAGGAAATTGTGTATGAAGTTTAATTACATTAGCTTCTGTCTTGGGACACATTACGGAGACCAAATGTTGACGCTGCAACTGCAACTGTCATGTTTTATGATTGATAACCGTGTATAACGATAGTATTTCATGTTGTTCTACCTTTTCGTCACATTTAAAACATACACGAACACTGTACATAATTGAGCGAAAAAACATTAAACATTGAACAAGGCCATTTAATGACCATGCCTGTTCAGATAAAAACTTTTAAAATGGATGTTTTTTTTAAATCTGAATTTAAATGTGTACATACTACTTCAACGATCTTTCAAAATACTATAGTAGACGCCAAATAACAGAATTAAATTAATATGTTTTGAAATGTACAAAAATAAATTGCATGTGAGGTTAAATGGTAATTGACTACTAGGAATACAGTTTTGATGTAAACACATATTTTATTAATGCATTGCTTTGTGTTATTGTTTTTTTATTAATATAAAGAGTTTAGAATCGTACTAGTTTAATGACGTTTATAACATTCACGCATAAAATAAATAAACAAAGTCCTCAAATGCGTGTTTACTGATACTTAAACGTTGAGTTGGTATTTTGATTAAAAAAAATCCTCGCGTGCAAATGTAAATTAACACTCAATATGTTTAGATCCCATCGTTTCATTTAAACAGCATTGGGCATGTTTCATGTTTGGGGTGAATGGCTTCGAAAAGCCCCGAGTTGGTAATGCAAGAGCGATTTATTATTTACATTATCCTTTTGTTAAGAGATACATATAGCTTTTAAGAACAAATCACGTCTCGAACGACCGCTAAAATACAAACAATATTTAATTGGTACAAGGCTTTTTGATCGATTCTCGCACACATACATCCAAGTGCATATAGTTGTGCAAACCTATAAATATCATGTGCCTTTTGGGTTTCTAATTTAATGATCCATAATATTGTGAATAAAAAGTTGTGTATATTTATAAAGCATTGGAAAGTGTGTTTACTTTTGGTTTTATTCTTAAAAGTACACCAATCGCTTTTTACGTTCGGCTCTTTATTTATGTTTGTGTAAACGTTGTTGGCACTATGTGAATTTATTTTGTTTGATTTATGTTTGTCGATATACAATCAACAGTGTATTAATTTTGTGTTTAGACCGGTAACTTTGTTTTATACGTCATTATAATTTACTAAATCAAATAATACATATAATTTAAAAAAATATGTTTTATGCTTTCTTTCTTAATAATATTAGTTGGATGAGACTGGTTAGTGGCATACTTTTATCATGACACAATTTGTTTTGTACGACATTATTCTATGTCAGAATTATGTTAAATATCGGTGTTGTACTTAACATTAAAATTTATAGTAAGCCCAACTTTGCTGCTTCGTGTAACCTGGAGATTATTTGATTATATTCTAGTTTCTAGACAACACTGTACAAACTGTCAAGGCATATATGCTTGTTTGCTTAAATCTATATTTATATGATTTATTTCCTTTAAAAGGATGCTCAAATATGTCAAACATTTACATTAAAATATAGTGCAGGTAGCAATAAATTATAGCTTGGTCATAATCACGCAATAAATGTTCCCACACGTTCATCCACAAACAAAGTAGAGGGTGGCTTACAATATCAGAACATGAACATGATGTAAAATACAAGTCACGTATTGTGTGAGCTGGTTTATTTTTAAATAATTATTTATGACGCGTATGAGTTTGAAAATAATTCGAAGTCTCAAATGATGTGACTGAAATCATTCTGGTTTCTTAAATTACAGTAATACTTTTTCTAAGGCAAAAAAGTGCCCCCAGTGTGAAATAAAACTGTCAATGTTAACGGCTTTATCTTTAACGCAATTGAATATACAGCAGTTCTACACATTTTGACGAGTGTACCCATATTATTGACCATTAGAGATGATAAAGATGGGTGTCGCAGTTTACTTGTATTGCCATGCATGCAATATGTACATAATTTCGGCTTTGATCATGTTCATTCCTTTTTTATTCATAGCCTTGAAATGTTTATACTATGGCAATATTGTATAAAAAGGAAGACAAGCATACATGCTTAATGTTTATATTTGGGTTAATTAATGTATTAGATTTAGAGTTGATACACTATACTTTATCTAGAGGCGCAGCTAATGAGAATTGCATATTACAGTCATAAGTACCTACACGGGTATTAGTTTTATAAATCCGAAACTCCTACAGCAAATATATGTTTTACTCATTCATCTTGACAGAATACATGACTATATCCCAAGCATTCTTCAAGGTCTTTAACTCTACAGTGTGACCAGTATTATGACATAACTGTACAGTGAGGGCAGATCTGGTATTTAGATTCCAACAAAATAAATATTGTACTGCAAATGTGCACATATTTGCCTGAGAGAGTCCACAAGAGCTTCGCAATTGTGCAGTTGTGTGGAACTCTGGTAGCATAAGCATTAGAGATATTATAATATTTTCAATAAATTTCATTATTTGTGACAAGTAACAGGAAATAAAACAACGACAAACACAATCCAATATTAAAATTAGATGTATGTGTATATGTGTTCATATTTTGAATTCACAAAAATAGTAGGGTTAATTTATAGAGCTCGTTTTTTCTACGATTTAAGCACTCAAAAATGCTCTGTTCGACTTAATTCATACGATATGTAGCCGCGATTGTCTATTAAGTTGTACACAGCTGTCATTATAAGATTAATTTATGACTGATTGTCAATACCTACATCCAATAGAGACATGAAATTACCTCTAACTGCACATTGATAGTTACAAACGTAACAATATTGTCTATTTAGGGAAAATTAATATTGGTCAATGCCCAGGCGTTATTACATTATTTCTATTCAGACATTTCCAATTCGTCAATTATGATGTCAAACACGCGCCTGGCTACGATGCTGTAACGATATCTCTTTTGCAGAAACAAGCACGTTATGAAACGACAATCGCAGTAATTTAGTATAACTTCCTATTATTATTAATAGCCACCAAAAGTCAGGGGTTAATTGCGATCTGTAACAAACTGGTAGTGGGGATCATGTTTAAATTGCAGATTGTCATCTCATTGAAAACCTTTCGCCGACCAAAAATGTCCAGATACGGTGTTTGTTGTTGTGTATCATTCATAATGCAGTCAATCGTTGAATGGCCTGTTTAAATCACCAATTGGTCGTACACCATGAGCACAAACGGATTTTGTCTTGTCGGAAAATCGTCGATTGATTGGCGACAGTTCTGTATTTGATCGGAGATAGTGAATTTAAGTCCATACCAGTTGCCGTTCAAAGCCTGGAATGTTAGTTCTTGTCGGCCGTTAGTTTTCCGGCAACATGCATTAAGATAGTCTTGCATTTGTTTTGTATGATAGTCTGTTCTGAACTCTTGTCGATAAGAAGAAATTTAACTTTTACTTTTATGTACAGCATTATATAGTGCCCAAGTAAGTTGTCATCGTGTTTCAATGGTGAAAATATAATTGTTAAACAAATAAAATAATTAAATCGCAATTATATATTACATTTTTTATTGCGTTCTGATTTTGATAGACTTTCAATACAATGGTAAATGTGTTGTTTAAAATATAATACATCTTAGGAAATAAACACCAATTTAAAATATAGATTGTGTTAATTTTGAAATTCTTATACTAGAATTGATGTGAACTGCTTTTTATCATTATTTTTTTTTATCCAGCACATCTCGGTTTTCTATATTGGAATCGTGCAAGTTTGTACTTTGTCAATTAAACAACATTACATCTATAACATATGAAACCATTTGAACATTGACACTCAAGCGGGCACATACTATACACGTGTTCTATGACCTGTTTTAATGATGCCATAGTGAATGCTTGGTCGAATGGATACGGGAAAACTGTATGCTATGGGGTATCAGTACGTATGTGATGCTTACTGGCTACTCGTAAATAAAATTAATGCGCTTTGCACCAGAAAACCTTTATTTGAATGCATATTAAGGAAATTCTTCAGTTTGAATTAACATTTGTAAGGAAAAGCTTAGGTGATGTTTGAAAACTTACGTTAAATCGCCATGGTTCTTTAAAATTATAGTGAAGTTGAACAAACTCGTTATTTGCGTGCTTCACCAATTCTTTCTCAGCCCAAATAATAATTTTGCCATATTTTATATTTTCTAAACTCGGACTGTCTCATTGCTTTTATAGAAAGAAGAAAATGCCAGTCTGCATTATCAAACAGGATAAGTAGCAATTTGTTTTGTATCAATGAATTGGAAAACGTTAATGCGAAATTTTATTATTATTGTGCATATTTTACTAAATGATAATTTATTTGCATAATTTCATTTGTTATTATGAATTTAATTGTGTACTTATTTCTGATTATTAATATACCTACCTACTTAAGCTACTTGTTAAAATATCAACAAAACAATACATTGTAACCTCGCTCTGTGAAAAAGGAGTTAAATGCATGTGCGTAAAGTTTCGTCCCAGATTAGCCTGTGCAGTCCGCACAGGCTATTTAGGGACGAAACTTTCCACCTAAACTGGATTGTCCCTCAGAATAGACTTTCTTTGAACGAAACATAACATAAAAGCGTAAAGTGTCGTCCCTGATTAGCTTTTGCGGATTGCACAGGCTAATCTGGGACGACGCTTTCCGCACATGCATTAAACCCCCTTTACTCGAGACTCATTTTTGTTCCTAACCTTTATTTAACGAGTTGTGTATGCATCAAGTGGCAAATACAGACTGAACTTGTACTCGGTTTTACGTAAATGTATTGTCACATGCAATATATCAAATACATGCAATATATCAAATATAGATCACGGTTTCCTCCACCAGATCTCTTGCATATCATTTGCTGTCTGTGGAAGTAATATTTCAAATAACCAAGGCAATGCCACTATATGCATGTTAATACGTAATGATTTTCCAGGAACTGGTAATTGGTAAACTTAATTCAATTTTGCACACACTGTATTGCTACTATTGAATGACGCTCTTTATATACATGAAAAGATTGCAATAGCCGTTTATGGTAATGCAAGTCGTAGCTTTTATTATGTAAGGTGAAGCGCTTTTGCAAAATTACTCAATACTTCTGGACGTCTTTTCCGTTTCTGAATGTGACTGAGTTATACGGTATCAGATGATAAATGAACAAAAGATATACATACTTATTAACGATAATCACATTTAATAATTTAAACATCATCTTTTTATTTTAATGTAAAAGGTTACATTTAAGCATTTAGTGTCTCTGTTGTGCAGCAAACGGTGCCTCATAATATTCTAATATATTAAAAAAATAGTTAAGAACATTTACATGTATGACAACCTATATCTTGATTCTTAGATTGCGTTCGAATGCAATTCCCTACAAAACCTTTAAGTTTCAAAGCATATCTTTGGAAGTTAAAAATAAGATTGTGAAATAGATAAACCATATTGATATGCTCTGTGTTTTGTGTTTTATTATGAACAATAGATTACTACATATTTTCAAAAATAAATAAAAGTAAATTAGTCCACTAAATACACATATTCATGAAAGGATTATACAAAATATTAATTAAACATCACACAAGCTGACACACTAAACTATTTTTTTCTGGTTAAAAATATACCCCTGTACATATCCGTAACATTAAAACAACTGTCATGATAGACATCTACTTTGTGAGCCCTGTTTTATCATATTCGTAACATACATGATAATCTAAATAGCCATTAAACATTTCACAATGTCTAGATATATTTCGTCGTGAAATGATACTATATTTTTGAATGTTACATCGCACTGATGGATGTTTAGAGGGAAGGTCTGCTTCCCAATTTGAAATCTTATACGCGTCTTCATGTCTTGGTTCGACAGATTTATCAATTGCAAATAAATTAATATTTCATTGAATGATATTAAGCAAAGCCCTGAGGTAATGTTTTGTAAGCACCATCCGGTTTCTAAATGGGTTTCAAGTAGATATATGATAAAAACTGCATAAGCATATGAATTAATTTTAAATGTATGGTATGCGTAAATATTTATATAAAAAGCATTTAAGCATTTGCCAGCTTTCAATTTTAATAACTGCCTTAATGATGACGGAACAATATGACGGTCATCATACGGTATTGAACATTGGCATAATAAACGTAATTTTGACGTTCTCCGTATAACTGTGTAGTGTGTTATACAATGTTATTAAAACTTAAACGATTCAAATCATAACATAATACTATAAACTTAAGACAAGTCATTGACCTGAATGCCTTGCCAATGTGCAATACAGTGAATAGCCAACATTTCATTTTCATTTATACTGTTTAATAAAGCGATAAATGCGTAACTCGAAGGTTATTATTATTATTATTATACCGGATTTATATAGCGCCCTTTTCATACCAGAGTGCACGTTCAAAGGCGCTTTACATAAGAACATTTTGCAACACAGGTTTAAAAGAAATCGATCAAAGCTACTCAATTATACTATAAAACTACTCTATTATACTTTTACTATAAGTGCTACGTACTTAAAAACATTCTAACATTCAAGAATACAAATGGTTGCTCAATAAATTATTAATGTTCATATCAGCAAATTCGAACACTCATTAACTCAGAAAATGATTAAAATTGAGGACACGGACTTATCGCACTAATACCATTCATACGTTCGTCTGCATTCCAGACATTAAATAGAAATATTGAAACTACAAATAAAGGATAAATAATATGACTAATTTCGAAAATGGTTCCAAGAATTAGCAATTATGTAAATAGTTTTGCTCTTTTAAATCGATTGCATCAAATGTATCTTCTTGTTAGTGAACACTTTTGCGATAAATGAGTAACATACCTGAACAAAATAACTTGCATGCATAGCAAATTACAACGATAGAAGAACACGCTAATAGAATAGTTTCACATTGAAAAAAGTATTCTTTTGATTCGCTCATTTGGAATACACGTGGTATGCATACTATTAATAAACTGATCAACATGCCCGGGCTCCTTTGTATATAAGACCCACGTGATGTAACAAATTTTAACTCAAACAACCGATGATTACTTCGAAAAAGTATGTATGTATTTCCGTTCACTGAGATAACGTGTTCTTTTTAAAAGTGTGATAAATTTCCTTTCGGCAATCTGTTATGAACTCAATTTAGTGAATTTAATTGGAGGGTGAACGGATATACAGGTATATACCTCAATACATTCAAACGGTTTATCGAATTGCGGTATGGTTATTTGGACTTGGACTATTGCAATATTAATTAAAAGCTGGTTAAAAAATCCGGGTCTTTCATTTTACCCGGTGCTTTCGGTTTTGATGTTCAGAAATTGTGCTTGAATCGACTTGATGCCTCCTTATTGACATGCGTCAATAATTAGTATGTAGCAATGTAAATCTCTGATACAAATACATAAATATGTTTTTTTCTGAGCTAATGCAGTTGGATAGACATTGAAATCAAAGTTTTTAAGTGTATGCTTATTAATTATTGCCAAACCTTACCTGGCTCTTGGGTACACAAATTCCTTTCTAATTGCGTGTGTTGATTAATTAGGTAACCTTCAATGAAACACGTCATATGTTAGCCATTGACAATCATACAATTAAGATCTGTAATGGTATTTTTCAAATTAACAAATCCAAACTGTCCATAACACTAACGTATCAATAGAGGCTTTTTAATTTTTGTTTAATATATTTGTGTTATAAAATGAAATTCGGAAACTATACAACAATGATGCTTCAACCGTCAAATGCCAAAATTCAAATTATCTGATGAAACAAAATTGTGTTAGCCTCTTGAATTGTTTATCAACTTATAACGATACGTAATTTAAGGCAATTACACCTTCCATATCGTCAGCCTCGGTCTAGATTCGTTTTATGAAATATCTACTATGAAACTTGATCTCGGAAATGTGAAAAGGGTCTTATTCGGACATATAACACATAAGTATACATGTTAGCCATCAGCTTGTATAGTAACATAAAATATTTTACAGTAACAGCTCCATTTTGTTAAAAAACGAAATTATTCAAGTATGCCATTTAAAATATAGGTAACGTCATATTACATGACATTACCGTTTAAAATCACGAGCCATTATAGCAATAAGTGAACGTGCAAATTCAAACAGGAATTGGCACAATTTGGCAAATTTCATTAACGATTCATCATTTCCTAACCCACTGGTACGTTATACCCGCTGAATGTGATCATCTGAATTAATACAAGTGTTATGTTTATGAACGACAACCTTTGAGGAATATCTTTGTATCATTAATTTGTTCTTTTCATCTGTATGATCAGACATATACGCAATTAACATGGTAATCAAAATCAGGCGATCCATTAAAGAATGACGTTTACTTTATATATTTAAAGATTTGAGGCTCACTCATTGACTACATTGACCCAACCCACATATGTACCACATAGTATTGCACTTTTTATTTAAACAATTTCATTTATAACTAGACCGTTTAAAATCCAATATTTGGATAATGAAAATAAGTTATTCAAAACAAAGCAATAACAACAATGTATATTAACTCATAAAATGGTATAGTATAATGAATTAGATCTGATTATTAGGTAAATAAACTGAGATAAACACAATACACACCCAGAGTGAAAGGGCAATCTCTCAAATACAGGACGATGGATTTTTATTTGAGCCCCGCTCTGAGAAAAGTAGGTTTAATGCATTTGCGTAAAGCGTCGTCCAAGATAAGCTCGTGGATTCCACACAAGCTAATCAGGGACGACACTTTCAGCCTTAACTATATTTTTAGAGAGACTTTCTTTAAACGAAAAATGTCATTAAACGAAAAAGGTCGTCCCTGATAAGCCTGTGCGAATTTAACAGGCTTATCTTGGACGACGCTTAACGCACATGCATTAAACCTTCTTTTCTCAGAGCGAGGCTCAAATGAAAATCCATCGTCGTGTATTAAAGAAATTGCCCTTTCACCCTGGCATAGTATAACTCACGATATTCGGTAATGCCGATCATGTCGATCTTTTTTAGATCAGCATCAACTGTCATTCGACCTCCGATGGACATTGTATTATATAATTAGAAATCGAGAACGCATGTTTGACTTCTTACGCTGCTCCCGGCGCTGCGGACAGGATAGACCCTGGATTCAATTAACCAGTTCAACGGCATGGGCTTCCAATGGACCGCTTAATATTCCCATGAGAAAATAAATGTTCTACATAGATGTTTGGAGAATTTCGGAAATAAATGTAAATATAAATTATTTAAACTGACAGGTAAGTGACAATTCATATCGTTGTATGCCCACTTAAAGAAGCTCATCCATTAACATGTTATCATATGCTTTATATTGACGCTAATTTGGGCTGGAGGAGCTTAAGACATTAGACGGGCCTTCCGATCTTAGATTTGACTGAATGCAATGAAAGTTTATTTTCATTTGTTTAATTAGCAATATCAGATATTAACAAAGGAACGTCTGGCAGCTGCAAAATGTTAAAACAAATCAAATTCCTCCAAAGATTTGTCGACGTAAAAAAATGTCTTCGGTATTGAGATAATAAGAATTGTACTCGCACAATTTTAAACTTATGTGTGTCGTTATAAGGAACAATTATTAGTAATTCGTAAAACCAATTGTATCTAGAGACACGTATTAACGCCGAGCTGCAGATGTATTAGAAACTCGTTTGGCTGTGGGCGAAACAATTACTTTAAGCAAAATCGAATACCGAAAATGGCAGATTCCATTCATCTCATATGGGCATCTCTAAATTACAAAGTAAGATCGTATCACACGCGCCTCTATGAATGTTCACGTGGTAATTAGTATTCAGAAAAACGAAAAATACGTATTTAATTTCCATTACATAATAAAGTAAATCAGTCATATTTGTACAATTGTGAGAGTTTTCATCATGCATGTTCATACTGTTAGCCTATAATATCGTATTTGAAGTACATCTTAAATTCAATGTTAGAGAGAAAATTGCGTTCTTTTTAGAATTTCCGTTTTGGACGGGTGAAACTCTTATTTGCGCGAAACGGACTCTACGTTAATTTAGTGTTTTATTTTATTTTTACAAAACAGCGCAAACCATCGGCTTTCTGATAACAATCTTTCCAATATGACTTGTTTCATGTGATTTCTTTTTACAAAAAATAAATACATTATTCTCCATGTTCGCCTTTTGTTTCGACTACCTTTTTTCCATCGGGCTGCTGGTCTGCTTGGCAGACTGTTGACTGCTAGACCGCTGATGTAATGCCGCAAGGCTGTTGACCGCTAGGCCGCTGATGTAACGCCGCAAGGCTGCTGATTGATAGGCCTCTGATTTCATGCCGCCATGTTTCTAGACTGTTGGGGCGCTAACTTCTCAGGTTGGCTGCCAGGCTGCTGGGTCGCTGATTTCACGAGAATCGTCATGGCAACCTTTAAGTAAAAAGCTTTCATTGTTTTGAAAGTGAAAGTGAAAGTGAATTTACAACTAGCTGTGGTCACAACCTGATGTTACGCCACCAGGCTGCTAGACTTCTGAGCATGACTGTTGACTGATAGGCCGCTGGTGTAATGCCGTTAGGTTGCTGATTAATAGGGTGCGGATTTCATGCCGCCAAGTTTCTAGACTGTTGGGCCTAAAACATCATAGAGCCACTGGTGTGTAGCATATTTCACGAAAATTCTTTTAAAAGTGAACGTGAAAGTAGGTGTGGTGACACTCGTCGGTTATTAGCCATTTAAAAGGTATGTAATCACAGTTTGAGTAACGTTGTGAGATAACAACTTCGTGGCAGAATAACTATTTTATATAATGGCTATCAATTATACTTAACATGTCGGGTTATACATCACAAAATAATCGTTTGCAGTCTTTACTCGAAAGTTACATTTTTATTGGATAAGATATAAATTGTTTTGACAATTCATTTTCTTGTCAATTAGCAGATATTAAATCTTTCTGATGGAAAATGTAGGTCTTAAGTGATTTTTTTAATGATTGCAAATGAAACATATTTCATTGTTCATTGTTTGCAATGTGTTGAGTAGCATAAACGTGCTTGAAACTTATTAAGAAGCCACTTATGTTAAGGTTCTTGACGTGAATATAATGCTCAGTTGTATCTGTGTGCAATTATCTATCAGGCAGTTAAATGGATTTTGAGGGTTTTCAAGTCAACGCTTAACGGAGAACAGTTTACCTACTTCGTCTTTCAATCGTTTTTAATCAACAATTTTAAGTATTACCACGTTAAAAGAAATATGATAGGCGCATAGCAGTTTAGATTTAGATATATGAGAACTATAACTATTAGTAAAAACTAGTTACAATTATATCGATAATGTTCAATTCAATCATACAATTTCAAAGGAATTATTATTACACACATTTTACGTGAAGCATAAATGAAATAAATTGATACCCAGATTACACAATGTTATTAATTGTAATCCCACCTGCGTTTTAAGGTTCGTATCTTCATATGATTCCATTATTTTTTATCACACACACTTTTCGAGTACTTCATTTTTTTTTATTATATAATGTTTAAATTGTTTAACACAATGGATAACCACTTCTTTGCTAGTTATAAAACAATGTTTGAAGTTGATAACAAAAACACTTATTCCGCCACATACTATTCATTTCGTTAGAATGCCATTTCTCTGTCGATTCCAACATCGTCTTAGATTAAAGTTATGTACTTTACATGTGTATTATGTCATTCAACAACACGTTTGATCCGGAAATAGCGGGACGATTTCAAATGAGAAAAAAAATGCATACAATAAATAAATACAAGCTCATCCACGTATTTGGTTAAAGGTTCTCTCATTTTCACGTTAAAAAACTGTATGATATAATTACCAATGTATGCCGACTGTAAACACATAATTAATTGTTTCATATAAGACTTCAAAATCCTCAGACTTAAACCCATATTCACCATGATAAATCACTACATCCGGTGATTGTCTGTGTTGATTGCAAAAGCTACTGAAGAGCAGTTACATTAAATTGCCGGTACATTTACAAATGCTAACGCAGTTATGTAACTTGTTTATATTCAATGGCAATTATAACGGTGGATTGGCAGCCACTGAATGTCTGTTACAAACAGAATGTAAATCTTGTAAAAGCAGGAGCATCAATTATTTTATTTTATTTCTTGATTAGGAAAGTTTAAAAACAAATGTTAATGGTTGTATTCGTGAGACACCAAGTTTAAGTACATGTGGTTTGCAGATGAGCACATGTGTTATGATAAATTGGTGAGTGTATGTATTTTAAATATAAGTAGCAAAGACGTATTCGCCAATTAAACTATACGACTGAACTCAGTTAAAAGTATACATTATGATTATTTCTGTTCTTTTTGTACACATGTTCTGGCGTTCACACGATTTGTAATGGATACGGAAGGAATTAATTGAAGAAAAACTTCGTGCATGTATATAACCAAACACCACTGATATTGAAACTAAAAAAAAATTATGTTAAGACACAATTGCATACCAACTCAAATAGACGAGCCATTGAACAATGACGTTATTCTTTTACCTCTGAGGCTTTGAATCGCAAACATTCACCTAATGTACCAAATTCACATTTTACCGTACATTCGGTTTATATGTATCGATGATGATTATTTCAAAATTAATTCTGTGACAAGACTGTTTTTTTATATTTTGTTTTTATTTTATTTTTATTTTTTATTTTTATTTTTAAACAAAGCACTAATCTATCTTATAGCACTTTAGTTTGTCATTTTAAACGTTTATTCTATGTTTACCTTGGTATTAATTTCTTAAGCGTTTATAGGTATTTCTTATACTTTGCTTAAATTCTTAAATACTATATTTTACATTTGTTCTTATATTTGCTTGTCATTTATGTCATCGTATTACATAGGTTTCCATCTATTTTTAGTTTTATATGTG